>NW_019091405.1:909956-920070 GCF_001949145.1 Acanthaster planci | reverse complement strand
CCTGTCTCGTTTCCTCCCTTGCATGGTCGCTCGACCCTTTTTGGGTTGCATAGAGGGGCAGGGAGGAAGTGTGGTGGGCCGGGAACCCCGAGACCCCAGAAGAGTCCTATATGGAAGCCGGTAACTGCGATTCAATGCGAATTTTACGAGTTCGGGCATCTGAAGGCTTGGTCAACACCGCATAGCTTTTGGATTTTCACACGGAGTAAATTTAAGTCCTCATACTTTTTGTCAGCAGCGTCAGGGAGGTTCTCAAAATACAAGTCGGAACTTTTGGAACGTTCTCGCAGGAACGGCGTGTTCCTACAACGGAACACCATTCCAATGGACCCCTATATACCCTTTATAACTGCTGTAATACCTGAAGTCGTTTGAATTAGTTTTCTCCTACAATGGTTTGGCAGCAGTAAGTCAGGTTATCCTTACTGTCGTACTCAGTGTTGGGGCAGTAAAGGCCGTCCTCCGTTCCATACCAAACTCATAGTAGTCCTGACAATGATGCTCGCTTACTGCCAACGGACAGATTGGGCAATCAGAAAACAACGAAGGGGAAAATAATGCTAACAAAGAGCAAAGGATTTCATGCTGAAAAAGCACACTTAGAGTTTCAACACATTTCTAAAATCCTTTTTGTACCACTTTATATACATGTTTCACCAACGACATGTTTAGACATTTACACTTAAATGGCTTCAGGAATGTGTTAAATGCTAAACGCTTTTCCATCGTACACGTTGAATTTTGTGATACCCACTTAGCAAAACATTCTAAAACGCATTTCAATAATCACGTCGTGGGTTACACGTGATAAGAAATACAAAAATGATACAAAGAGTATTTGAACTATAAATTCTGTTTTTACAGAGGAGGCGCAAAGCTGACCACGTTTTAGAATATTCTCCGAATACTCAGTGACCTAGTCAGGTGTTGCAAGAGAGAGTTCGGGGGCAAAATGCTTTGTTTTTCTGAAACGCTTGCCATTGTTTTCCTCTGAAGAAGAGACCCTCCCCTCCAGCAAGGTGTCTCGCAGATTTTAAGCGTTTTTAATTCCTGTAAAAACTGGCAACATTTCCCTTCCCCCACTCTTCGCTGGATAAGCAGCTGCAAATACACTGTTCAAGAAAGTATCAGTTTCAGTCAGTGGATTTTTTGCCCTACTGGCTCTCATTTCAGCATATTGATGTGTAGCACTCTTCCAGTTCCTTGTTTGGGNTTTCTGTGAAGCCAAATTCAACATTCATGACAACACAGCAGCTTCATGTCTGGTTGTTGGTCTTGCTTGTGTATACACCTAAAAGTCAGCAGATTTAAAGGGAAGTGTTCAAAATGTCTCATTTTGCCAATCTGGTATAATTTTTGTTACTTAAGTGCCTGACAACCAGTCAAATGCAAAACTTTTAGTACGAAGTCATGACGAGCGACAGTTTACATAATCCATACGTATGCTCACCAAACTTGGACTGTCACAGCCCCAATGCACCGAAAAATTAAAATATTTAAAGGGAGGAATAAACACAGCGTTGTAAAGGCGAGAAAAAAAAACTAACTGTAACTATTTTGCCAACTGCGGGACGCGATTTCGGCCGCAGCGTGCGTCATTCGCAATAAACAATACCTGCATCATGATCCCCGTCATCTGATTGGTGGATTGATCACATGACTGATGTTGAATTATTCTGTCGAATGGAAACAATAATGAACTAATAATTCAGCCAGACAAATGATCGACAATTCACCAATCAAATGGTAGGGATTTATGCAGGCATTGTATAACATTGTCTTGTTTATTTACATAATAAAACCATTGGCATTCAAAGGAAGATTCAAAGTGTATTAAGTGCGTCTACAGGGACATCATAGACGCTGAGCCACATGTGCTGTGCATGCACTTTCACTCTCTTTTGAATGCATCCATTAGTAGGAACATGAATTACGGGCCAATATCAATTAAATTTGGTCTCAGATCAAAGTACACCTAAATTCAGGCTTTCCCGTTTCAGAGATAAATATGGAGAATAGGTGTATAGTTACCTGCCGAAAGCGAGGGCAGAGTTGTTAAGACGATCAGCAAAGAGTGTATCACGAAGCCCGCCGTTTTAGAAAATACGGCATGTACATTGTGTACATGTAAGTGTGTGCACCACTAGAAGTGTGGGAACGATCATGGTGGTAGTGTGATCCCAGTGACGTCAGTGCACTTGGACACAAGTGTAAGCGTTAGCTAAACCTCGAACTGCCCGTGGCTGATGTTTATCCGCTGTGAAAACAAATGGGAAACATTTTTGTCTGCGATTATGTTGCGATGTTCTGAAGGAATGACAATAAGGTCACTCACGCACTGCACAACGTTTGACAATTAGTACTACGGCGCGATCAAGAGGGTTAATAGCTGTACGCTGCTGCAACTTAAGTACTCAAAGTTGGGGTATACAAGTAAATTCAGCTCCAGACCTAAGGCTGCATATCTAATTGAATAAAGCTTGAATATGGTACATACCATGCTATGTTTGCCATTCACTGAATAATGCAACCACTCATAAATAACCAGCGTATAATGGGACAAATATCTATAGCATTGTCATGTACGTCCATCTAAATGAACGAAAGTTATCTCTTCGAAGATTTCTAGACTTCCTTTAGTAGAGATACATGTAGGCCTATGGAACAAATAATCAATAATTATTAACGTAAAATGCAAATTGAGGAAAAATTAGTTACATTTTTTTATTATAAAAATCAGGGTTTGAGCTTCTTTTTTGTTTAAAAAGCAACACAATAAAGACACTTATTTTAAATTTCATATGATACATAAACCTTCAGAGTATTTAGACAGTTTTTATATAAAGAAACTGTAGCAACAAGACATTTGGCTGAAAAATCACTTGGGTACTACGGTTCTTTGGTTTTCTGTTCAATTTTTTTTCTGTCAATTTTTCTTTTTTAAACATAAGAGTTTTAAAATGTGTTTATTATTTAACTTTGTAAAGAGAAAACACAATGCCTATTAACAGGTAATAGCACATTCAAAACACATTTCAACAAAGCTTTAGACGGAGACGAGGAATTCTTGTGTACATATGTCCATTTTTTAAGGAAACGATGGTACAGGAAACAGCTAGGTACAAGTACGATGATAGGATAAGGTTTGATGTTTCGAGTACAACCTGTCCTAAGGTGAATGCAGTAGACCTGTTGACATGGGAGCTTATTCTCACCCATGCCCGTGCATGTTTTGGCGAGAAAGTAATTTTCTTTGAGTCATGGATGCTTAACTCCCCGGCGTCTAATGTAAGGGTAACTGGTGTGGAGTCGACGTTGACGGCGCTTTTGATGGTGGCTGGTTGTTTCTACGTAGTGTATAATGATACTATTGCCTTGCAAAATATTAACTTCTATTAGGATTAATGATTAAATCGGCTGTATTTGTAAGGCGTTAATGATTAACCTGTAAGAATTGCCACCTGGCATCAATGACTCACCAAAACGAAACTCAATGTCGCTAATGGTACAGGAACCAAAATTAATAATCGCTGATTTTAATAGCAAGAAGAAATTCACACATTAACTATAATAGGGAAGTTGGTGAAGTTGCTGGGTGTCCTCACGCAGGCAGTTGGAAATGTGAACAAAAACATACAGTCAAAAGGGGGATTATCAGTATGGACTACGTTATGACAACACGTTCCCTTTGATTTACATATGTTTGTCGATGTCAGATAAACTCAATTGAGAGGGTTTAGAAGCGGGTATATTATTAGCATTTCAGTAACAATCTTAGCAAGATGCTTGAAAGTTAAGCCTAACTAAAAACGTGACAGAAGCAATAGTCTTTATCTTAAGTTCGATCAATCACCTGTTCAGTCTTCCCAATTTTGTCCTCCATATAACCTTGAAATTACACCTATGGGACTAAGAAACAGTAACCCATTTAAAACAAAATATATACAGAGCAAAGCAATATAAAACAGTTCATCGCGATCGATAGTGTGGTACTATTCATGAGATTGGGCGCATGAATGGGACCTAATTTTAAGTATTTTCTTTTTATCTCTGTCTGTATTAATAGTTTTACAACTTTGTCTATTTTGGTGTTAATATATTTGAGGTGATTTGTTTGTATAATGTGAAATGCAAATGTTTTGGCTGCAATGGTGATTTTAATTAAACACAAAAGAATAATAATATGGCCAGACTAAGAATAAGAAGTTCAAACAATTAAGATTGCATTGATACTTAGTAAATTAATTTGTACAAACCAAGCCTAACAGAAGGTCTGGGAAAATGCACCCACCTATACAGGAACATGCAACTACCCAGAAAAACACGTCTGACGAACTTTTAATATATTTATAAACTCTAATGTCGAGCAAAATGCTAGTCAGAATGAACTTAAATGAAACAATACACATCGTTC
The DNA here is from genome assembly GCF_001949145.1 of Acanthaster planci. The sequence continues at coordinate 915,656 of NW_019091405.1, read as the reverse complement.
ACTTGGAATTTCTTTACTAATTCATACTGACTAAATCCCCAAGAAAACACCTTTGGTATAGTTTCCATTAAATGGCTTAAATAATTAAAGTTTATCATCTGATAAAGTATAAGTAACGAAGATTTCAGAATTCGGGCACTGGATATTTCAGATCTGGGTAAATACAATAGACAAGTTACAGCAATTTTAAAGCACTGCCGGATCCGACCGACCGTTAGGATCTGGATCAAGATCTGCTCTATGATCCTGGTAAATACATTTTTCTGGATGTAAATCAGCGGCAGGGGAAAAGTCCTCTGAGAAACAAACACAGGTTTTTTTAACGGGAAATTATGGAAAGAGCAAATCCGGATTCCGACTTCCAGTCAATATGACCTGTAGTTTCTTTATACACAAGTTTATCTAACCTTTGCTCGTGAATGTCAAATTGAGTTGCGACGAGACAAAAACAGCTGCAGCAGTTGAAAGGCCTACAAAGAATTGAGAACAAACAGTTACGAGTTGCGCAATGCAAAAGAACGGTACAAACTAAACTTACACTTGGAAATGTTGGCACATGTCAGAAATTGACTGGTACACCTGGTCAGGTGGACCAGGCCAAGACCGACTTGTAACTTCATTGATGTGGGCCAAAGACGAGCTGGATCAGTAACTTTAATTACAGTGTGTTATTTCTAACACACCATAGCATACATGTAATGTTTTCATTTGTGTAGAACTGATAAGGTATTTATGACTGATTTCGGTTTTATCTGACTTTAAAGATGTCAACTCGGATTCGAAGAGATGCCAACTAAAGTTGGTTTTGGATGGGGTCGGTGCAGGCTCTGGGTCTTCTTTGAAAACCTGAGCAGATCAGTGGGTTATGCATTGGCTAATTGCCTTTCGGGTCCTCATACTGCGGTGGGGGTTCGGACGGGAAAGCCCCGGTCACTACTCCGGGAGCAGCTTGAGGTGGCAGTGGATTCTGGCCAGGCGGGGCTGAATACGGTGGGTACTGGCCGGCAGGGGGCTGGCCGTAGGCGGTCGGTGGGTAGTTTTGACCGGGATAAACTTGTTGTCCTTGGTACGCCTGCAGCTGTCCGGGGTACGGCTCCTGACCTTTGTAGGCAGGTTGGCCAGCTGGGAACTGTTGAACGTGCTGGGCTTGCTGACCTTGCGGGTAGGACTGAACAGTTGTAGTCATGGGTACCCCTTTAGATCGGAGAAAAACTATTGTAATGCATATCATAGGAAAAGTTGCCTTTTTAGGATTTGAAAGTGCTAATGACACCAGCATCTTTCCTTGGAAGGGAAGATGGAAAATAATCTTATTCAATTCAGATAAATCCACATCTCGACTTAAAACCTGTAGCTGGACACACTACCACTGTAAAAACGGTGCTCAGTAACTGACTATAATCTGGCTGTCACTTTATAAACATTTACGGGCCAGTTTCTAACAAAATCCATCAATGCTCTAACCATAATTTATGACCATGTTGACAAACTGATATATGAAGCGACAAAGAGTTACAGTTTTTGCAACCTGAGAGCAAAATCCAGTGTTGAAATTTTCATATGTTTGACATGAAACATACCTAAATACTAAAATTAACTGTGTTAATATATTTCAGATTCGATCAACTGAGGGCCTGGGAGGGGGCCTAACGTAGGACACCTACCGCCCTGAACATGGGTTACAGTTGTGGGGCGCCCTCTATTTCCAGAGTTGGCAGCCGCACAACAACAGCAGCACAGTGCGACGATTACAGCAATAATGATGCCGAGGAAAATCAGCGATCCGATGACGATGCCAACTATGGCGCCGACACTGTATAAGTCGAGCAAAACAGGACCGGAGCGATTAGGAATAATTCTACATCAACTGAAATGCAGGCAGATTGTTTTTCAAACCAAACACCACGACAGGGCATTGCAGGCACAGACTCCTGCTCATTGTTTTTTTTTATCTGTAAATCAATCTTTCTACATACCCCCATTACAGTATCAGTATCATATGAAGCTGCTGCTTTGGGTCCCTTCAAAGCCGTTGGCAACATGCCTTAGGGAGAGGGCAATTCAATCCTTAGCCCACCCAAATGGGTACCCCGCCGGGAGTAAGGTCTACGAAGGCCTACTACTGGCACGGTGCTTAGGACATACGGTACAGTTAATCTGGCCCTGGATGCAATAGCACGATTTTTTTTCAATGTAAAACACAGTGAAATTCTGTAGTTGTTCTTGGTGTCTGTCTTGCGGTTATAAACATGTATCTGGATGCGGTAATGTTCGAAGCTTCGAAGATACTTTGTGTATAGGTTTTCTCTTTTCTTTGTATTTTTACCTCAACTGGAAGTAGTCATAGCAACAGTCGTAGTCGTACGTGTATTCATGGCAGCAATAATAGTCGTCGAAACAAGTTTTGGACGATAGTCCTGGACCCCAGCAGGTTTCTGCGTAGGCTGTGGAGATAGGCCGGAAAGTGATGTTCGAGAACAGTGAAGAAGGCATCAATATTGCCCCTCTTTTGAATTCAGTTCAGTTTCAAATCCATTCATCTCCACGCATTCCAACTTATATTCATTGCATGTGAACCAATTAATAATAAAGGCAATCCGGTTGTAATGGGAACTAGAATGCCCAGGTCTGAGTCCTGTAAAAACGCGAAATCGTTTGAGGAACCTTTGAAGCAGTATTTGTTGAGGAAAAATAACTTAACGCGCACATCTATCTCACAACGAGATATAAATGCCTCACTCTAGATCTGATCTACAGTATCTATTGTAACCAGACGGTCTTATGCAACTTACCTAGTGAGAAGGAAATGGATGCAAACAGTGTGCGTACAATGAGCCACATCAACGCCATGATTATTATCTGATGTCTAGTCGCGGCGGAATGATATGCCACTGCGCTGACGGTGGTGCTAAGTACCCGTTCCTAATGTTAGATTAATTCTCTAGTTCTATGGCCCTTTGCCTGGGTACGACGTCAGCGCATTGAACGGCGCCATATATTTGCTCAGAGGAATCAGCAGACACCAGTTCTACGCATTGTGCATTAACTCCGGTATGACTCACGCTCGTTTGAAAACAGGTATCCATGTAGTTATGTACTCAGTGGCATAATGTGTCAACGCTTACGTCTGAGTCCAGCCAATCAGAATGCAGGGAGGCAGACCTAACACCCACTGCATGGGGAAATGATAGTCCTTGGTACGGTGACCCTGAAGGGACATGAAATTCACGACTAGTCTTGAATTTTTGTGTGACGTCGTGAATTTATTCACGACTATTCGCTAATAAATTTGCGACACCGTGAAGTTATTCACGACTGCTCGTTAATATTTGTGTGACGTCGTGAATATTTTTTACGACATGTCATTAATAAATTTACTACTGTGGTCGCAAACTTTGTCACGATTACTCATTTCCAGTAGCCTAGTTTGAAGGGTTCGACATTCGTCCGACCGGCATGCAAAGGCTTTCTTAAAGCCGTCCGAAATAGGCTTCCAGAGCGCCGGCTAGGTCTGTTGTCTAATCGTGAAAATATCCGCAACAAATCGTGAATAAATTCACGATGTCGCAAAAATAATTATTTGCGACTAGTTGTGCATTTCTTTGTCCCTTCAGGGCCACCATACTTTGGCAAATCTTCATTGAACCACAGAGTGAGGACAGGTTTCCAGTTTACAAGGACGTTAGACCAACGACGTAGTCTAGTTTCCTGGCAATGAGTGCAATTCAGTACATGGCACGCTGACGTCTTTTTTCAATTCTTCTATACTGAAGCAATATAAACAAAAATAACAAAGGCAAATTAATCATTGTTAGAATCGTCCAACTATATGTTGTAACTATTAACCCAAGCGTCGATAAGTTTGCTTCCCTTGTGTGGCACACTGGATAAATATAGGCCTATTATGCCTTCAGACCACAACCAAACCAAAAGCCCTTAAGTGCCATGAAGTATATAGATTATAAAGAGTGGTGTACATTTTTTGGGCCAAAGTTCGTTTTTGCAAGATGTATTAAAGAGACGTTGTTTCTAATTCTTGGAGAAAAAGTCGTTTTGCCAGGTCCAGAACTTTTTATGAGATTTATTTTTCCACAAATTTGTTTTTAGAGATACATACATTTATTTCCAGTTTTTCTTACTTGTATACGTTTTTTCGACTGCTACAACACACAGAATCCTGGCTAGTTTTTTAACTTGAATTTCGGCAGTAATTATGATGGAGAAACTATTATCTATATGGCTTTAGTAGTGTCAAATGACACCCACAGTGTCACAGTGGCACCGGGGAAGATCAACTGCAGTGGAGGAATTTGACGGCTTGGACACTTTTGCCAACTATCAATCTAGTAAAATCGACCTTGAAAACATGAATTTTTTAAAAAGCATTAAACAAACTTTTACCCGTCCAAAGAATGAGGCGTTACACGCACTATGCTGTCACCATAGCGTCGTGTCGTCATGTCATCTCCGTCCTGCAAAGGAGAGCGACGGAGCCATCGTGTCGTCGGCGTCGTGGTGTCACGTTGCATTTTGCAGAGGTGACGCAATATGCCGTAGTAAAGTACATCATATTAGCTAAAGTCCTTATCAGTGTCATGTGTCTTACGTAAGTATATAGTGGGAATGGGCAGTTTATTGCGGATAGAAAACCTGCATTTGGCAGGGGCGCTATCACACTCGCTGATACCTAATATCATAATAATAAAAACACTTTTAAAAATTCCGAAATTTTTTTTTATAAAATATATTTATTGCTATCCTCCAAAAAGCCCAGATCAACTTGGGGATATTTAATCCTGTGTACAAAGGGTACTACTTTCTCATGCCAATCCCTTTAGAACAGACGATGAAATTATTTTCTAAATTGTTCAAAAAAGATCTGCTTTTGCACATTCCATGCCAACAACTTAATGACAGCAGTGTAAAGGGCTGCCTTCGGAGGGCGCCGTTAACTTTTAAGAGAAGTGTTTTATTTCAGATTCGAACCAACCCAGCAATAATGTTTATATGTAGTTCAAGCAGCAAAACTGATGGAAAGCCAGAAAGTAAATAAAGACAGACAGGTCCATGAAAGGGACAAAGAACGTGTAAACCACCGAGGAATTCATGGGCCAATGTAACCTCAGATCGGGATCAAATTCTCAAATGACCCAATTATTCAACTCGACGACTTTGTCTGCACATCAGCTCATCCCGAACAAATTTTGCAATGGTTCAACATGAGTTAACTTCGGAAAATTACCATGCCAATCTTGGATAAATTTAGCGAGGCAATAATGACTCGGCTCGAGTGTATCATTGTTGTGTGACCGTCTGGCACGCGCACCTCGGTGACGAAACATTAGAATGTCTGTTGCTCGCAAGATTGTGGATTGTGGATCTGTGAACATGGTAGGTGGAACTGAAGACAGCACATGCAGGTCAAATAAGCCATTTGCGAATTAAATTTGAATAAAATCTGGTACACTGAGTTATCTGATTGCACATAAACATAACGATTCGAATTCCCCAGACTAAAGACACTGTTGCTTTACCGCGTGATTCGGGGTAAGCTTTTGCATAGCGACCACCATCTCTGGAATGGACTGGTTTCTTTATGCCCTTCGTAACCATTGAGAACGGCTGTTGCAAGGCGTCTCGTACGTAACGAAGCACAAGCTTGCTCCGAATCACAAGGTAACATATGCAGCAAGGTATGAG
>NW_019091405.1:855218-901431 GCF_001949145.1 Acanthaster planci | reverse complement strand
CACAAGTCCAATCCCTATACACACTCTAGAAAATTGTTACCTAATACATCCCCGCCCTAGATGTCTGAAAAGATTGCCTGAAATTCCGATCAAACAATGACCAACACAAAGCTGGGGGGGGGGTTCTCTTCGTCCCATATTTTGCTTCGAATTTGTATGGACAAGCCAGTCGCTATAAGCACAGTTTGAAGGGAGAACTAGAGAGTTTTTCGTAATTATTCAACTTGGTCTCAGACCTTGCCTCAAATCTGCATGTTCGTATTAATTAAAATCTTCAGCCGTTTGTAACTAGCTACAATTCAAACTCTAAAGTGGAATACAGATATAAAACTAGCTGGGGTTCCGCATATAGGCAATTTATCAATGAAACTCACAGCAAAACCCATGAGTCGACGTATCTTTCATCTCTTCGTATTAAAGCAGCGTCGATCAATTTTGGATTCACAGCGCAAGATTCAAACTCACTTTCGCGAGTGCCAACACAGTGCTCTTCTTTTCGATCCGAAAATTCAAGAGTTTCCGCAAGAACAGTACGTTGCGTTGAAGAATTCCACAAGGCACATGTACATATTCCACTCGATTCAAATCTTTACTCCAAGAAAGAGCAACGCTAAAACGGAATTAACCTCCATCTCCATCTGGGGAGTCATGTTGGCCTAGCGTTCTTTCCTGGCCTTCCACTTCTGAGGGCTTGGGTTCAAATCCGGCTCGGTCCAGGTCCACATGTGGATTGGGTTTTCAGTCCCTACCTGATTCCATCGGTTTTCCCCAAAACATTTATCCGAGGTTCCTCCCCCCTCTAAAACTGAACATTTCTTCCTTGTATTAATCATTAGGATGATAATCCTGTAATTGGCGCTAAATGCGCTCTTGGGTGATCAGATATAAATGAACAAATAATGACTCGAAAAGACAGGTTTCCGAATCATTTGTAACTTCTAAAGCAAGACTCGTGCGTCTGTTTCCTCGGTCGTTTTCAACCGGGTAAGCACAGAATGAAAATTTCTTGTACTTTCCCAAGATATTTTGAATCCTCCATCAGACTCAATGAGAAAAACTTCTTTCAATTCGTTCGCTATCACCCCGACAAAGATTCGAAAAATTTCACGCAACCGTTACGAAATGTTGAAATGATGTTTTATTGTTGAAAATAGTTTAAATTTCCATAAACACGTACGTGTAACAATCTGAGCAGCATGTCGTTTAACTAATTGGATATATTATTCAGCCACGGAATCTCATGGCTATATCCTAATATAGGAATGATCAATCGTTCTCTTATAAAGGATATACTGTACATGAGTTTCTTCCTAACAGCTACTTTTAAGGACATAAAACAACTGTAGCACACTCAGCCTACATTAAGAGACTATCCTATTCCTAGCAAACGTGCCGTAACTTTGACAAGAACTCGAAGACAGAATCTCAATTTTTATTTCATGGGATCATCACCCAGGTTATGTATTATTGATTATTGATCTAAAAGGGTAAGGTATACAATAACTGGCAATTTGAGGGTTTATTCCAAAGCAGTATTACTTATTTTAGTTTCTGGAATAGGCAATTCCATACCACATATCAGTTCAGATTGGTTCGGCACTTTACGCAGGCTGTGTATGACAGAACAAATCTTTCTACGCGCATGAGATAATGCGTTATACTTTACACTAGACGTGTCCCGTCATAGGTACATGATTTGTACCCACTTCTCCTGTCTGCGTACTTCTTAAGCCTAATCTGAATAATAATCCGATTGCGAATATCAAACTCCTTTGTCTATCTTTAAAAAACGATTAATTGGTTAATAAATAACAAAATTAAGTGAGTAACAACCAGTGGAGAGAAAAGTAGAGAACAAAACTCATTGAAACGTGCAAGTTTCATTAACGGACCAGCAACAAATTCTACGGATTTTTATACTGTCCATGTATGGTTGATGCTCTGTAACTGAACAAATAATCTATTGATTTTACGCCGAGATTTTCAAGTTCCTGTACATCGGGTTACCGTGCATTAAATTCTTTCTTGTAATCGATAGTTATTCTACATCAATACCTTTCCATCCAAATACCCACATACCTGTAAATATATTTGGATTCATTTTGTGCATAAACGGTGGCAATAATTTTGTTTTATTTTGGATAAAAATTGAAATAAGAACATTTAATACACGCAGAATAGAATATTTGATGTATTCAACCACCAATAAGTATTTTAAGGGAAACAAAAAGTCAAGAACAAATCCGTCATTTGAAGTAAGGGAAGCTGGAAATATCTTATTTCTTCTCTGAGTTACGTTATAACAAATTTGATATTTAAAATGTAAATGGTGCACCATTGTAAGTATCTTCTCACTACTTATATATCTCTAAACAGTTTATAATCTACATATACATACATATAAATTACACTGTACATAAAATACACACACACTTATGTCATTATTTTGTAATTAGACACAATTGCACTGATTGGCAAACTGTCTGAAGTCGGCCAACCGTTTTACTTGATCAACCTCCCTAAAATGACGCCCTAAACATTGCAGTCATTCATTCTTTTAAAAATGTACCTTTTGCTGTATAATTTGTTTTTCAAAGTATTTTTTTTCAAAATTCGAAAGCAATTTTCTCTTTCACTTTTTATGAAGTTTCTCCTCGCAGGAAAACTAACAAATTAATTCCCCCTCAAAGAAAACATTAGCCAAATGAATTGCCGTTTAACAATGGGTCTGGTTTCAATGATGTCCGCCACCACGTTTAAACTGTATCAAGTAGTTCTATGATTAAACAGTGTCCTTTGTGCTGTTCTTTTATTAGTTGAAGTAGACTGGACAGTCATGTTTATTATTGGAATGTTATGTGGCATTATCAAAACCACGCAAGGTGCGCGGAATCTGAGTGGACACCGGACAGACGCGGCTCATGCTATCCTGCCGCGAAGGATTTCTCCTCTAAACGAGCTTTTCTCCACGACTCAACCACACCTCACACGCACGCACGTAACTTTAGCACAAGTCTCAGCGACAAAACACCTAAATCGAATCCCTGTCCAGATTTCAAGGACAGTGTGCAATTCAGAAAAAATTAGTTATCTTTTCCTCTACTATCTTGATAATAGATTGCCGTGTGACGTAATTCGCGTTTGACAGATATCAGGTTATTGACAGATTATCTCGACAGGAAAATATGATAGGCATGCTTGTTGCGTAAAACAGGTGTGCAAGAACAGCTTATTCATTCAGGCCTTTCATTCCTCGCGAAAGATCCTCGACTGGTTGGGAAATATTTTATTGAGGATTGAACTTTTTGCTATCTTCACAAAAGAAGCACAGTAAACCAATACGAGAAGCGACATTGGTGTACATGTACATGTACTTCATTTTGCATCATTCAGATCTTTATCACATATCCCATTTGTATTGGAAGCCCAATTGAAATACAAGCTGTGAGAAACCCTAAAAATGGCCGCAGTATGTCGTCAAACCATCGAGGTAAAAGGGGTTTAAACATATTGTTCAAGGTCGCAAGGAAACGGGCTCTCTCGGTTCCTGTCGCACTGACCACAATATGCATTGGTCTGTTCGAATTTCCGTTTCAGTTGTTACCAGCTTTTGAATACAATACACGATTGCTTGTAGACTATACATTAGATGGCATTGATAGGCTACTGCATAATAAAGGAAACCAATCCCCTTACCCAGCTGGTCCTGGTCATGTGATATTTTTGCATACAAAGGGTTACTGAAATACGCATGCATGTTTTCAAGCCAGAGATCGTTCAAGCACGAAAAATGAGTTTTATGTACACCTTTCCGTGCATGATTAACAAATAATCAAATACAACGGACGATGTAACTTTTCCTTCCCCATGAATACTGTTAAGAGACGAGTAGGTTTTAGTGTATAGCATATCTTCTAAAAATAGACTGCATGGCCAAATTCAAATTTTTCGCAATACAAGTATCACAATAGTGGTATTGCTTGTGTACAAGGCAGCTATATTGTAAATTGATGGTTGAATCAACCATGAGGTATTAGTCGTCAAGTCACTTTGCGATAATTTCAGTACATTATCAAATGCTGTGGGTGCATTTATCATCATATACACTGATGAAAAAGTAGCAAGGCAGAGCATTTCAACTATACGCTGTATTTAAGCATAGTGTACAAGGTATTTTAAAGTAATGTTGAGTACTCAATACGGGCGATTCACATCGTGTTGTGATTGGCCAAGGCGTTGTAAACTCTTGGAGGCGCACTATCGTGAATCGCCCGTATTGAATACTCAGTTCATCTATAAAATTCTTGAGTAAAGCTACATTACTCCAGCAACAGAGTATTCTCCCATTCACAGTTGTAAGCCACATACTATAACGACTCACTCACAGATTGAGATGATTGGCTGAGAGCTCGTCACGTACGTGGCATGTGCTATTTTTACTAGGGCCTATCTTGCATTTCACGGCTAAAAGACCGGTGGCACTGCACTTAAATTTGAAGCGCGCGTGCATTTGGCAGATCATGACACCCTACTGCAATATTAGTCAAAGAACTATGTAACACGCGCGTACCACCAGTCCACGAGCGTTATGTCATCGCATTAATGGCTTCTAAATCTGGCTTTCGAATTACACTATACCCGCAGCAACCAAAGAGCAATACCCGTAGAAATTAGAGAACAATACGAATGACCACCGGCATTGTATGCAAATGCCTCATGACGCGTGCTAGCGCTATGAACTAGGTTCGGACATTTCGTGAAGAGGTAGTTTGGTAAAGTGCTGGCAAAGGGTCAACAGATTCTCCATTAAACGGATGCACCTTTTAGGTGTACATTTAGCTCAAATTACTCAGTGACTCGCTTAAATTAAAGCAGAATCTGTGGGACAGGTGTTATAGAAGAAAAATCTCCTGGTGCTTTGCCTCGGGAAAACAGAATGCTCTGCGGATCAGCTTGTGAGGCAAGCTACACCATTCGATGAAGTCAGTATTTGACATGTATTTACATGTACATGACATGTATTTGACATGTACACTTCACCGACATTTGTAGTATCTTCATTAGCTGAGTGCTACGGTCACATGACATTTGCTAGTTTTGCTACATTACTCCACTCCAATCAGTCGATAGAATGATTTTTTTTCAGTTTTTCCAACTTGGTCTTACAAACCCAACCAGTAGTAAGTACTCCTGCAACATACGTAGGACATAAAAGTCGAGAAACACTGCTCACATATGTGACACTTTAGCGTCATTTCAAGTCAACCATGCCTATCACTTTTGGGGCACTTATGCTGTGAAATAGCCTGTAACGCATTAGAAAAATACTCTGGTATAGCATTTCAATAGCAGTGTGTAGAAAACCATGTAATGCAGGTTCACAGATCTTCAATCCACAAACGAGGTGATTCAGAATTGTTGGAGACCGACGCATAACAGTGAAACATTTGGCAAGATAAATAATATCTTCGCTATAATCATTATTCACACCACTTTTTTTATAGTCACGTCACTTGCTCCGACCTGGTACCGGTTGACACACTGCAACAAGGCGACGTGCTTGCACTCTACTCGTTTTACTCCTTTTCCAGAATTCACAATGCCATTTATGATGTAATTGGCCACAACGGTTACTTTACGCTGAGAACGTTACCAGTATATAATGAAAGTGAAACCTGTCTGGTACCGCGTCCTTAAAAGGCAGCTCACGCTACCCACACGCACTCTTTCACGATCTCTTCACCAGTATCCACCGTCTCGATGCTCGTGGTCGTCATTGAGGAACTACTGTCGTTTTTCGTAATGACCTGCGGAACCCATCCTTTGTACCTCTGGACGAAGGGAATAGCTAACGTGAGCACACTAGCTAGTACGAACATGGCTCCTCCCACGTAGAATGCTATGTCGAACTTCTGTGTGTAATCGTACGCCGCGCCTATGGACGAGAGAAAAACACACAAACATCTATGAAGAAAATCCAGCTTTTAAAGTAGAAAAACCCTCGCAACTCAGTGGCTGTAAGCGTCATATATCTTTCTCGCATGATGGTTACTCAAAGATAGCTTGCATCGTGTTATGAAAAAGCCAAATTTGCTCACTTTGGTGAATCGATGTCGTTTCAGTTAATGAAAGCAGGCTATATAGTGAGCAACGTTTACGCAGAAATATTTTCAAATTGGGATCACAATTTGAACAGAAATCTCCCCAAAAAGAAAATTCATGGAAAATGTTAATTCTTTATACTTTGTAATATGAGTGATCAAGAAAGACGTATAAGACAGTATTAAAATCAATTGAAAGGAATTCCAGGGTTTACCAACTATTGATATTTTTCTTTACAAACTGGTTTTACATGATAAGTACATAGGATATACATCGCACATGAATATAATAAAAGGATGAACAAACCTGTCCACATTTTCACAGAAAAGGTTGGCCTACACTGTGTACATGTTTTGCGTGGGCATTTATGATCTCTTAATAACTGCAACTCCACTTGAAAAGAGAAAAATACTTCTGTAAACTGCGGGCAAAGCCGACAAGTTTTCGGAATTAATTCCTCCTTCAGGTGTAGCGAGCATGTACAAATTAAATCGCAACTGCATGCTGCCATATTTTCTGAATTCAAACGGGAGGACAAGTCTGCCGAGACCCGACAAAAGTTTGTTAAGGCTACTCATGCGGTCACCCACACTTTGAGTTCTTTCCGCTAAGGTTGCTGGAGTTATCTATACCCTTTTCGAGTGTGACAGCGGGGTCGTGTTGCCAATGAGTTTCGAGCGCAACTCACAGGAAGAAACAGCTTTTGTTTTTGACAGCAGTGGCATGCAACCCACATGAGAAGTGCAGGGTAACTTTTTCAACGCACAAGTATATTCAGTCAGGTGTGGAAGTGAGCTCATAGGCGTACTCTCCGAGTTAATGCACACAATTATTGCAGGGAATGCCGGTCGATATCAGTTTTCGAAAAATAAACTCTGCCTTGATTTCAAAGGATCCTATTGGGATATTTAGAGATACCTGTCATGACTTTATCCTTCACAAGTCTTATCGGTTTCGTAATCAGTTTTATTTGTTCACTATTCTGTTTGTTAGTAAATATCCGAACAGGGCAATGCAATGCGGGGTTTTACACAGGCCAGTGCAAACAGGTGGGCGCTTTTGTCAAATATGCTCTTTGAACGTTAGAACGTTGGTCAGACTTTGAAATTTACACGGCTATCTTCAAATCGAAAGATATGCATACTGTGTGCCAAATATACACCAACGTCAGATTTAGTTTTACGAATAGGGCTAACTTTGATGTGTAAACCTCGTAAAGGGATAACATGAATCTGTACCGTACCGTCCTTTTTCAAAGTGAGTTTTCATTACGTCAGTTAAGATACCAATGATGCCATTATGATGATTGACAATGACAATTTAACAATGCAATCATCAGCCAAAGCCCTCGGTATTCGGTTGCGATATTATTCACAGCTTCGTGCTATGAGTGCATTTTCTTGAATCCACAGATCTAGAAATCTGAGGCAGATTTAAACTCAACTATCGAAACGTTTCCATAAATTTGTAAATAACACATCTTTTCACAAGTTTTCCAAAGCGGAAACACCGTCAATGAAAATTCACTCAGGGTGAGGCAAAAACACACGTACCTGCCACGGTAGGTCCTACTGATATTCCTACGCCGGCAGCCAGTAGTGTAAAGGTCCAGGACTCTGCCACAAGGTTGCTGCCATACATGTCCATGACTGCTTTGAACAGCATACTATTAACTACACCAGTGCAGATGCCAATAACTATCAAATAAATCAAGAGAAATTGACAATTGTTACCATGGGCGTCTCTAGAATTTTTTGGGGGGAGGTGCAAGGGTTGGGGAGCAAAGTACTCAGCAGCAGCAAACTGACAATCAACGGCCGTGCAAGGGGGATAAACTCCGGGGTGTTTCAAAGCAAATTCGTGATATCCGTCCTCTAAAATTGGAGTTTTGTCTAAATTCAGCACATAATGGCAAGGCTGCACTAAAGCTAACTAAAGCTAACTGAAAAAAAACCCTAACTGAAGTAGGTCCTACTCTGTTTCGTTTCATTTTATCTAGAAACACCTTCAGCCTATCCGACAAGGTGCAAATTTGCGTGATCTTAAGAAGTTTTAATACATGTACTCAATATTCGATACAGATGTGCTTTGGAGACCTATGCATTAATTCGAAAAAACCAACAAATTTGTCACATTGTCTCAAAATCGGTCGCGAATTACCATCGATTATGGTACCAAAACGGCTCCTTGCGGTCAAATTGGTATCACAAGCCAATCCAGTTTCCTTTCAACGTACATGATTTGCAGTTTTCTCCGCGAATGATAACTGGTGTCCTTATTTTGCTCGGTCGTTTCATACCCCGTGAGCTGTGATCGCCAGGACTGCATGTTGACACATAATAGCTTGTGAACTTTCCCGGGATTAAGCTCTTCTCGAATGGCACGCTCGCACAATGAGCCTGGGACAAATGCAGTTCATCAGCCAATAATTATGTTGCCATGGAAGCCAAACAGTTTGTCACAGTCATGTCACGCAGTTCGTTGTACTAGTCACGCGTGACAAAAAAAATGCAAACGAATTGGTTTACGGAGCAGTCTGCTCTGTATCTCCATTTGTAAACTTGCTTTAAAAAAATAAAAACAGATGTTCGGACATGGACAGTCGGCAACTTTTCACAGGTTTAAAACCCTCTGTCTTCATCTGCCCAACCAGGACCAAGTCAATTAATTAATACAGGAGCACGTACCATTTACAGGCCAGGAGTGTTTTGTTCCAGGAAATGAGTGGATTTCCCTCGACAAGTTAAGACGGGCATCCCTTCAATACAGTCACCGTCCAAATGTGTCGTCCGGATGACATTCAATTTCCACCAGTTGGTATTTAGAGCCTTCGCGCACACTATCATGAGGCACCCGTATACCATGGATAGTAGGCTCCGGCCGCAGATTAAAAACGCGTAGACCACATCTTGCGCGTATAACCATAAAGCGTGGTCAAGTCATGGGCAAAACGAATGGGTGGCACTGAGCTCGTTCAGTGTGAATTGCGCGGGACGCACTCACATTGCCTGTATTAACTTGTTGACGTGCTCTCAAAATTAAGTTCACTTTTTCACTCGTTGGTACCGCTATCTCTTCTTTTTAAATGTCGCAACCGCACTGTTTCGAATCTGCGAGGGCCAGATAAAGTAAACACAGGATTTTTTCCACAATCGAAAAATGGCTTCATAGAATTTTATGGACGGAATTCTTCAACTGTATAAATTCCCTCTATCGAAGGATGAATTTGGCCACGCTTTTGGATTTAGTCGGGTACCGTCCCGGCTACGGTACTCCGTTGTTGTTTTGAATGGGAAATGTCTGTCTGAGAGTTTATATGTCTGTGGCTGAAGTCCGTCGGGGGAGATTCTCTTGGCCTATTTCGCCATTCAGGGCTATCTACCCACGAGGCCATAGTAATTACACAAACAAGCGCGACCCTGTCCCTAGCCACTTCACCACAATGATTTTTTTAAAATTTCAAACAGTCAAAATATCTGTTATTACAGGTCTCGCACAAGCAAGTAAATTGGCAGAATGACGGTATACCGCAGTCAGACACCGAGAGTCACGCTGAGTTTCCCAGGCCGAGTGGAGCCACAAGGCGAACTAGACATTTCCTTTCGTGACGCTCTTCGTTTGTTTGTCTTCAAAAAGAGTCCCAGACTGGGAATATAAAGCATGATGAACCACAAATTGTAGGCTTTGCAAAGAGGACCCTGATCTGTGAAGGCCACGTGCTCCCACGTTTAGTCGTCTTTGATCCTAAAAAACTACATTTCACGGTGCACTCCATGGGGCAATGCGGTCGCGCAGCCACCTCGTCTCCTTGTTCACGTGTTTGCATTTTGCCCCCCTCAGCCGGAGACGTCAACTTGGACGTGAGGAAATGGATTTGGATGAGGTGCTTTCCAAGTTGGCAGCAGGAAAAGCCCGTGGACTGGTTGAAGATGAGTGTGGCACTGCACTTTTCTCAGGGTCGAGCAAAGGAGACGTGGCGTGATTGTTCGGGGGAAGAAGTTCAACAAACTTTAGCCACGGATTTTTTTATTCCCCCAATTAGATCTACCTGTGTTGTTTTGCACCCTAGTTCCATATACCGCACATGCATAATAGCAACACGGTCATATTTAAGTGCACATGGTGTTTTTCTTCAATCAAAAAGTGGTTGGGGAGGGGGCTTTGTTCATTATTTTGCTCTGTATCCCAAACACGGAAAAATGACAGGCGACACTGATCACATGCTAAGTCAAGACAAAACTTAATCTCTTGAAAAGAACAATTTTCTTTCCTTTCTTCTTGAAAGAGGACCATTAAGGTCATATTAAAAAAGTTACTGTGGAAGATTCGTTTTTTCACAGAGTAAGAGAGAAAGACATTTCCTGCACAGTTTTCTCTGAGAAATCTAACAAATGGAATTGGGCATTAGGTGTAGCGTATCACATCAGAAATGAAAGAACCAAGAAAAACACTTGGCACAATCAATAACAGCAGGCTCTTACCGATGGAAAAGGCGTACATGCCAGTGAGGGAGTTGATCAATAGGAGACAGAAGGTGGCCGCGGCCATGATGGTGGAGCAGACGGGGTAGACGTACACACTCTTCACTGGCAGGTGGTCCCCAAAGAAAGCTGAGCCCAACCGGCCCCCTAGATCAGCTGTGCCCACTATGGTTAAGACGAAGCTCCCTTCCTCCTCCGTTATGCCTATCGTGGTCATGAATTTAATCTGAAATAGACAAGGGGGAGAATTATGTAGAGACTTGCTCTCAGCGGACCGGCAGACCTAATGAAAAACAAGGCACTTACTTACTAAACCGACTATCCAACAAGATAGTACCAAAGTAATTAGCATAACTTTTGGGACAAACTTTTAACTGCAAACATCATTTTGACATTGCATTTTCTGTGAGTTTGTGTTTCAGGTTTATCGATGTCGGTATATACCACTCTTTCCTCCTTGGGTCGGTTCTGCAGGTCAATTCAACATAATATTTAATTCGTACCTCCTTATTATAATACGTAATGAAGGGATTGGGAACCCCTGATCGATCATGCTTAATGGGACCCATGCTTAATGGGACTTTCTAAGAGTTGTGTATTTTGTACTTTAAAATGTATGCAATTTTGTGTATTTCTCCGTGAGCACGAAGAAATAGTTTTCCCAGTGTATTCGGGTCGATTTTACATCCGGGCTCTTCAAGGAAAAAGACTTCTCTCTTGATTGGTGATTTACCATGTTCACAAACGGGAAGATGAGCGAGATGTTCATGACAATGTTAGCAGTGAACCATAAGACGAATCCGGGAGCCTTGAAGGCCCTCGCAAAGCTTCTGAGGTTTTGCTTCAACGTGTGTTTCTGGTCCTGGCCGATGGGCTGGTACTCCGACCCCTGGCCGCTGCAGCTTTCCCCGGAGTTGCCACTCTTCTCTTCGCCGTCCCCGTCTGCTACCGCTTTGCTGCTCGCCTCCCCCGCGCAGGCATTGGACTCCTTCCTCATCAGTTTCTGCAGCTGGCGCTCTCGCTCCATTTTGGCGATCATGTCCGAGTACTTTTGGGGAGGCGGCCGGAAGGTTAAGGCGCTGATCATGCCGATGACGAAGAGGGCGCCGCTGCAGATTCGGAAGGTATTCCGCCAGCCGACCTCGTCTGACAAGAATTCCAGGCCTGGGTTGAGAGCAAGAGAACCTGGAAAAAAAGGACGCAGTTTACGACATGTTAGCATTCACTTTCAAAGCCATGAGGGGTAGACAAAATTAACATAATATACACCACAGGCTGTATGGCCATCTTAAAAAAGCTGGGCTTCTTTGCATAAATGTACATGTATAGCCTATATGGAGGGTGTAGATTTGTGGATTGGGCCTCAACGAGTAGTAAATGGTATCCCTTGCTGCTTGATCAGAAAAACATTAAGTAAAGCATGAAAGACAAAATTTATTTTAAGCAACTCCAGAACCATATATACATGAGGGCTAGGAAGCCCCTTCCACCCATGCACACGCCAACAAACATCCCAAAACGTGGACACATGTACATTGCACATGTACGTGTATAGATCGGCTTTACGCGTGTTGGAGTACCAAATGTACTGTATAAAAGAAGTTCTCAAGTTGGTCAGAGCAAACAGCCTCTTTTACACCACAAGGAAGCATCTCTCTAAATTCTAAAAAGAAAAGAATTTCCTCAACTAATTAATAGGCCTATTTCCTCGGACGACATCTCTCTAAATTGAAACTGACTTGCCTGAAGTCTTGGGCAACTACTTTATAAAATTATAGAGAAGTTGGTGAATGAGGTAATTGCGTTGCAACTGTCCGTTCAAATTCGGACTAAAATCTTGACCTAACTTTGGTATCAAGTTTATCTACAGTGCAAATGGCCGGTTTTCCCTGTTCTTATAAAATAAGCACGGCAAACGCAGGGTGTGAAAAACAACCACTAGATGGTTAGACGAGATAGCAACCTGCTTCGCGGTATTCATAGCACGACAGACCACAGGAAATAGTCTAATAAGTGGGATTAGTGTACTTTGGCAAAAGTTGGAATTCGATAACACGCAACATCATGCCTGGCGTCGCAGAGGGGTCAGTGCTACTTCTGAGACGAGGGTTTTCCGTGAAAAGTCTTAGTCTCCCTCCCAGCAGTTCTTCATAAATCACTGTAAACGAACGACTGACCGATCAAAGGACTTTCTACTGCGGTGTTATAAAATCAGCAATTTAAACTCAAGCGTGAGTGTATAGCTAGCAGTGAGTGAATGCAGCAATGATACCCAAGATCTGATCAGGTCTTGGATTGGGAGGAATGGAATTTCTTTCCAAAACAACTATCAGTTTTCGCATCCGTACAAGAATCCTCACCCCCCCACACACACACACACACACGATCAGGTGGAAGCACCGTTTTTAATTAGCTGGTAATTTGAAATTCATTTAAAAAAAATGAACTAAAAACGTTAAAAACAAACGCTAGAACAGCCTTTAGCGGGGTTCAGATAAGCGATGAGAAAGCATGTTTTCTATTTCAATATATGTTATTTAATACTGAAATAGAAAACAATTATTGGTTCAAAAAGGATTTTAAAAAGTTGAAAGTGAAGTATATAGGTATTAAAAATACCTCGAGTCGGAATTCTCTTGCTTAAATTGCGCAAATGGTTTGCTGCGCTGTACTGTGTTCTGTTGCCCATTCAAATTCTAATCATCATTAGCTGTGTAATGCTGCTCAGTACTGTTTTAACCAAAGGACAGGAAGACAGGCAAATCTTACCGACACTCCAGCCGAGCGTTGCAAAACATGTCGACCTCGCGCTGTTCTTCCGCGGGAAGTAGGCCCCTACTAGGTTGAGGGAGGTGTTGTCAATGAAGTTGCTGCCCACGCCGAACAGCAAGCTGTATGTCAGGAAGAGGAGGTGGGGATCAGGCATAAAGCTGGAGAGGAGCAGGCCCCCGCTGCACAGAAGCACCCCAATGATGGTGACGACACGGTGGCCGAAGCGCTTGAAGAGACAGGTGGAGAACGGAGAAGCAGCGAACATGATACCGAATGCCAAGGAGCCGATCCATCCTGCCGTTGAAAAGAGGAAAAATCTTTTTAGAAACTTTCAAAATAGTCTGTGCTCTTCCTGACAACTGATAGCACCGTTACTGTGACGTCATTTAGGAAAGGAAAGCTCGAGTTTTTAGGTTTTCTGTTCAAAATGTAAGCGCTTTAAGTGCTTTAATACTCAACAAAGATTCACCAAGGAAAATGATAATTAGGACAGCTAGCTAAAGAATTCCAGCAACTTGTGATTTATATTATGAAACAAACTTTATAGGAAAATGACTAGACGCTCAAAAATGATTATAAAACGAACAAAGAAATTGCCTAGAGCAGGATTTGAACCTGCGACCTCTGGAACATCGTATCAGTGCTCCACCAACTGAGCTATCCTGAGCTATGGGAATTAGAACCACCAACATAGGGCTGGATAGCTCCGTTGGTAAAGCACCAATAGGGTGTTCCAGAGGTCGCAGGTTCACATCCCGCTCCAGCCAATTCCTTTGTTCATCTTTAGAACTTTTGATTGAATCCAACTTTATTATTGTTGTTTTGTGTGTGCATAAATCAATTAACACTGACGCTTCCTCTTCGGAATGGCGTCACACTAAGCTAATGAAGATGAAATACTTTAGCATACTATAGAAACTTAAATGGCACCAAAAATACCTCTTTTAAACAGCAAAATAAAAACTGACGATGAGGCTGAACTGAAGCACACAGGTGCCTTTACAAGGGTTGCAGTAAAAAATTTGTGATGCATGGACCATTAAGCATCCAAAATAACACATAATTATGTATCACAAACACAAGGCTGAAATGTGTACAATTATCGCAATTCATCAAAATCAAACCTGTGGAAAATTACAAGTTCCAAATACCTAAATGAGGTAAGCACGAACAGGATCGATTTCTACAAATATTGATTTGAGCTTGAAACAACGTGCTTTGCTGGATCTCGTTTCATTACAGGGAAAACAGCTTAAGACAAGCATGTGCGCCCACTTCAACACCATTGTATACACGGAAATATTCCAGAAAGAAACAAAAGGCGGAGGAAAAACAGTAGAAAAGACAAATTGAAGGGGGAGTGGCATGAAAGCACAGGTCTGGGTTAGTGGGGGGCTCTGTCACCATTACATCTTTTATTGACCATTTTGTATGTTATCAGTTTTATTGTCCAATTGTCATTTTATTGTCACACAAAACTCTATTGTTGCCGAGTCACTGTGTCTGCTTTTTGAAATGGGATAATGTAAACTATTAATTGGCCTTTTGACTGAAAAAACCCCTGCTTTGTGACCGAACATGAATCTTCTTGCCTCCACTAACGATCTATATTAATTGTTGGACAAAACGTTTTCGGTCGTGGTCCCCTCTCAAATGTTCACGAGAGATATGAAGGCCTGGCTGGTTTATTCTTTATACACGTAGTGCAGTGTTTTTGGTGTCACATGGAGCCAACCGGTTATTCATCCACAGCGTCTTTGAATTACGTTAGTCTTTCAATACCACAGTATGCCGAGCTGAAGCCAAATGTTGAGGAAAATTTAATTTTAAAAATGATACATACTGGGGTATCATCAACAAACGGTGAAGGGGTTTCCCCAAACATTAGTTCAGGAAAGTATTCTTAACGAATGCAAATCAGCTATCCAAAATGCAAGTCGAACAACAGGGAATGGTTTACTATATACATCTAGTCCTATGCTCCGGGTGAATAAATGTATATGCATGCACTCATTGTTGTGGTGGTGCTTAAGGAATATGTCTCTCCTCCCCTGAATAACTTGGCTCCCCTAAAAGAAGGGCATAAACGAAGATAGTATCGTTTGTGGGGCGGGGGGGGGGCAGTTTCCCATGTACACGTAGCCCCCACCGTTCACCCGTTACACATTGCGGGAGGATTTACTGAACTATTCACGTGCAGCAAAGTGCATTTAAGCAACACTTGAATAAACAGGATTATTGGACTGCCCATCACAACTAACATAAGGTTTCTATAAAGGCAGATCAAGGTTCAATGCGGCAGTCATTCGTTCAAGGCTGGGGTCAGAAAGATGACAGAGGTTGTTCATTCCCTTCGCGACAAGATATATCCGGAATCTCGGACCACCTGCGGCACATGACAATTTCATATCCTACAGCAGTGGGCAACACAGATCAGAAGCCAAGAGTGAAGCCAAATAAGTTTCCTTGACAACCTGACTTTCCCCCGTACCTCTCCCCTATACACGTCTAACAATGGCGCATTTATACATGTTTTTCGTTTGGCTTCGCTTGAATACTTCAGATATTCTGGCTCCAGTCGAGAGGGTAATTATAGATCGCGGATTGTTTAAACCGTTCAAACCAGCCTGCTTTCGCAACAACTGGAAAGCTGATGCAATCACACTTTCTCCTCAGCTGTGATGCGGGCCCACGACATTGAATATCGACCGTACATCCCAGTCAGTGTACACATGCATGTACTGTACAAAACTGAAAACTGTCACGCTTCACCTGGTGTCCATTGTGTTGACACGATGCACTAACAAGGCCTCACCATCAATGTCTCCGCCATCAAAGCTCACTTACCTCTCAGTAATTTTCTTACAAGCTGAGTTACGACATATTGCAGACCTTGCAGATCGTATGTACTTTACAATCAAATTCACAGTCACAATAGTCATTTCTGGACCCCCCCCAAAAGTGCAGATTGGGGTATAGAACTTGGAAGTGGTAATTTGAAATTCATGATTCTGTGTTTTTTGTTTCTTTTGGTTTTTGACAAGTCAAGAGACGAATAGAGATGATTCCAGTAACAACAAGTCTGCGAATTTATGGGCTTTTTTATGCAATGACACTTTCCCTTGGTTGTTTACGAATAAAACACAGAAATACGTCATTATGTCCACTGTTTCCTTTGCACACAAAACTTGATATATTATTCAGTGATAAAAGAAGTTTGCACTTTTCGTTAGGTCGATCACTGAATTAATCCTTACTCTCACATTGTCACTTGTTCTTCAGTTACACGTCACCCTCGCAAAACCATATGCCTACCGGTGCCGCCATTTGCATTATTGGTTTTTTTTAGATGCTGAAGGCACAAACTGTGTTGCTTCATTGGGTTTATTAAAGGAAGTACCACATGTACAATCATGTTAACTTTCGAACCCAAATTTAACCATTACATCATTATTGTGATTGCTTTATACACTATTTTTTTTTTAGTTTTACATAAGTATGCCGTGTAAGCTGTAGAAAATATAGAGGAAGCAATAGAAATGGTATAACTCGCTGTGACAGAGTCGGCCACGTTACACCATGGTTACACAAAGCCATCAGTGATCTTCAGTAGTCAGTCTAGCGGCATCATTGCATCAATGATAGATCCTGAAACAATTTTTCAGGGAGGCCAATTTGGAGGGGATAGGCTAAACAAAATGGACATCTTTTCCTGTAGCCTTTCGGGGAATGAGGCTGTATTTTCGGGCTTTCCACATGCTTTTTGAAGGGAGGGGGATAAAATAAGACTCAAAAGTGTCTTTTCTGTCATTATTTTCTTTCAAAAAAAAAACGGACGGACGACCTGGAACAGTTTACTGGCCCCAAAACACGTCAAGGCCACGTTCACTATAAGCATATAACATAAATAGATTATATAGATTCATCTATCAAGACATGCTCAATTCTATAGGCATACAATGCTGGCGAGCACAGTTAACAGTGCAATTCCATGTATCACCGTTCTAAATGCAAAAATTGCACATGTGCGATCATACTATTATTAATATTCAATTTCACGCTCAACAGCCTTTGTTCGGCAGAACAATCACTGGCCAAAGACAGATGTGTAGAAATTTCAAATTTAATGTGGGCCAGCTATGCTCAAATAATTGAATTGACTTTGGAAATTGCAACGTTGAAATTTAATATCACTGGAACATGTTTTGGCCTAATTTTTCAGCCAAACGGCAGACAAGGACACTTTTTAATGGTAATGTTTGAGAAGGTTGGAGTAAATGGAATTATAGGGCTTACCTTCACGTGCTTGGTGGGTGGTTGAAAAATCTATGACACAGTTTGTGCAAAAATATTTCATGTAATTGAACTATTTGGGTGTACAGTACATTAGGCTATTCATTCCTAAACATATTATATCATGTCCTGCAACAGTAAAGCTTATTTAGCAGTAAAGCTGAATGCTTGTTGGCACCAAGACATACAATCTCAAAAAGAGAGTTTATTTAGCCTCGAGCTGGACCAAGAGAGGGCGCAATTTTCTAAGCAACGGAGGCTCCTTTGGTCCGAACTGTACTTCGCTGGTTCACAGACGACTATGAAACACACATTACGGTCGCATCGCTACCAGCAAAATGAACACTCTCAACCAGCGAAACTCTTTTCAACCTTGAGGAGAAGCATTCGCAGCTTTTGTTTCTGAAATGCTAATGCACACCACATCTCTCATAGGCAGTGTTCAACCAAGTCAAATTGCACAAATGTTAAAAATATAAAAGTTCCACTTTTTTGCTAAATTAATAATGTTTATGGCCATACCTCTGAACAAACAAAATATGAGGCTATAAACAGAACACAACCATACAGTCAACTGTATTAAGATCACATGCTGGACGATATCTTACCCACTTTCAGAAAAACCAAAGGAATAGAATACAGTGGCATTATGAACCACGAAAACACAATTTCAAAAAGTAACAGAGCATTAATTATTGGGACAAAAATGGTTACAAAGAATAGTTATCGGTGTTGTGGCCGTGTTCATTCCCATCGTAATTTGGAAAAAAAGTGCAGCTGTTCAGACTTTCGCATGCATATCCAGTTTAAATTTAGAGTGTAGGCCCTACACTGTAAGCTGATGAAGGAATGCCGGAACCCGTCTAGACTTCTGTCATGTTGTTGATAAGGTCTGGTTCTCTGGTTTGAGCTGAAGTCATACACCACCATATCTAACCACCCATCATTAGCTTTTCCAAAGTTATCGTTAAAACTTAAAAAGAAAATGACCCAATTTTCCTCTCTTATAACGCTTACACAAGAGAATATACATGTGCATAACATGGATTTGTGGACACTTTTTTCTTTTCTATACAATTTTGAAACCAGACACAAGGTTTTTTGACTTGGATCTTTAGAATTCCCACGTAATGGTGCGGGTACTAGGCTCCAGGCATAATGTTTTGCCATGTGCATGTGCACACTGCGCCGCAAATGGATTGCATCATTTTGTTTCCAGGCGGGTAGGTCTATTGGTATTACACCGTTGACATGCAGGTTTAGATGTGCGTCAGTTGGTCTCTTAAAAGGAGCATCGGACCAAAACCGACGAATTGACTCTGAGTTCGGTAATTCCATGTGCTGTTTTTTTTTTCGAATGCATGTAACAGCATTCTTTTCCTGTGAACAATCCTGCGCGCAGTTGGCGCATGATCCCGTGCATTGCATCACACGGGTGCAACTCACACGCCTCGTACCATGTCTTTCGCAATGACTGCCGGCTGCCGTATGAGGGGCACCCGCCTAACACAATTATAATCATCCTGATCATCCTCTGTAAAATGTCCACATTTTTACACCTGAATGGAAAATTCAATATGGGAAAACAACAGCTTGGCATGTCTTTCCGTTAGCCAGCATCTGTGTTGTTTGTCAAGATAAACCCGACTCTAGGTCCACGATCCATCTGCATTATACAATTGAATCTAGTCAGACCTGAGCAGTCATTTATTAATGATAAACCCGTATATATCTGATAACAACAAACAAGATGAATGCACAATAATGTGCAGAACACAGTTGGGTCATAATTAAAGAAAGTTTGGGTCCCTGTCAGTGTTATACGGCCCAGGAATTCTGAAATCCAATTATTCATCGGTGCATGAAAGTGAATCCACTAGGGGTCCGACCAGGCTTGGTTTTTTTTTTAATCGTAGGTATTCTTATTCACACGCTGCCGTCACAAAGCAAATTTTCTTCATCGCTAACTGCAGCATTTATAACAGTACTCCCGTCAAATCAAGTTCATAACAATGGAGGAGAGCATGGTTTCCTTCACGGCGTTGATGAACACTCCGGACTCACACTTAGCGCCACCTAATAAAAGTTGTGCTTCCTGCAGTAGAAAATTATGCTGGTCCCTATTTTATTTTAGTTGAGCGTGTACGGAGATTTGTGTTGTTACATTATTCTCTGCTATACTCCTAATTAAAAGCCGTCTTTCATCAATTACATATTTGCGGGACACAAAAGCGATAAGAAACCATTCAACAAAAGAAGAAAGAAGAAAGTTGTACGCACCAACAGCCAGGTCGCTGATTTGAAATTCCTTCTGCAGTTTGACGAAGATCACGCCAAATGCGCTGAGGATGCCCGTGACGGGGAGAATGATCAAGAAGGTGCAGAAAGTGACCAGCCAGCCCCACCTGTTCTTCACCTGCAGCTTTTCCGAGTTGATAGCCTCCGCGACGCTATTGCGAACCCGCCTAGGGTACTTGCTCGCCATTGCCTCCACGATGCTGTGTCTGATCCGGGATGGATATTCGGACTGTAAGGCATCCACCAAACTCGCCCTCACCCTCCGCGGAAACCGGATCGCAGACATGGTGCTGCAATTGCAATGTGCACGCACGTACACAACACTTGTTCAAAATACGCAGAGCGACAGAAATTCACGCCTCAAAAATCGACGAAATCGCCTGAAAGTTCGGTGTGATATTACTCCCTAGTTTTCACTGAATGATCATATTTGTGACAACTTTGCGGCGAGGCATATGGCTGTTTGCGGTGCCTTTGACACAAAGACTGCCCGCTTGTTCGTAGTCGCCAGCATTCAAACCACAATCAGCTGTTCACTTGGTAGTTGCGACAGACTCTTCAAACGATTGCAACACACCCAGGGTTTCCCTGTCATTCCGCGTGACCTGTCATTGTCCTGGTCCGCGTAGTCACATGCTAGAGCACGGGCATTAGCTCCGGTCACCAACGTGTAAAGAGTAAATATTCACGCAGTAATATGATAATGTTATCGTGTAATATGCAGACGTCATCGTTAAACTACGGTAAATAGCCAATCAGCTACGCGGTTGGTCCTGTTGTTGGGGACTGACCGACCCTCGATCTGTTTACGCATTCATCATTGTTAGTTTGGCACAATGCAAGGGGGACGTGGGAAATCCTTCGTCATGTGACTGGGTTCTTCCATGGATAATTGGCAAGTGCGTGCACTTCGAGGGCGGTAGCTGGGTAGTAAACAACTTTTAGGCGACTGATTGAACAATCATTCAAGTGTGTTGTAGGACATAAAAATACAATGAAGGTCAGTTGGACCGTACTGTGGCAGAAAGGTCAATATAATCTCCATGAGATAATTAAGGACTTGGCTATTGTATTCATGACCCATCTCATGAGTCCGAATGATAATTGTTAGTGAGGGAATGAAGCTAGCTGTAGCTACAAGTGTAAGTGGAACGAGTGCTGTGTCGGCCGACGGCTGAACTTACACAGCCTGGGCGTCGCCAGGATTTTTCCAAACCACTTTTTTTTTCTAGGGAATGTCTAAGTGGCAAAGCCCTCATGAGCTAAAATGAATAAATAATTAGCATCGGGAGGGGGTCTTTTTGTATGGTGTCTATCACCGCGCATCTTGCAGCAACATGCGCTTTGTGTGTGAGCAGTGGCTCGGCATTCGCGAAGCGAACCATTGAGATGTAGTCCTGTTACCAAGCTATAAACTGACAAAGAAAATATGAAGTCTTCAGAAATATGTGTCTGCATGCCCTGCTAATTTGGAAAAGTTGGGAGAATAAGAAAACAAATTAAAAAGATGAAGCATCCTCCGGGCCGGATTCGAACCAGCGACCTATGGATGTCAATTACAACCGTCTACAGTCCACCGCTCTACCAACTGAGCTACCGGAGGTACTTACGTTTCGGAGGAAATCTATTTTATTTATACTATGTATACAAGAAATATTTTCAAATTCTCTAATTTTTTTTTCAAACTACGTTGTTTGCATACATTCATTAAATTCCTTGTATATTTTTTGAAAATGGAAGAAATCAACAAATTCAAAACAGTAGGATAAACACCAAGCATGTAGCAAGTCCTCCATTGATTTACCCATGATGCATTTGAATTCCCGCTCTCTTGAAACATGGCGGAAAATGTCACGAAATTACAGAATTATATTAGGCCTACGCGTATGTTGTAGTGGGGCTAGGATGAGTTCTGATTGATGATATCGGAATCGTTGTTTAGTTGGTTATTTTGACCAGCAATGAATGAAGCGCATGTGAACAAAATTCCTGAGAACAATACAATGGATATAGTTTCCATGGCGTTTTCAAATGTCTCTGAAAGGAGTGATTTAATTGAGGTTAGCTCTAGCGTTTCTCCGACCACTGAAGATGCTGAAGCCGGTAACAATGCCTCCGCCGCAGAGAGTGTACGTTGTGAGGACGGAAATCAGATTGTGGATGTGCATCAAAGCGATCAGGTCAAGAATCGTCCGAGTCCTATAGAAATCCCACTTCCACCCAATGCCATTATCAGCGTCAACGACCAAGGAGAACAGACGATTGAGTTGGCCCAAGTTGCTGGCGATGATCATCAAGCTCCGGACATGCCCGACCAAACCTGTTCAATAGAGCACGTGGAACAGATCGAGCAAGTGGAAACTGTCGTACACCCAGATGAGCATCAGCCGGGTCCTGCCGGGGATGTAGTCCCCATGTCTGTCGGGGGAGATGGGCTTGAAGCAATAGCATTCCAAGGAACGGATGTTGGCATGATTGGAGATGAGACGTGTGTTGTTCCTGTCACCATCTCTCTCACGGATGTTCAAAATCTTCAGCAGGTTGTCGGTGGAGTGCACATTGGCCCCAGTGGGGAATCAGTCCAGGTTTCTTCGACAAATGTTGCGGTTACCTCAAGCACGCCAGGGTTGTCTGAAAGTGCCAGCTCCTTGTTTAGTTCGTTGGCCAGTATCATAGACACCAGCTCAGTTTTAACAACTGCTAACATGTCAAGTGCTTCTCTGCCGGCATCTGGCGTAACATTTGTGAGTGGTGCTGGGATACCGCTTCCCACTGTTCAAAGCCTAAGTCGTTCTGCAGAGGCACAGCCTCCAGGACTTTGCGCATCCGGTGCAGGTATTACAAGCGCTCACAGCGAAAGTAGCACTAGCAACGGTAGTGGTGCTCGAGCTAGTAGTGCAGCCCAGTTTATCCATAATGGGACAACGCTGCAGAAGGTCAACTTTAGCGATGGCAGTTTCTTAACGCAGAAAAGTCAGCTGATGAATGCAAAACAGACTACAGGCGTTGGTGCACAAAGTACCGACCAAGTGGGTAGCTTGCCACCTGTTCAAAAGCAAGATAGTGCCAACATCATTGGGAACCGCAGTGTCTTTTCTCCAATGACCCTGACTATTCGGACACCTCCAGGGGCCCCTGCTGTCAATCAGGCACTGATCAATAGCATAGTGAATAATGCGGAAGTGCAGGCCCTGCTGAA
Source organism: Acanthaster planci (assembly GCF_001949145.1). Next base: position 878,286 of record NW_019091405.1, on the reverse strand, counting down.
GCGGAATCCTGGGCAGCCAATAACAATTGTGCGCGTTCCGGAGGACCCTTCAGAGAAGCGGCAACACCTACCCGGCATGGTCACTGCCAAGGTCCTGACCAACAGAAGTCCTGGCGGCGGTGGTGTGCCACACAGGCAAATAGGACGGCCAAGGAAAGAACCAGGCACCGATGAGGATGCCAAGGGTTTCCCTGTGAGGAGGCGGGGAAGGCAGCCGGGAACAAAGATACGGAGGAAAGAAGAAGACTATGTTCCCCCTGTGTCATGGCAACCAGTGAAATCCCGCACCCGGTCTGGGCGGTTATCCCGGCCACCGGGCTATCGCACAGAAAACTTCAAGATGCTGTATCCCCTGGAAAGGCCTGACAATCCATCCTCGGATGCCGAGGGTGGGTCCGATATGGAAGCCGACTCTGGCAGCAGTGTGGCCTTCACTCCTAGCGGCCGTGTCAAGAATTTCAAGTGTCGGAGCTGCAGTAAGGCATACATTGGCCGAGGTGGCCTGGCACGGCACTTCCTAGTCGAACCAACTCATGGCAATATTGACGACTATGCACTCTCAGAGGGTTCAGGGGCCAAACTTGACGGCTCTACAGCTGGCGATGTGCAAAATACTTCCAATGAACTTGCAGACAGGTCATTTTGGTTTCACCCAGTTTGGAAGTGTGCAGAATACACAGTCTGACAGTAGTCTTTTTTTATTTGCAGACTGGAAAATAAGTGTTCTCACTAAATGGGAGACCTTTAAACTGGATGACTTGTTTCTGAGCTGTACTTTTTTGTCTTAATTGCAGTTGGGCTTGTATGCTATGAGAGATCAAAGAATCCTGCCAGCAGAATTCTTTGGACTTTTACCTGGAAATTTCAATCAAGCATTTTGTCAGATCCAATCTGCTTTTGGTCCAACAAATACTTCAGGGCCCAATTTCATGGCGTTGCTTAGCACACAATTTCACACTTACAGAGGCTCTTAGGGGCGTAACTATAGAAATTGCTATGCGCACGCAGCCGTTAGCACAACCACGCCAAGCACCGCCATGAAATAGTGCTTAAGGGTAGCAAATTTTTCTGCTAAAGTTAGCATGGCTTTTCTGCTGTTTACACAGCTTTGTGAAATTGGGCCCCGGATAGTCATAAAATGCCCAGTGTCCAATCAAACTTGACACTTTGTCCTGGGCTTATGTTTTGAAATGATCAGTAGCACTGCTACTTAGGGCTCATTTTCACACTTGTAACCAAACCCTAACCCTCAAACATTTGAAAAATTAAAATTGGAGGACCTAGGAATATTATTAGGGTAAATTTTTTTCATTTCTCATAGAGGTAACAATTGACAATTAGCTTTTCTTCTGAATTCCACAGTGAAATAAACAACAAGGATGTTGCAGAAGAGAGTGCTGAGTCTCCCCAAAGCCTTGCCAAAGATGAGGGCGAACATTCCCGCTTATTGAAAGAGGATGTCATGGACCTAGACGAAGAGCCGGTCACAGACAAAGCCACCGGAGAACCAGCTGAGGAGCCTCCCCCAGAACAACCCTCGCGTGGGAGGAGAGGCCGGCCACCAAACGCCAACAAGGACGATCCTGATTTCAGACCGGGGACGTCTGCGAACAAGGGCAGCGTGAAGTCCAAAGACAAACGCAAGGAGACCATGAGACAGGTTGATACAACACAAAAAACCTCTTGAACCCTCCACATGGTATTAGCATTGGTGCTGTATTTTTGGTCGCCGAACCTCATGCATATGCATGATCAAGAACTGAATTCTCACAGATGGTCTTACCACCAAGTTCACCATGGCATGCCTGCTACTCTTTATGCTGATTCCCATGCATGCACATGAGGATCCAGACAGGTCAAATACACATGCTTGTCATGCTGGTTCATGGTATATTCAAGTGACAGTCTATCATTGCACAGAGTTAGTACACATGCATTAACATGCATTTTTACTGATCAAGTTTGAGTTGAAATCCTTCCACAAATATTTGTGTATTTCTTGCATACACGTTTTATTGGTGTGCCCAAACGCTTGTGTCCTTTCTCATTTAAGCAATTCCGTACTTCAGACTGATTGCCACTTCCTCAGCTTACGTTTTGCTTTACCAGAATATTTTGAAAAAGTACCCTTTGCAATGCCGAGTTTCATGATTGGTCAATGTTTTCCAGGCTCTGAAGTTCCTGAACCAGGAAGACTACATGGACGTCTGCCTGCCGCGCATGGCACGCCATCTCTCCCCATGGGACTTCCTGGTCAGCAAGGCAGAGATTCTCAAGGAAGATACACCCCAGGTGTTGAAGGTGCTACAGCTGTTTGAGGAGCTTCTGTCTGACGTCAGAGAGATGGCTGTGAATTGCCTGGAGAAGGTCAATATTGTGGGGGGATGGGGTTTTTGAAATCTCCGTTTTTACTCCATCTTAGGATTTGGACCTCATTTTATTTGAGCTCTGCGCTTGCCAGACACAGCAAAGTGTGGCAGGCGTAAAAGTCTTGTGCACTTTGTTACACTTGGCAGCCAACAGCTAATGATGAAACTGCCTGTGTTGAAGCAATGGGAGCTGCTGGTTCCCTTCAACAGTGCCACCGTTGGATTTTGTGGTGGCTAGCAATCCTGGCCTTGGAGAGAGTTGACCTGTTGGTTTGGTTGCACTGGGCAGGCCAGCCACTTTGACAAATGGTGCACACAGATGCATCTGGCAGGATGTCCAGCCAAAATACTGTGGGAGGTTGTGTTAATGAACCTTTAATTGCCCCTCGGAACCTCAAGCTGAATGCTGCTTTGTTTCTGGCAGCAGAACCATTCGGTTGTTTGACACTGGGCCACATTTTGTCAGATTATCCTTTGGTTCTAACAGTGAACATGTGAAATTTACTGTAGAGTAAGGGATGAAAGGACGGAAGCAAAGCCGAGATTTGGAGAACAAACCAGAACTTGGTTTTGTATGATTTTTGGTGGTTGTCAAAATTGCCACTACTTCATCACATGGGGTTTGTGTCCCGGTTACAAAGAACAGTTCAGTCACACTAAACAGTGTGAGTTGTTGGTATAGGGAAATCCAGGTTTTATTGGCTAGATGGATTGTTTCAAAGTTCCTGAAATTTCTCTCAATCATTGGAAGCGTTACATAACTCGGACTGCCCTTTCTCCATTTGTCCATGAAGTGTGTTACATTAGGTGTATTTGGGATGTTCACTGTATTCTCCATAAATTGTTCAGCTGTTGAACTAGTCAGCAAATTTGCACTTAGTCTAAATTGCACGATCATGATTGCGATGCAGGTGGAGGATGAGGATGAGGAGATGGGAGGATTGTACCTGGATGAGGATGATGACTTGGCCAGGGTCTTGGAGTTTGACAAGGGTTGGTACAAGGTCAGTGCGCCCCCTGCTGGAGCTGCAGAACTCCCCTTCAGGTGAGAATTAATGAAATTAAACTCTCAAAACAATTCGGGTACTTGGAGGACCTGAGCAGTTATCCCGTTTCTCACACTCAACGAGAGTGGCAGGCAAAGACTGTATAGTGCTGCACAGTGGCGCAAGATCGGAAATGCTGCAAAAAAAAGGTGAAATCACCATGGGTGCCATTCAAGCAAGCAAGTCGTTCACGTCATTCACAAATTGTACATAGAGACCCGCACAACGGTTGCAGCATATCATCTCACTGCTCGACGATTAACCATATTAACTGTCAAAATCAGCAATGCCCACACCCACCGGTTTGCTATGATGTGAGAAAGGTAATTTACACTCTTTGTCAATTCGTAGTACTTTTTTAACCTGGAAGCAGGCAAAAACCCAAGGTATTTTTAGGCAGCGTGAATGAAAACGGTTAAGGGCAAATTATATATGTATTCATACTTGTGTGTGTAGGCCAAAGACACAAGTATTAATTTTGTTTCTGTGGCGTTGAGAGAATATTATTACAGAAGCTCAGTGTCTCTGTGTAAGTAAAGTTAAAATGGAAGCTTTTGTACTAGGCCTAACAACAAAGATGGGTAATGACCAACAGTTGCAACTTTTAGGAACATTTTGACTTATTTTGTAACAGCACTCGAAGGGTCTCACAGAATTACAATAATAAGAAAAAGTAGATTGCTTTGCAATCTAAATTGACTAAATTTCTGTGGCCCACTTTTTCTCTTTTTATCGTACTGGTTAGTGTTTCAAGCCTGCTGAAGAGAACCGCTGAGGCGATCAGTAAAGATGATTTCACCGATGAGGATGCCACACCCGTCAAGTTGAGAAAAGTGGAGCCCGAAGAGCCGGTTCGTACCAGACTTGGTTTTTGGTAGAGGCATCATGCTAAATCCATCATGTTAAAGTGCGTGGTACACGTGTGGCAAGATTTTAGTCAGGGAAACATTAGTGCTGGCTATTCACACGATGGATGGCTGAGCTGGCTGAGTACCAGCTGCGAAGATGCACAGTGTGCATGCACCTGCCAACCAAATACCTGCATGCGTACATATGTACACTCATGTGGGTGCTTACAAGTGTGTGTATCTGTAACCAGGCATGCAACTTTTCCTCGAATGAACTGATTTCCGCATTTTTCACTTCACACTCGTACCATTGAAAATTGAAAAAACTTTGTAAAAAGTCTTTGCCTGTTTAGCTTTGGTCATGTTTGAATGACTCTGTCGCAGTTTGAAATGACCCACATTTGTATGGGAAGTGGCTGCAAACATTGCCATAAACTTGTGCATATTTTCAAGCCACAGCAAAGTAATCCAGAAACAGGGTTTGACCCAAAAAAAGTGGTCTTTTCTAAGCCATTTTTCTCTGTCAAAACTTCAAAATGCAACAAAAATTGTGCTGGCCAGCTGTGCTTTGAAAAGCTGGCTAGTGCCAGTCAGGTTAGCAATGCCTATTGGGGATGTTTGGTTATGGATGTTTTTTTCCCAAATGTTACTAAACGTGTAGTCAGAAGAGCTTACTCTGCGGGGGACGATGAGTTTCCCATTTGAGAAGTTTCATTGCACCAGCCAGAAGAAACAAATATGTATTCTTTGGCTATATGGCTTCTTATGGCAGGATTTCAGCTTTTGGTCTATTGCTTGTGATGTAGTAAAGGGCACTCCATTCCCATGGAAACATTTATCTTAAAAGTAGTGTGACTTGAACTTCGAATTGGAGGGAAAAGGTATTCCTTAAAGGCAAAACTCTCAATTTTTACTTCACTTTTCTGAAAGCTCCAAGATCAGAAGTCAGCCATGAGATCCTTTAACCCTAACCTTCCCCAACCACACAGAATTAAACAGTAGTAAAGTGTTTAATTCTGTGGGGATAAGTCCGGTATGCCCGTAACAGCTTGCTTTTGCATTGGGTTTGGCATACCTTNAACTTTGTGTGAATGGGAAGGTTAGGGCCAGCAACCCTTGAGGGTTAGGGTTAACTGTCATTTATAAAATTTTTTTAAATAGGAAATGATTAGAGTGTCAAAAAACATCAGTGATTACCAAAGATATATTTGGAACATGGAAGTGCTCCTTCAAAAGCTGTCACAGTCAAAAATTCCACCGGCTTCCCCCGCTACACTGTATGCGCAGGCGAGCCACCTACAGTAAGGTCATAATTGTGATTGGTACTGCAACAAGCCAAAGTCTATCAACATTCGAATTCCATCAACTGACAACAGCAGGTGACTGGTAGACACAGGTGGCTTATTAATTATCAACAGTCAAAGTACAGCTGCACCAAGTTATATCAACAGGTCCTAGCCAGTCCATTGTGTTTTTGTGTAGGCAGGGGACTCTAAATTGTTCAAAACTGACTGATTTAGACTAGGAGAAGACCTTTATCCAGACTGGATGTTTGCATAGGAGGGCCGAGAAAATAACAAACTGGGTACAAAAGCAAAACCAATGCATATCATCCCTTCCTGTACCTGGTAAGATGAACATTCATGTGTCCTTTGTTATATTAAAGCAAAATTTTCTAACCCGTCCTCTTGCCCTTCCCTTCTCTCCCTCCAACAAAAAATAACCGTTTATCCATGGAAAATGTCCTTATTAATTCTGAAAACTTCTTCCATTAACATCAATTGTAGGATATGACAAACAACACAGTTCAAAACCAAGTCAGTTCCCAGGTCAAGTCCACACCCAAGCCAGGCCCAACGAGCGATCCAAAGTCAATAACAGTTCATGTCCACAACGGAAAGGTCACCACGGAGCAAGGGTCGCCCTCCATCGCTGCGCTGAGGGCCCCCCTCCGAGAGACTGTACCCCTCTCAAGCACAGACCGGAGACTGGTAGGTGCAATTCAGATAAGCATGAGCAGGAACAGAAATAGGATGAGAAGGAGTGAAATCATTGGAGTGTCCGGTTGGATGATAATCACAATTTAATCAAAATGATGGCTTACATTTTGAGAGCAAAAACATTGCAGTGTTTTGTTTTTATGCTGTTAACCGATTTAGATGTTTTCCAGGTGTCACACATGTTGAATGGCAAACACAAAATTGTGAGCCTTTCCGTACCTATAGTATTGATAAGAGCTATCAAATTACCTGAGTTAACCCTCCCAAATCTTTTTCTGCAAAGTGGAGGAATTTGGAGGATTCGGGGTGTATGGCAAAAGTGCATGGCTGATTTCGAAGGACGCCTTTCGTGAAGGTCGTGGATTAGACCTTATGTTGTTTGGGCTCAGTCATGCACAAATTCTTTGAATCAAATTCAAATTCTTTTGAATCAACTGCACAGTTTAAGAATGCCATTCACAACGCCTCAACATAATGACAGGAATTGCTGGAGGATTTTGAAGGATTTGGGCAGTTAGGCACACTTCCAAATGACATTTTTGAGAAATTTGAGAGGATTTGGAGGATTTGGGCTGAATACAATTTTTTATGTTGAAAATCGGAGGATTTCGGAGGATTCAGGATGGTTCCCAGTAAAAGGGCCTGGGAGTTAGAGTCAAAGGAAAATTATGATACATGTTTGTTTGACTTTTGAGATTTCAAGTTTTTCTTGGTAAACGTAGTTTGGTTTGTGATGGTGCTTCTGCAAACCTTTGACATTTGCATGTTAGCACTGTAACAAAGTAAATGAATAAAAGAAAAATTAGCACATATATTGTTAAACTTGCTTGCTTTGGAATAGATGATGGCTGACTTGCATCCAAATTTTCCAAAACAGATATCCATTTTAAATTTTTGAAAATCAGATTTAAATTTTAAAAATCAGACTTACAAAATTCAAACATTAATTAAAAAAAATAAAAAATTAGCCAAATCAGTACCAGAGTGAGTGTATGAATGTTTAGTGAAAATTTTAGGACTCACACACTGTTTTCCTTGCGATCATTTTGTAGTTTATTAAAGTCCTTTTGTATTGTGTTCTGAATGATACTTGAATGCATGCTTTGTTTTGCATTGGGCAAACTTTCAAGAATGAAATATCAGGTGCACCCGACAAAAAGGCTAGCTGTTATGGTTCACTGATCTCACAATGCCCTTGGTACTTTCACTGATGTTTGTGCTGGTGTAGTTTGGTTTAACCCTTTGCCACTAGTTGGGTCAATCCAGTTGAGAGTAAAATGTGGGATGTTACAGGTACATGTAGGGTATACATGAGCTGTTAGAACCCAGACTGTAGGAGTGAGATGGATTTGCTGCATGCATGATACCCCTTCGCCGATAACAAATAGGGTGGCTTGGTTACGATTTCATCTACATGTGGGATTTGAAATAGCTGCCTTTTCCTCAGAGTCAGTGTAAAAAACTGCCTGCCCACTCTCAAGATGAGACACTAGGCTGGGGTGACAGTTGAGCACCATGAGTTGTATAGAGTTACCATATTCGTCGGTTGCACTGCGAAGTGAAATATAGTGTAGAGTACTCTATGCACAGTACATCTCTTGGTAGTACAGCTGACAAATTGCTTTTAGTTTCCCCTGTGTGAGACTTGTGTGATATAGGAGATCGTTGCGTGGTTCAAACTTTCCTCGTTTCATACACTCAGGTGCCTGCAATGGTTTGAGAAATTCATTTCTGGTCTGATGGACATGGGTAATAACAGAGTAACATCCTGAGCTCCAGTGTTTCTTAGTTAAATTATTAGGAATAATTTATTCCCATGTACTTGTAGGCCTCTGCAGAAAATACAACTGATCAGCAACAGACAGACTCTGAAAAACTGCCATCGTCCACTACTCTAGTTCCCAACCAGACTTCAAACTCTGTGATTCGAAGGGATCCACCACCTTTAGCCCTGCTGGCATTGGAACAGCAACCACTAGCCCCAGTGGTATTAGAACAGCAACCTCTCAACCCTACGGATCCCAGAAAGCAATCTGCTGTAGCAACAGAGGACAGCCCAGCCAAAGAACAAATTGCAGGAAACGGAGGACTGCCTCAGGCGCAAACTCGGTCTCCGATGGCTCTTGGTTCACCAGTGGATGCAGAAGCGTCCCCTCCACAAGACACCTCGGCAGGCAGCGCTGGAGAACAGTCTCTGGCCTGGGAGGGAGAGGGGCAGCCCACATCATCCGATGGCGGGACTCAGTTTGTACATGTCGCTGAGGAGCTGGAATCGCTGGCTTCAACTGCTGATGTCGTCAACCAGAGTGACATGAAGGTATCCAACCATGTCAAATTCTTGTCAAGTATTAGCAACACTCAAAACCGTCAACATGTGGAAAAGAAAAACTGGCCTAAATGCCATCTCAATCAAACCGAATATTTCAATATGCAATCATTGGTTGAACGTTCGAATATTATTTTCCTGGTTTATCCCTCCTACGCTGAAGTCACTCTTTGGGTCACTTGGTAAACACCTCANTTCACTGTTTCATGTGCGTAATTGTGCAGTAAACCAAATGCAGTGAAGAGGACTGCACAAAAGACCCTGTGTCAGTTTGTGCTGGCAACCTACTGTGTACACACCGAACCTGTGCATGTTTGTGTTCCATGTAGAAAATACATGCAGAGGAGTGACTGTGGGCACTTGTGCATATTTGTGTTGTAAAACCAAAGGAGGGTTAATATTGGATTAACCCTAACACTCCTCAGTCCTCCAACAGGTGAAGGATTGAGGAGTGTTAGGGTGAAATACAGAGCATCACACATGTGCGTACAGAGCAATAATTTATTTACTTCGTGTTTAGACCTGGAGGAAGATTTAAGTGGAGCTTCGGGAAGAAATTTCATTGTCGCACATTCTATATGTAACCGGAGGACAGTGACCGAAATGGAATCAAAAATTGTTCTGTTTTAAATTATTGGAGAATTTGGATCTTCTTTTGGCAGGTGGACCCCACCGACACAGTTCACCAGCAGGAGACGTCGGTGGTGGTGCCGGAGGGAAGTACCATCATGCAGATGCAGGATGGGACGTTCTTGGTCCAGAAGCCCGACGGCACGGCCATGCAGATCCACACCCCCGAGGGCATGACCATCGAGACGGTCCAGGAGCTGCTGTCAATGGAGGCCGGGCAGTGATGAGAAGGCGACACCAGATGGTCAACCCAGCCCCTGGTTTCTGGTCTCTGTTGCTTTCCAGTCCCTGTCGTTTCAAGCCCACCCAGTTTTCAGTCCTTACTTAACCACTTCCTGCTTGGGAGCCCAGTTTCGGGCACCGTGTGTTTATACGCAGAGCCGGGGTGCCCGGTTTCGGACAAAAGAGCTGGTCTTTGTAACAAAAGATTGTACTCGGAACAAAGGACCTGCAGCTGGGAATTGCCATCATTTTTCGACTTCTATTTTTTGAAGGTAACCCGGCACTGTTTTGAAACAGTATACCACTGTTTTGGGCATAGCCCGCCTTCGGATTAGCACCGCGGACAAAAATGCTCCAGGGCACCATTGATGAGTGACACAGCGCCGCTGCTCGCTAATCCAGTCGCGTATGAAAAGACGCAACTGGCATTCACCGGAACCAAGGAAATTATGCAACACCCCACAATTCTGGGCTCTCTTTTACAGGGCTGCAGGCCTCAGCTGAATACTTGGGTGTCATTGAAGGTTGCCTGACAGACAAGAGTAGCCACCAGAGAGTCGTTCGTGCGGGTGTAAACATCCAGTAAATGAACACATGAATTTTTGAAGAATATTGAACACGGAAAATCTTGAAAAGGTCCTGCCATCACATCCCGCTCAAGAGAAATCCACCCGGCAGGTAGTGGTTAAAATGATTTTCCCCTGGTGTATCATTTAGGAAATTGTCCTCAATCCTGTACTGAACTCCTCCTTCAACTTTACTCTTGCTGTCGGGTTTCTTCAGGCTTCTTGAGGCCACTAAGAAGGTTGAAGTGATTGATACATTTTGAGGAACCTTTGGTTTCATCATAAGAAAGAACCAAGTCGTGTCCAGATATGTGAGTGGATATCAGATCACGTGAATACTATTGGAGTCTGACAGTCCGTAGCTGGTGCACTGTAAGGCACTCGATGACCATGCCTTCAGCTAATGCCATTTTCACTGCATTAGACCAGCGCTGCATTAAAAATCTCCAAAACGGGAAAAGACTTCGTGAGTAAAACAAAGACAAAGGGTGTAGCAGCAATTTTTGTCACGATTTTATGATGGAATAAATCTGACCAGCATTTTTACTGTTTCACAACAAACTTTGAAGATCTAGAAGACAACTTCTTCCCATCAAGCATTGGCAGAGCACCAGTAACCTCACCAGCCTTGGAAAGCAGACGGTTTCCAGCTGGAGTGACAAAAGTCTGTACTTTGTATAACATGTATAAAATGAAAGTTGCATCACTATGTACTGTACATGTATTAAGTCATGTAGGAAAATGTGGTCAAATGACCTGACGTCAAGGTATGTATATACATGCACTTGTACTGGGGACACATTAGCCTTGATACAATCTGTGGCAAGTTCAAAGTGCTGCTATCAATGATCGTTGGTTGGAGGGCTTAGGGAACGCACTTGGTACGGTTTGAACTAGAATGGGATTATTGGCTAGATTGTTACCGGTGTGCTTTCGGTAGGGGTATTCACACTACGTCAGTGAGTGAATGCATTCAAAAAGCCTATGCTTAAAAATGAACCACGCTATTCACGTAGGTCATTCAAGAACATCCTTACATGCGAGCAAGGTTGGCCCTTATTAGTGTGTCTGTAGGACGACTCGGCGCTCCGGACATTTCGGAGTTGGTGCTTTGTTGCCAAATGACTGGCTTTTTTGCTCCTGTTGATGCATTGAGTACATCAACCACACGAGTGCAGCCCAGGAAACATGCTTTTAGTGTGTGTTAGTGTTCCAAAGTATATGAGAATGGATGCGGGGCTGGAATGTCTTAGCCAACTGTACACTTTACTAGTACATGCACGGCCAAGTCTACACAGTGAATCATGGAGTTTTCTTCAGCCTTGAATTTTCTGAATCTAGAATTCAGTGCATTTGTACAAATTTGTGGCAGTGACTTTTGTTTGCATGGATTCAGAGCTAAAGGAAATGTGCTGTGTAACTGGACATTCTGGTACATGTAATTCCATGTATGTTGCTCTAGATTATAAATGTGTCTGTGAAAATAGAATGTTTTCATTTACAGTCTCTAAACAAAGGTATCTGTTTAGGTCACATTTTGATGGTTTGCCAAATAAAGGATCTAGAGAAAGCTTTACGGTGACCATCAAGGCCATTGCTGAATCTTTGGTGTCCCTCCTCGCCTCCAAAGGCCTACCAATGAGTTCGGACCCAGAGACAAATCCAGTGACAGACCCAAGGTTAGAAAAATCCATCCTAAACTCAATTTAAGATACCTTGGCCATATTTCAACCAGTTAAATTTTACATGTATACGTACATCCTAGTTACATTTTCAGGAGATGGAAAGTTTCATTTTTTTATTTTTATAATTGTAGTCGAGACCATCTCAAGCCCACTCAAGTCCAGTCTTATATAACGGAATAATGCCCCCTCCCACAAGAATGCATATGCATGTATTGCCTTTCATTTGAATTCAGAGTGGGGGGTCTTGCATTGGCTTGAGGGTTTTTCCCAGCACACATTGTTTTCGCTTGATTTCAACCCTAAACTTTTAAGGTGTCGACTCTATAGTAAGTCAGACGATAGAGTTAAAAAAAAAATAAGTATTTCTATTTAGTTTGATCATGGCAAGCCTTCACTCGGAGATCAATTTCACAAAGCTAGAGACAAAGTCTAGTAGTGGGAAAAACCCTGACAATGGTCTTGTTGGGTTTCATGTTGGTCTCAACTGCAATTTTTTTAAAATCAAGACCCTATAATCCCACAGTGCATTTGGATAGAAAGAAATAAAACAGGTTCGCATGTGGTAGCACTGGTTTGGGCATAATTTTCTGGGCGCTGTGTAAAATTGTCCTGGGCTTTTATGACTGCAATAATTCAATATCCTGTTAAAAATGGGAAAATGCAATTTGTAATTCCATTAATAAGATCAAAAGATCTTACAGAACTGTAAACAAATGAAAGTGTTTAAACATTTGTACCAGAAATTTCCATTGTACAAAATCATCGGCATTCTGAAATGTGAACTTATTTTCATATGTTAACTCAGTTTTGTTCCAACAGGTGTATCATTTGACGCAAAATACCTTGCAGAGGTCCCCCGGCAGTGTTTCCTGTGTTTCATGATTTTCAGAAATTTTTAGGAACATGTAGGAACATTGTAGCAAGGTGTACCTCTGTCATTCCCACAGTATGATTAGCGCCCAATTAGCGTCCATTCATACTAGAAATTTATTTGCTACTGAATAAACATTTTGTTTTCAAACTAAGTCAGATGTGTTCAGTACAGGTGTTCTCTGGAAGTAACGCTGTGACTTAAGTGACATTTTTATTTTGAAGTCTTGAAGATACGAGACATTGTCTTGTGTTCTGTTTGCCCTTTTATGCAGTAACAGCATTGTTGGAACGAAGGAGTGAAATACATGCATACATGTATCTGCCTCCAACACCCCCTCAGTGGGTGTCTGGTGCACTCCGGGAAACCGTACATTCCTACAGAAAATAGCTCAGCGCGTCCCGTGCAAAAGGTGCATAATTCTGACCATGTTATCTAGACAAAAGGAAGATTACACAAGGGTGAACTCAAGGTTTTACCCCAGGTGCCCCACAAAACCCCTGATAAACCTTGAGGTTTTCCTCAAGCTCCATATTGAACTGTGCAGTCTTTCTTAATTAGTTTTGTTAAAGGAAATGGCTTATGGTTCATGTCCCATGGATGACTAGGAAACTTTCAAAGATATTTGATCTACTAAGCATGTCACTACTGTATCCCTATGCACTGTAAACTCTGGCGACGAATGCATTAAAGCTGGGATTGCTGAAACACTTTTAAAATCAATAGAATGTTGAGTTATTCCATCAGTCTTTCTGAAGTCTTCACTTTTGTGTTTATTTTCTCCTAAGTCTTGGTGACATACATGTACCACAATCTTTCGAGTTGTATTGTCATGATTGTGTGATCAACTACACATATCTGGTAGGCACTGCATGATTTGTCATCTCTCAGAACTGGGATAGGACAAGAAGCAACTTGCACAACCCTGAAGTGGCACATGGTATAAAGACGGCACAGGATATCTTTACTAGTATCTTGTACGTGTCATGTGCAAAGAGAATTCCGACAGACGAAGGTAGTTCAGTGCTAGCTTCCACAACGAGTCCACACTCCCTATTTATTTTTCTCAATTCCAATTCCAAGAGGAGAACTTGGAAAGCTGCAGATCTGTGTATGTTGGGTATCCAGGGGCTTGAATCCAACTCATGCGGGACCGGTTTGTACTGGTGTGGTGCACCAAAGGGAAAGCTTAAGCCCCTCCCCCCAGTGTGGTCAGTTTTGTTTTCTGTTTTTACTTTCTGAAAAATGAAGATACAATATACACCTGCAACTTCAATTACTGGCTCTTATTGAGCTGTACATATGTAAGTCCCCCGTGGTGCAACTGAGGGTGGGGGTGTGGGTGTGGGTGGGGCTTGACCATCCAGGGTTATCTTGAAAGGGGATTAATTCCAGTCCAAGCCCTCAACACCTGCCCCCTTGACAAATCCTGGGAGTGCCAATAAACTACTGTACCAGTTTGCACTGATGTTCAGAAACTGCTGTGACTGTCTTCATGAACCTGTTTGCACTGAGACAGACAGTGTCCGACTTGCGAGGAACCGGTTTGCACTGGTGTTGAGAAACTGCTGTGACTTGACACTCAGGATTGAAAATCCACTAGTACAACACAGCTGCTTACGCAATCCAAGTGCCTTTTCCAATGATGATCAGGCAGTCTGAGGTCTGAGTTCTGTTGGTACAGCTTGTCACCTGTGGCCCGTTTCTCGCAGCATGCTCTCTAGAATCACGGTGGCCTCGTCATCGATGTAAGGCTGGTGTAGCCATGCTGAGGTGTAGGTCATGAGCACATCCCGGCTGCTAGTATGTGCAACATCCTCCACAATGGCCTTCTTGAGTGATAGTTCCTTGGCGTACATGTTCCCTAGACGTGAAGAAGTTTCCCCTGCACAAGGAATGCAAAACTATGTTCAATCATTGTTGATACCTCAACTGCATGTACTTGTTTATTGAACAGATTTCAAATAATGTAACTGGTCCAAGGAAATGAATCACAAACATATCTTGGATCCTATACACTACATCTTTTTGGAGCTCAGGTGGACGTCAAACTCATTTTTGTATGTTGAGGCAATGAATTTTTGGAAGCTAAGTTCAGCTTACCGTCATGAAGATGTTCCAAAACACAAAAAGAAATAATTTGATCAACTCACAAAATAGATGAACTGGCCATGTTTGGAAAAAAGGCTGCTCTCCCCCTGATTCAGAAAAGTTTCTCTCCATTTCACTGACGCCTTGGAGATGCTTAGTGATGGCTGCCATTTTATGGACGAGTTTCTCCTGACAAACATTCAGAGACAAGTAATTCATTCTTTTTTTCAGGCTGACAAGAACCATGGAATGGTTTGTGAAAACATGTTTTATTTCTCTCAGTATTTTATGGTAATTCTTGTCCAAACGCAACCCATGACACCTGCCTGTTTATTTGGCATCTTCTAGCCAGTTTCATACATGCTGCTTTCGACTTAATAATGAGACATACAGCTCTTTCCTTTCTTTTTCAAATTGACAGCTCCGTCTGCCAGTGAACAAAAGGACTGGGCTAACTGCTCTGGTTCCTGCCTCAACTATTACTTAGCCTTACAAGTAGTCTAATGACAATATTGACAGACTGGGTACAGTCTATTCACCTCTCCTGGTTCACATACACATGCATGAGCCTAAGGCTGTGGCTGCAACCACTTCAGATAGAGTTTTGTGTAATTTCAAGCCACAGCCAAGTAATTCAGACACGGCAATGCATGTACATGCCTCTAATCATGGGGGCCACTTTTGTAACAAGATTATAACATTGTCAAGACTTGTGTATCAAGTGCCTGCACTACAACAAACAGGCAACATGCGTCAGTAAATGAGTGACTCATCTACATGTATATAACAGACTGAAATTTCACAATTGGGCGAATAGGCCTATACATGCACTGCCCTATTTAGAAAACATGCATAAAATCGCATGCACAACCAGGCATAGTGCATCAAACACTCTCCGATGGTGTCAGCTCAAACTAGATGAACCTTTGCTACATTACAAAGTGGCCTATTCAGTTCAGTGTTCATGCATGTACGTGTAGCCTACAGCCCAGTTGGACATTGCCATTTCCAAACCCTCTTTCTTACTGAGGATGAGGACATTGAAGACATTTCAGAGGCTAACATCTGACAAGCTAATTCAACGGGGCAATCAGAAAGGCAAATTTCTGGAGCCTACCATTGAAATGTAGATGCTCGTCAGTTCAACACAGAGGTCGTCCAGTCCTTCTGGCATGTGCGTAGCCGTGGCAACATGGGAATCCGTTTCCACATTGGTGGCCTTTTCTGTCATGGTAGCAACCTCTGAAGATTCGCTACATTTGAGTAAAAAAAAACCTCGAAGTGACAGGTGGTACAAAAGAAAACACTGTATAGACCCTTTCCCTCCAATGACCCTCATCTGGTACACAAACCATTTGGGTCAAATTTGGGCTACACCACTCGCCAAAGCTAGGCCCGTCCAACCATGCAAGAAAGACCAAGGCTGTAGTCAGCCACTCACTGTGCCTGAAGCTTGGCAGTGACTATCTGCTTCACCACTGCCAGACCCTTTTCGTTCAGCCCAATCCACTTGTCGATGTAGTTGTGCCAGTCAGCGCAGTGGTCTTTGATGATCCGGGCGCTGCCTTGCAAGGGAGCTGACGGTGACTTGGTTGGGACAGTGACCACCACGACTGCAAAAGCAGTACAATGAAAAGACACATGGAGAAAGCGTGCTGCCTCTTGTCCCCCGAGTACAAGTAAATGGCAGCAAGGGTGGCTGCTTTTAACTCAGGAAAGAAATTAGCAACCTTCAAGATGCAGGGCTAGGAATTTCTAGAAATGCCTTCATCATCCCCTCATCCAACTCTTGAACACAAATTTACACCTCTGGCATGTCTCTGGCTTACATGTAAGTACCCCTTGATTATTAAATTCCCCAGGAAGCAATGGGAGACATCTGCCCCTTCCCCCTCTCAAGTTTCTCTTGACCCCAATCTTCCCCCTTAAGTTGTACGGTTATGAATTTGTTTATTTCCTTGGAAAACATTTCATACTCATGGGCCACTTTCCCAGGAGTATGTAATACTTGTTTATAGACTAATCTATAAAAAACTTAACCTGCTATTCATTTGAAATTGTAAGAAGCTGAATGCTCTGTCTACGTCTTGAGATAAATCTAGGATGATTTTGAGCACTATTCTATGCCTATGCGATCAACCACAGGTGAAAGGCCGCCATAATGACCACAGATATAGTATAAATATGGAGGAATAAGAACACAGGGAAATCTTTTCTTTTTTTCTTTTCTTCTTTCAAACTTGTCCCCCCTTAGTTAATACTAAACTGCCTTTCATATCTGTAGACCCCCCTCCCCCAAAATACATTGTTGCCCCAGTTTAAAGACCAACTCCAACAGTTTTAAAAGTTTTGAAAATAAACTATTATTGTGTTCAGTGTGTAATAAATTATCTATTTATTACCAATTCATGTCTGTATTGCGTCTGTATTTTTTTGGTAATTTTTGTAAACTTTTGAACTGTGTCTTCGAGTTTTATGAAAATTTTCCACAATCTGACTGCTGGTGGCGCTGTTGAGAAATGAAATTTGTCTAACATGTGCAATACCGGAGAAAACAATGAAACTGGTATCCCTGGCAAGACTAGTTCTGCTACAAACGTACATGTACATGAACATGGAGATACATGTGCGTGCATTGTGAACCAGGGATCGATCTGTGTGCCAGGTCTACTGGCCAGATTGTCTCTTTTTCGTTGAGAGTTTGTGCCCCTCACTGGTGGGTGTATACATATGAATTCTGCAAAAGAACCGGGTTGAAATTCTTTGAGTTTCCGAAGAATGAGAGCATTCTTAAACTTCATGCTGTCGTTCGCAGCTACGCGTGCTATGCATGCCTAAAGCGCATGCTGTATTTCCTTTCCACAGTACTAATATGTCACAGAAATCAATATTCATTAGATGCTAATGAGATGTGATCACACATCCATTTTTGCAATACAGGACTGGACTCGCAGGAAAAATGGGTACAAAGATTGTTTTACTAACATAAAAACATGTATGTATTGAAATGCAAGGGAGATATTGATTTTAGTAGACTTGGCTCTTCTCAATAAGATTTAAATATGAGAAATCTTAGCACCGTTAGAGTTGGCCTTTAAAATTGTAAGGGTTAAAAAATGTTTAAAAAGAGGCCGATGAATCAGAATGGAATTTTCCCCAAAAGGTTTGCTTCACATGCATGATGGTGCTCTTTTCCTACATGTACCTCCATCATGTCCATGCTTCTGTTCCTTGCTCTATGCTTATTCCAATCAATCTGCAGTTTAAAATTTTTTCAGCTTTCGGGAATCAGATATTATTATAACCCGCATTGCTAGAACTAGTCTGGGGCTAGTTCTAACTTCAGTAGCTTGGAGAAACGCCGCTAACACGGCAATTTAGCTTTGTGTGACCGTTAGAGTACGTACATGTACATGTACAGGCTCCCTGTACTAGGCGGGATTTCCCCTCATCAAGTCTGACCATGGTCTGACAATCGATTCATGATCTCGTCGTAACACTAAATACTCATACTGGGCTTACGTTCAGCTTCCGGGTCATCTCCCGACCCTTCATAATTGGCTTGACTACGGGATGACGACTGCCTTTTCTTTTTCTTAGAGATTCTCCCCCGGCTCTTTTCACTTCCAGCATTCGCAGAGTTCGCCATCATCAAACCACAACGACGTAGGCCCTGGGCCGGCTACGCACGGACATGTGCTATGCATTTGAAGCGCCCTCTATCCCCCAGGCCAGGTATAGTGAAGTGCTGCTTGCTTCCAAGCGAAGTTCTCGCGTAGAGAAGATGTGGCATTGTGTTCATCTATTAGCCTAAATAAATTACAACCAAGGGACTGTTCTACATTCTCAATTCAAAGATACATCAAAAGGCAACTTCCCACATGTCATTTTCCAAAACTTCAAACAGAGTGACTTTGATCATTTCAAGCACAAGCTCTGAAAAAGCCCTTGAGAGTTTAAACACATTTCTGAGCAAACTTTGTACCCACTTTTTTAACACATTTAACCCACGGCATGTCTTTTTATGGAATATGTTTAATGCTAAGCGGATTTCAAAAAGCTGAACAAACACATTTCAATAAACATGGCATGGCTTACTAAGCGTCTTTAAAAAGTGGGTGCAAAAAGTGTTGTTTTTACAGTGTGCAGATAAATGACGGTTTTGCAATCACTCTACAGAAAAACATGCATGAGTGTCTCACCCCTGTTGAGTATCCCGACAGGATTTTTGGTTAAATTTCTAGTGGCTCCTCTAGCCACTCGTAAACACGCCACACTGACAAGCAAGTCCGACTTTTTACTATTTTTTTGAAGTGCGAATTTATATATTCTACACCTGACGTTTTTTATTAGAAAAAAGTAATAATTTTATTGTTCATTTACAGTCCAAACCGAACCTTGACCTATCCATCCTGCAATCTTTTTACTGTCACGAAAGCAAGTTACCAAGCACACTTGTCGCATAGTATACGCAACAGAGAGCTTTCCAGGTTGCAGAAATGATCGTTCTCCTGCTGTCTGTTGCCTGTATGGCGGCAGCTGAACTTGACCTTGCTCCACTCTACACTCCAGCAACAGACGAGAGAGAGGGACGATACATAGTCGCCCTTAAGGTACGTAGATGCGTCCCGTGGCCCTCTGCTGCCCCACTCATTTTGGGTTAAACACTATAAGGACGGAAGTCAAGTACATGTACATTCAGCTGACGTGTGGCTTTCAAGACTTACATAAATTATGATATATCAAGTTGATCCGCCAAAAAAGTCTTCTATAGAAGAGGGTTCGTCTTTCCAAGGAAATGGTTCTGGCAAATGTCAGGACATCGGGACAAGCCAATTGAGGGCCCATCATGGAGGCCATACACAGTACAAACTTTGAATTTTCTTCGGAGCAAAACCTTATTGCTCATTTTTAGTTGAGTCACCATGCGAACGTAAAATGTGTCGTCATGGCTCATTTACATGTTATTGATGTTATAGATTATCCAAAGTAAGTACCGGCTATTTATGTACTCTTTCAAGATTATGAAGGAAATCGGTGATGCGTAACCACATAAATGCACTGATATCAATGTTTAATGCCCGAGGGGGTCGGGATCCCTGGCGGGAAGCTTCCCCTATTAGTGAAAAGCTGTATTTTGTTCTTGTGATGTGCCCCCCCAAGCTGATACTGTGGCTCTTCTTATGCCTGAATCAGGTAGGGGATGGCAAAAGGTTATTAACCATATTTCCATCTTTTAGCATTCATTATTTATTTAATTCTTCAAACCCTTATTCCATCTTAATTTAAATATTTCAAAATCACTGTACATAATAAGATTTTAAAGGCACAAATGAGAACACTTGCTATCACCGCCATCACGCCACCAACCCAGCCAGCGATAGCAGAGACGATCTACAGTGGTCAAAAATGTTTCAAATTTTTTCCTGTTTATTCACCGTTCTTAATCCAGTGACAGCGATCCATGTGTTTACCCAAAAAATAAGTAACTACTGGAATTTTCTTTCAGGCCGGGAGTCAAGATGTGGACGACTTTCTGGGTAATTTGGTGACAAATGACGGCATTACAGTCACCATGAAATATCGCGATGCGGCTTTCAGAGGCTTTGCTGCTGGAATGACTGACGACGCTCTACAGATGGTAGGTTTTCGAATAAAGACAACAACAACAATGACAACGACAATAACGACAACAACAACGACAACAACAACGACAACAACAAACAACAACAACACCAGAAACAACCTACTACAAACTCGTCATAAAGATAGCAGTAGTTTTAACAAAGTGCATAATCACTTTGTCCGACAGACTGTCCTATAAAGGAAACGTGGGGCCTAAAAATCAGATCTGAAATTAGTGGGAAAAAATGGTAAAATCCAATTGATCTGTAGTCAAGAGATCTGTAGTGTGAAAGGATGAGGTCAAGCTACAATCCTGGCCAAATCTCGTTGGGCCCAGGCCCCCCCCCTCAATGTTGGATGTCGATGCGCGGCCTGTGCTCCAGCTCGAAATGACAACATTGAACGTGGGATTGGGGGCCATGGGGAGGGTAAACACGCATGTACATGTGTGTCGCACTAATTTTGGCAGGATTGTAGAACATCATCATATTGATATGTATAGTGTGGACTAGTGATCAAGTTTCGGAGAATACTAAACTCAGGAATTGATGTTATGCTGATTAGAATTACCTCATTTTTCAAGCCGTGATCTAATACGGCCGTTTCACAATAGAGCGCCTCCAAGAGTTTGTAAAGCGTTGACCAACCACAGTGCGCGAAATCTGTCGACCCGACGTGCGTTTGGAAAGGGTCGACGATTTCGCGCACTGTGATTGATCAACTCGTTGCAAACTCTTGGAGGCGCCAAGAGAAACGTCATGCAGTACCCATTGTACTTCTGTCACAGATTTGCAAATATGCCGACACTGGGAATACCTACCAACCTTCGACGATGGTTAAGTCATGGTTCGTTATAATGTGACAGCTTTTATCTTTACACTTCAGGGCCTTGACCTTGAGGGTTAAGCCTTGGATTAGTCCTTGGTCTTTAAGCTTGCAGGTCAAAGTCTTGGTCTTGAGGATCAAAACCTTTTCTCCCAACACTGGCTTGTACTCAGACTGACATAGGCCCCTATGTGAAATGGTATAAAGGATGGCGTAATCATATGATATATAAATAAAGTGTGAATATTCACCGACAAACATCTTTCATCTTTATCCGATTAACATTTGACACTCTGAGTTTGCAAGTTTTTATTTAAAGGATAGCTGCAATCAGTCTGTTTTAATGAAAACCTTCAAAATGCAACATTCTGTCTCAGATACCCTTAATTCCAACTTCCGTTTTAGTTTTTCAAAGATTGTTTCGTTGCCTTTTTTGCTTTCATGCTAACAAGTATATCCATATTCATGAGCGCAACTGTGACGCCATCTCGCGGAAAGAAAGCCTCAATGTAACACTGAACTGTAAAAAAGTGACTGATGAGAAAATGCAAGTGCATTAATACGAAGAAGCACACTGACGTATTCACATCAATATTTCACAAGAATGAAAATACAACTGAAGGCCTCGTTGTTGAAAATGAATTATAATATGACAGGAAAAGTGCTTGTTTAACCACATCTGTATGAAGAATTACAATTTCTCTTGACATGTATACATAGAAAGAGAATTACTTTCTGATTGCAAGGGTGAGACCAAGCTGTTGAGAAGCTGGTTGATATGCCAAGTGGGTGTGCAGTGAAGCGGGAGCAGGGTGTGGCTAAATAAGGCATTGGAATGCAGGGGAGTGGCATTCGCAGTCACCACGTCACAATGTTCTATTTTTTTAGGTCACAAGATGTATAGAATTAACATGTTTTAATAATGATTTCAAGTGACATCCGTAGTAGCCCTTGAACCGGATATGCTTGATCGCCATCGGGGGTCGGACAGGAATTTCCCAGAGTTTTTGTCCATAGAATCACGAGACAAGGTTTTGTCTCTGAGGTTTACTTTAATGAATTATATCTAAAGGATTTCAAATGTCTTATAAAACCGTATTTAGGAACAGGTTTGATTGATATAGGGTGTATTTTATTCGCTGTAAGTAACGAAACGCTTGTTAAGTAGAGTCGGTGACTGTCAGCCTTAGCAAGAGTAAAACAGTTATACAAATTTATCATTTGTCTCAGTATTTCAGCTGGGGTGTCGGGACTGAGCTGAGGTGGAATCTTCTGTTACAGTAAAAAGTTTCTCTTATTCTCAGGACGTGTCTGAAGAGCTTTACACCACACATAAGATCCACCACCCAACACAACATGTTAGCAAAACTATTGGGGTCCTGATTCAATCTTCGGCTGTCATTTTATGCTAGTAAAGAAAACGAGAGACAACGCCCCCCCCCAAAAGAGCAAAAGTGGCGTGTCGTTCACATAATATACTATGAAAGAGTTCGGACATGTAGACAGGTGTATAGCCGTGGTCCGGGGACTTGCCCATATTGATGCGTGTTCATTTAAAACTAAGGAGAACATTTTAACGTTGACGACCATTGTTTGTGTTAATGTGCATTTTTGCTACTTGCTGCACGTGGCGTTTTAATCACTCAGTCTTTACACAGCAACGTTCTGTGCAGTAAGGCTAATGATTTTGTTATCTCCTTAATTTGAACACCGAGAGCCAATGTCTCTGAAATGGCCGAGTGGTTAAGCTCACGGTTATCAGATCATTGGAGGATGGGTTCGAATCCCGGACAGGCATGGCTTTTTTTTTATTTTCGCAACGCTTGCTGTCAGTCAGTAGCTATAAGAGACTCTAATTCACCCCGTCAAATACCAGCAGTACCTTAGCCGACCGGGAAAGCTCTGCGGCTGGGACTGTCCGCGAAGTCCAGGTGAGCGCCTAAGTACAGGTTCGAGACGTATGG
>NW_019091405.1:791394-846272 GCF_001949145.1 Acanthaster planci | reverse complement strand
CCCACGTCAGCTAACTCTAACCCCACCCATTAGATTCATCCCACGGTCGGCCTAGCATGAACCCTAACCCTAACCGTAACCCTAACCCTAACACCTAACTCTAACCCTACCTAATTCATCCCACGTCAGTTAACCCTAACCCCACCCGTTAAATTCTTCCCACGGTCGGCCTAACCCTAACCCTGCCAAAACCATCCCACATTAGCTAACCCTAACCCTACCCAATAATTTCTCCGACGGTCGGTCTAACCCCACCTGTTCACTTCATACAACGTTGGGCCTAACCCTAACCCTACCCTAACCCTAACCCCACCTGTTAGATTCATCTGAAGATTGGCCTAACCCTCATCACTACACAATCAGCCTAACCCTATCCCCATCCGTTAAATTCTTCCGGGCTAACCCTAACCCCACCCATTAGATTCATCCCACGGTCGGCCTAGCCCTAACCCCAACCCTACCTAATTCATCCCACGTCAGCTAACCCTAGCCCACCCGTTACATTCGTCCCATGGTTTACGTTGGCCTAACCCTAACCCTGTCAAAATCATCCCACATTAACTAACCCTAACCCTACCCGTTAAATTCCTCCGACGGTCTGTCTAACCCTAACTTAACTTATTCAGTTCATACAAGGTTGGGCTTAATACTAACCCTATCTTAACCCTATCCGATAAATTCCTCCGGCGGTCGGTCTAACCCCAACCCAACTTATTCAGTTCATACAACGTTGGGCCTAACCCTAACCCTACCCTAACCCTAACTCCACCTGTTAGATTCATCTGAAGATCGGCCTAACGCTCATCACTACACAATCAGCCTAACCCTTACCCCACCCGTTAAATTCTTCCGACGGTCGGGCTAACCCTAACCCCACCCATTAGACTCATCCCACGGTCGGCCTGTCCCTAACCTTGACGGTTGGCCTAGCCTGAACCCTAGCCCTAAACCCACTCATCCCATGTTAGGCCTAACCCTAACCCTTGGGTTAGGATTAATAGGGTTAGAATCAATAGCTTGAGTCACAATACCAAGAACAACTGTGTTCCGTAACATTTATTTCTAAGTACAGCAAAACATTACAAATTTCGGTAATTCGACAATTTCTCTTTTCTACTCAGTTTTTTTCTGATAGTAGCAAAAATGAGGTGGATGCATATTTAAAGAGAAAAATGCAAAAGTTATGCGGTGTTGACCAAGCATTCAGGCGCACGGACTCCTGAAATTCACTACAAATCGCAGTTACCGGCTTCCATATAGGACTCTTCTGGGGTCTCGGGGTTCCCGGCCCACCACACTTCCTCCCTGCCCATCCATTTAACCCCAAAAAGGTTCGAGCGACCATGCAAGGGAGGAAACGAGACAGGCCCCTAAGCCCTGGCCGCCGAGTCGGCCATACGTCTCGAACCTGTACTTAGGTGCTCACCTGGACTTCGCGGACAGTCCCAGCAGAAGAGCTTATCCAGTAGGCTAAGGTACTGTTGGTAATTTAGGAAGGAAAATTAACCACTTTATAGTGACCAGGAACGTCCATTGAAAATCAAAATGAAAACACTGGGATTCGAACCCGGACCCTCCTGATCTTTAAACAGCCAACTTAACCACTCGGCCACTTAGGACACGTGAATCTATGAACTAAAAGTACATTTACATTTTAAGGTGCACTGCAAGTGTAGCTGCTTAAAGATCAAAATTAAGAGAACGGTCCAGATATCGACTTATTAAATTAAATGAGCGTATCGCACAGCGGAACTTCATTATTATCATAACACAGGAACTTTTATTTGTGCAAATGCAAGCGTTTGAATAATGTAAGAAATGGTTACATAATTATTCAAAACTTGACAATAACAACATTATCTGTAATATCTGATGAGTTGAAATGGTAATCACAACACTATTATTTCAATCACAAACACTTGACAATCGGTGCCAGATTATGAATGTGCATGAGACTCAGGCTGGGATTCCCCGTCAGATTTAGGTGCAAAAGGGCTAAAATGAATAAACGATGTCGTGTAGACACTGTCAGAATTCTCGACTGTTTGAAATATGGGGGCGCACAAGTGCAGCAAGGGAGCAAAGAGCGCTCCGTTCTTCCTCCGTAATGCAATACTGGACAAACACAAGGGTTAAACGGGAAAGATGAGGGATTAGAAGTAAATGTTTAAAACAGGAAATAGGAGAAGAGAGGATGAAAGTCAACAATTTGTTTGAAAATACATGTACCACGAAATTGGTCCTCTTCCAACAGAAGTTGATGTTTTTTGAGGTTGCTGCTGCGTCAATGAGGACTTTTACTCCCCCCCCCTGAAAAATACCCCAGCGACTCAGAATACCTGCACACCCTCCCAGAGGGTATAAGCATCAGAACATGGCTTTATTCAAGCTTTATTTCTGCTTCCAGCTTTGATAAAAATAGATTTTGAAACTGATTAGAAGCAAGGAGGGGGCAATTTTCCTAATGTTTAGTGCAGGGGATGGGACCGTGCTTGGAATGTAGACTGCTCTGACCGAGCCTGAGTAAGGGCGCCCTCGTCTTTCCAATTCTTCCTTTTTTCTTTTTTACATGTGTCTTTCACCTAGCTTATAATTATCTTCATCAAGTTGCTACTTTCTGTTTTGACCTTGCTTCATACTTAAGTAACTTCACAGTCTCTCTTCCTGTGGGTTTCGAACAGCGTTGAGCCATACTTAACTTTCTCTTTGCATTTTCCTTCAATCATGGCTCCAGCTAAAGTCCCCTTGCCGCGGCGCACTTTGACTCACTTGACTTTCCTCATACAGTGTTGCCAAATCTCATGTTGAAAAACCCTTCAAATTCATTTCGCAAAATACTGGTACTCTAACTTTCTTGATACATTCTACTGAACCTTTGAGAAAAATTTCAGTGTCATGAAATTTCGTCCGAAATTCAAAAACTTCGCCGTCCGGGAATTGAGCAGAATTGAGCTCCCTTATGTGGCGCACTTGTTAAAAATTCAAAAATTCTACAAAATTCTTTAAAGTTGATAACTTCTAATAAAAATTTATTACCTTCAATTTCATACTTTACAACGAGTTCGTTATTCAATTACATTCGCATGGGGCACAGTTTAAAAGAGTTCATTTTCACTTTAGAAAAAAATCGGAAATCGAGCCAAAATAAAATGTCATCCGAACTTGGTAGCGGGTGAGTAAATTAGAGATTTTTGTATCTTAATATTGAGAGTTTGATAAAAAATTTCACTTACGATGAAATTTGAGGTAAAAAAGTGCTCCGACAGGGCACTTGAGTCGAAAATCAGAGTACTTCACGTTAGGGGCAGCTCTATATTGATAAATCAACACTAAGTCAGGCAGGAGAGTACAATCCTGGAAAATCCCAGTGATTAAGTACTGTTGTACGTAATTTATTTTTCATGATCGTTTGTCAGAGAAATTGTGTGATTTTTGGATTATAATGTGGCGACATGTGATTATCTGTGCTAGCCATATGTTAACTTTTGACCTATAGCCACATTACATCAATCATTGCCGTTGTCATTCGGCAATTATTACTGTGCCCACTTTTGTCAAAAAATGTCATTTACTTATACTTTGAGAGTGCTCGTCCGATTTACTTCGGGGATCTTTCATCCGCCTTCAATTGGCATGGGACTGGTCTGCTACATTAACAATCAATGGACCTAGCGCTTCATCACAAAAGCTGTTGGATCATGGATACACAGGGTGACGCTATGTACACCTGAGCGGAATGCAGGTGTAATTTACGCAAACCAGGACGGTCGCGTCTGTAGTCCAGTAGGCCGCACTTGTGCAGAAAGTCCAGGGACTAATACCATTTTTCAACTTAAAATCGAACATAGGTTCAGGACTGTGTCGGAATCTCCTTTTTTCTGTTTAAAAAATTTCTGCATCAATTGAAAAAAACAGTCGGAAGTGATTATCCGTCATTTAAAATCTATATACAAAATTATGCGAACTATTAACTCCCAGAGTTTTTTGATATGCGTTTTCAAATCGAAAACACTTTCTTGTATCCCCGTTCCCTACGGTCGACATGTCACAGCACATGGAAGTTCTTCCAACAAACGTTTGCACCCACTTATGTGCCCCGAGCGGGAGGTACTCGGGCTCCTTCGTTGGGAACTGCACTTAGCTGGTTTACGAGCGACAATGAAAAGCATACGTTGTGGTCACATCGCTATCAACAAAATGAACACTTCCCCACTAATGGCTCTTCTCAACCGTTGAGGGGGGTGCTTTCGCTCAAGGCAGTTCAAGTACGTGACCACAACCACCACTGGGGGCTTCCGCTGTCATTCCACTCTAGAAATAAAATCAAAACAGACAACCGTCGATGTGACATGACCTTGTTTTAATACAAACTGGTACAATATTATTGTCAAGTGTCGCTGACTACTGCCGTGAAAAGATAAACTCCTCTACAGGAAACTTCATTTTACTTGGAAATGTACAAGTACGCATAAAATGCCGATGCTTTTAACCCTAACCCTCCTCAATCCTCCAACAGGTGAAGGATTGAGGAGGGTTAGGGTTAATTTTCATTTCTGACACAAATAAAGACAAACGTCTGTGGCTGTGATGTCATGGTTACTGTTGTTAGGCGTGACGTGAAGCTCCCAGGGTCGATCCTTCACACAGGCCAAGCGTAAAGGAACAAAACATTTCAGCAAAAAAAGTCACTACGAGAACGTACAAAACTTACATTGACGCATAGCTGACTGCATAAACGAAATCAAGAAAACCAGGACCAAAAGAGTACAAGAGTAAACTAGCTTTCATGCTGCCGCCAATGTTTGCCATCAATTTCTTGTCTGATCCCCATGAACACCAACCAGTGCGTTAACTGTTACACAAAGGTAGCACTTTTTAGCTTATCAAATACACAGAACTCCTGTAAAAAGTAGTCAAATACATATGTACAACAGACCGAGTTCAGAAAAGTTACAGTTGAGCAACTTCAACGATTCCAAGCGTTTACACGTCTTTTCTCTAACAAACGATATTGATGTAGCTTCACCTCGACTTTAACCTCCCTTATTTGGATCTCAGTGTACTTTAATACGTATAGCTTCAATTATCCTGTAATAATTACGATCACCTTCCCTAATTTTCATCCTCGGCCACTGTACCATAAAACAAGATCGGGCCATAAGCTACGACTAGAGTCGAGGAACGTGAGGCAGACATGAGAAATCCGTGAGAGGCCCTGTGATTATTTTTTTTATACGAACCATCTGTTAATTCTTATTGTTAATCAATTATTAAAGAGTTTCACAGAGGTAACATAGCACGCACTCCCCCCTCATCCCCTGGCATGGAGTTCTACTGCTGACGAAACCAAGCGTACTTGTATGTCCAAAGCCACTGTATACAAAGGCAACTCCAAACAGAAAGGGAGGTTAAATAAAATACTCTTTCGAATGAACACGTCAGAACGTAGACTCGAATCAAGTCTAGTCAGAACGGAGAGATGGAACACAACGGTTACAATTCTTGTTCATAAGTTCTTATGTAGGCCTATAAAAGAAGGGTCCGTACAGAAATCTCTTCGCAATCATCAAACTATGCATGATATCTAGTGTGTGACCTTTCCCAACAAATACCAAAATACAGTGGAAATTGGTTCCTCTTCTCTTTTGTCCCCAACTAACGCTCCTTGGTCTCCACGGCTTCCTGTTTTTTTCTCTTTTGTCCCCAACTAACGCTCCTTGGTCTCCACGGCTTCCATGTTTTCCTCCTTATCTTCCTCTCCTGTCTCTCCTCCGGTCGCCGCCACGTCGTCACTCACTTCCTTCGCCAGCTCTTCCCCTTTGTCCTCAGACTCCCCTTCTGACGGCTCCTGGTCGTCCGGCCTTCCAGAAGATTCTGGCCGCTCGGGAGTCGCTGGCTTGACCGGACAAGGATCTCGGGAGACGGGCGGTTTGACCAGCTGCGCTTGCATTTGTCTTTGATACTACAAGAAAACAGAAATCACATCCTTGAATATCTAGTGGCGATTAGAAAATGTTCCTACACAGTGGTGTTTCCACAATTTTGTGGGCATGTCGGGCTATACGGTTTATTTTACAATTCACACTGCCCTCAGGGGTTATACTCATTGTCTCAACCATCTGTCATAATTGTTGACATATTTGGACTGTTTATACACGCAGTCTGCCCCCATGTTGCAATTAAAACACAGGATCTATTCCGTCATAGATTGGACCAATCGTAGTAAAGAGTTTTGACCAATCACAGCAAAGGACGTTGACCAATCAGAGCCAAGTGTTTTGACTAATCAGGTGAAGTGTTAAGGCACTAATGATATGTGCCAGTTTCGGGGAAATGCACATCCGTAGGTTATCTGTAGGTCACAGCATTTTAAGGCAGTCTGAGTTCCATGTTTTAGTATGTCTCAGTGTACAAAACTTAATACACTTTTTGTTGTACCGTAGGTACAGTACTTGATTCAAGTTAGGGCTTGCTTTTACTAAATTATTATTAGCGGCTACTCGTTGCTATATTCAACAGTCGAGTAACCGCGAAACCGTGACTAGCATAAACCTGGGAGAGAGGTGTTCACAACCACAAACACCCACCGTATAGCGAAGCACACTGCTCTCTGAAGATGCTAGGATAAAAGGTTGCATGCCCATGTATGAGACCAAAACCCTGAATCTTACCAAGAAACAACTTGCTCGTGACAGAAGATATCAGTAAAGAAACTATGATACCTTTATTTAAACTGTTTGTTTATATAATGTTAATCTTAAAGGTAAAGGCGTTTTTCTGTGTAATTCAGAGTTTTAAAAAGTAACATTGTATGATAGTATTAATGCTGATTAAATTATTCAAATATATTTAAACTCCATACACTAAAGTGTTGCACTTTACTGCAGTTACACATCCACTGGAAATTTCCAAATAATGCGCACAGAGCATTGAGTCTGGTGAATTTAGAATCCGTAACCCTGACCTTATAACGAAGCACTGCACTGATGGCATTGTCAAACTTGAACTTTCCTTATAATAGTTTGAAGAACACTCTCCACTACAGTAATACGTATCTGTGTGTCCACACAAAACACGCAATGCACTTTTTCTCCGATACCGTGCTCCAAAACTGTGTCCCGGCAAAATAATGGAGGGTAATTTTTTTTAATCTGGATCTGGGTTACTTGGACAACTCAGGCATGCGGGTTTACCATGACTCTGGTTTAGCAAGTTCCTAGTTAACGCTTCACTGGACCTCTTTCTGTTCAAACCAGATTTCCTTCCCAGGTACTGAAAAAGGGGTGAACTTCAGCTTTTTGTGTGAACAGTCGAGTCAATACTAAGTGTACAGAGTGTATCAGAAAACCAAGTGACAATCCAGAAGGGTACTTCGTGTCAGACAGTGAAAGTAGGAAAGATCCCAGAACTAAAAAAGTGTAAGACGTTTCACTCCACTGGACGAAATGTCGCAGTTAGTGTGTCAGTACTTTCTGGCGTTCGTTGCTTTGCTGCTCTGCCGTCCGTGCTCGAGTCGAGACTACTGCGATCCACGCTCACGACCAGCGGGAGACGATTTGTTTCTACGATGCTGCTGCCGAGAAATTGATCTGGTTTTCCTGCGTCTCTAATTCCTACATCATGGCAAGGTCTAAAGGTGGTGATCGGTGTGACAACAATTACAATTATTGTATGTACGGCTGTTTGGATGAGGGCGTACTCACAAGCGATTGCGAGTGCAACGTGCCCACCGAATACATGCCAGCTGATCCAGTCGTGCCTGCTTGGTGATATGACCCAGTCATATATGAGAACCGAAACTGAACAACGGCAACCTGATTATCGTTTCGGTTACTGAATGCAGCAACCTCAGCTGTGGCCAGCCGGGAACAGGAGTGACGGATTCCCCTAACAATTCTGCCTCGGGGAAAAATCAGCATCAAATCACATTCCTCCTTTCCATTCTGACCGTCTTCACCCATAATGCTCTGTGGAAATAAAGGATTCATTCGAGCTTTTCTATAACCAAGAGAGGCAGCACCCATGTTCAAAACATTTATCAACCTTACAATGCCATTCACAATACCGGCGTTGTGGGTGCTATGACAATGATTACTAACTACACGTACTTATATCATACTCATTCGGCCTTAACATATACAGAAACATCGTTCTGTGGCTGGCTAAATTCTTCTCTATTCGTTGATATTCCGTAGAGCTGTAATATAAGGGGAATGCATGTACAATGCATCCAATACTTCAATCAATGAAAATTTAATATCATAAAATGGTGCATAAAGTTGCTTTTACCAAATGCTTGGTTAATGACTGTTCATTAAAACTCGGGTACTTTGTGCCAAGCCAATGTTTTCTTTGACAAACTCTTTTTATGTTATTATGTATGTAGCTAGAGAAATGTATTAGCAGTTTTCTGGGGAAGCATCGGTTATATTCCTTTACAATTAATCCAAGAATACAATGTGTTTTGATGTTATTCTTTTAAGAACTCGGCGTTTCTGCGTAAGAGGGTGGAGGGTTTTCACACGCTCAGGGTTCACGATTGATTTAAAACGAAGTAAAACAAGCCCTTTCGCAGCAAATAAAAGCAAACAAATAGTCTGGAGCTTTCGACCTACATCCAATAAAACTGGTCACGGCAAGTTCCCCATGGCTGACCCTCAGCTACAAAGTTCAGTGTTTAGGATTCCACGTGACTTTACGCATGAGTAAGATCACACTGACCTGGCATGCAGTGCGGACTTTATACCCTTTTCCTATGCTAGATTTGCCAGCGGCCTTACTTTTAAACTTAACAATTTCAGAAATACATTTTGCAGAACAAAAAGAGTGTCCATCGAGCTAATTTTCACTCTTTTGCTTACATAACACACCATGGCGCATTGACTGTATCTGTTTTGAAACATACAGAACGACAACTTACAAACAGGGAAATCGAGCGATTAGGTGAAGTTTAGAGTGCCTGACCGGAAAAACTCTTCAGAGGGACTGCGCTAGATTTGGCTCAGTTTGAGCAAAATGAGACACATGTTTCTCTTGGTCATCTTGGGCTGCCTCCACGCGGCATGCGGAGGTACTGATTGCAATCCAGCTACAGGACCCGACGACGGATTCGTGTGTTCCAACCTGTCCTCTCCAATAAGCAAACCTGAATGGTACGTGTGCCTGAACGATGACTACCTCTGGATATTGACAAGCGGAGCTGACCAATGCCGTGACGGGGCGGCATATTGCTGGCGCCCGTGTTCGGTTGAAGACAAGTCCGGCAGGCGCACCTGTTCCCGGCACGAGATCTTTCCAACGCAACCCTTCCTGTCCAGCCGGTGTTACAACCCTCCCGGGAAAACGTGCAGCTGGTACCGTGAATGCCTGAACGTAAAG
Source organism: Acanthaster planci (assembly GCF_001949145.1). Next base: position 836,894 of record NW_019091405.1, on the reverse strand, counting down.
CAACCGTGTGACGGCTCCAAATACGACTACGCCCTGTCCTTTGGCGAGCGCTTTTGCGAGGCCTACGACAAGACCTACCACACATTCAGCGATAAAGCTAAACAATGGATCGATGCTGTTCGCAGTTGTCTTCAGGTGAAGCTGGTGTATGTCCTCCGTCCGTGGGAAACGCTAACATGCGAGGAGATACAGGCAGCAGCGTTCCGGTCACACACCGGCTGCTACCTCTCCCCTGCCCCCGGTGCACCGTCCATTTGCTCCTTGGATGCCCTGGACTGGTGGAGGATTTTTTGGACCATCAAAGGGGCATTCTTCTCTGAGACGTACCAATCCATCAAGGGCTTCTTTGACACTGCTGTGAAGGGCTGCTTATGCAGCGGGAAATCATGGTTCACCTAAGGAAAATCTTGGTATTGAGCTCCAATTTATCCTTCAGAAACTGGGGCGAGATAAAAATGAATCAAAGAAACAATGGTCTGAAAAAAATTAATTTAGACTTCGACTGAAATCCCAGGTTCACCCGAGTGGAAGCAGCCGCTACTCGGTTGTCCTAACACTTGTAGCTGTGCCCAATTGCGAGACGGTCTCGCTGGCTGACGATCAAAAGACCTTCGCAAGTGAGACTGCTCCCAAAATAGCAGAGAAACTAAAATAGGACAGCAACATGCCAGACTGGTTTGCCTTTACTCAGGTCTCAGCTAAGGCCATGAGCCTGCCAGAGTCCAGCCAAATGATCGCACTTTGGGAAGACAAAGCTGACCATAACTCCCCATCAATACCCTTCACAGACACTGTGACGGACCTCGCAGAGGCTGTGGAATCGGGTGACTACGATGACATCATCAAGACTGAGTCTTTTGAGCGCATGCAATGACCTAAAGTGCAACAACTACACGCACAGCAATGTTGGGGGAGGTCAGAGAAGCTCGCCAATCCAAAGAGATAAAGACATCAGAGGAACTACTGGCTGCATGAGATGTCAAGAATAACAGGAAATATTTCTGATTTAGAGGACCCAGGAAATGTCATCTTCATCTTTAAACTGCTTTCTGTGACCAGCTTACCCAATTTTCACTTTTTGCGGTGCCATACTGAGGTCATTTTGGTACCTTTGGAGATTCTGTGCCAACTTGCAGGAAACCCGTGTTACAGCTATTTCCTCCCTCTTTTTTGGGGGGGGTTCTGTTGTCACGTTTTTTATGTATACTTTGGTGATTGGGCACAGACTATGCAAGGACACAAAAGCCTTATGAATAATTATGAAATTACACGTTTCTAATTTCGACTGAACGAAGCTATCTGTGACAGTGATAGTAATGAAACATTAAGACTGTACTACTACAATCGAAGGGACCCTCGTCTCGGAGCTATACGAATTAATAAAGAGTTTCCGGGACACTGCCATCAGCGGATGCTTCCTGGCAATCGCAGTGCTCACTGTGTTCAAGCAAGCCTCGGTGACGGACGACCAAGACACCTTTATGAGAGAAGTTAGGGACAGCATTGCCGAGAAACTGAATAGGGGCAGCGACACTGTGGACCGGTTTGCGTTTACTAGATCGGGTCTCATCAGAGCAGACCTGGCGTTTATCAGAATCTGATCAGATGACCTTAATTTTGGGAGACAGAGTAGACCTGGGGATGTCCCGAACTATAAACCACACTTCACCCCTGATCGAGTTTGAAGGTACGGGTGTTTAGGATGTTATCGTTAAGACTGAATCTCTGAAAGCATTTATGTGTAATGATCCAGTGTATAGCCTACGGTGACGTTGACAAGGACACAAGCAGTGGATCAGACCCACCCGGAGGAACGAAGACACCGGTTTCCTTACACAGTATCTTAGGGCTGTCTTTCATGCTTCTGATCTAAAGTCCGTCTATAGCTCTTTACAATGGGTAAACAATGGGTGTCGGTAGCAAAGTGGTTAAGGTCTGTTACTCCTAATTAGAGGGTCAGGGGTTCGAATGCAGCTGTTGACCGTAAGTTGTGACCTCGGGCAAGTCGCTTGTCTCTCTCCACCCAAGAGTACACAAGGGTACCTGTATTAGCTTAGGAGCAACCTGCGCTGGACTGGCATCCCGTCCGGAGGGGAATAGGCATATTATTTTTCGGTCGTCTGATGCCAAGAAAACAGAGATAAACTTTGGCCTGATGAGCTTAATTGGCCCAAAAGAAGGCTTGCTCATTTTGTCACATTTTGGGAACCTAGGAACTACGGCCGGGGGCAGGAAATGACCTATCCTAGAAGTTTTAGCACTGCCAAGTCAAGAGTGCCCAGCCCAGTTTACAGTTACCGCTAGATTGTTCTCTTGTGAATGATCTTACTAAGAAACGTGATCTATAACGGTACCAAACATCAGCAAATATAGAATCCTCCCACAGCAAAGTGTGTCTTTCCTTGTTCCTACATAAAGCTGTGGTTTGGTCTATTTTACAAACGGCAAGATCGCTGGTTAATTCATTGTCTGATAAAATTCCAAAAAAATGGCCTTATTGTCTCTGGTATGCAAAGGCAGTAGTTACTTAGCATTATTCTAATTTTGCTTTGGTTTAATCACCCGCTGTAATTCTCTAGGAACTGTAAGATACAGAAAGTGGTCCTGCCATTCCTTCATTGCTATTCAAATATTAACGGTTGGTGGCTATCAATGCACGTACATACAAGAAATATGGCTTGTAAGAGTTTTGTGATCTCTGCAGTACAGGTGTATGATTTTCCATGCATCACTTCTTGCTAAGAGGTGGTTTTGATTACCGGGAGATACATTAGGCTTGTTTTCCTTATAAATTCTGTTGTAAAATTTGTAATCTTACATTTTGAAATGAAAAGTAAAAAAGATGTTATTCTGAACCTCTGAGGGAAAATTGTGCATTTCATTAATTAACTGTTTAAAAATTTAAATACATGGCCATGGAAGAAGTTTGCTTGCTAATTTGAAATTCTGTAGTGCAGATATTGCAAATGTCCAAAAATTAATAAACAAAAATCGTAGTTTATGGCACAACAACATTAACCCTAACCCCCTCGGGTGTCCGTAAAATCATATTGAAATTGGAGGATTTGGGACTGTTAGGGTGTAGTTGCTTGTATTCTTGCTCAATAAGAAACTGCAGAAACAAACCTTCTCAAATAATTGATGACAAGTTGAATTTACCCTCCAGAATTAAGTTTAGTTTATAGCTAGCCTGTGTATCCTTTTCATCACATGGATACGAGATGGAACTTTTTCCAAGGGATGTTCACGGCTAAGTTGTAGGTCCGTCCCAAATGCCAAATTCTGCAGTAGCATTTGACAGCTCCCTCAATCTTTACATGTGCATCAGTCGCTTTCCAGAAACACCGGGTCGGGTTTCAATTAACAGGGTAGCACAGTAACAAAGGATTATAAGGAAATGACTTCTAGTCACAGTTCATTTAACAAGTTCATGACAGTTCATGAATTCTGCTGGAAACTACGAGACTGTTACAACTCGGTCCTCTTTTTTTTTACGAAGGGCGTGTAATTCTGACATATCATCAAAACATGTAATTTCAGGTTTAGAAAATGCTGCCAGAATAGTTTTCTTGTTACTTTAAAGGACAATAAACTAGTACTGACCCCATGCTTGGCTTGAAGAATCCTGATCTCATCCTGGTAGAAGTCATAGACAAACCGTGCCATTTGGGGCATGTCACGAATGACCAAGGGTGGCTCATAGCGAGGCTCGTCTACCTGGTAAGGGTAACAGAATTGAAGAAAATCCAGTTTCACTTTTCGCATCTTGCAAATGCCCTGACATCTGCACAGTGCTACATTACTGGGAAAAAAAGTGTCTCACGACTAAAACATTCTTCATGCAAACAAGCTTCACATGTACCCAAAGTGACGGACTTTGGCCTGTAGGCAGTCTACGTTTCCATTTCTGGAAAATAATTATTTTAAAGGAATGTAATGCCAAACTTTAAACTTGGGCATGATTTGATGGTTTGCAGATCTAGGCTTTCACTTTCAAAACTTAAAAAAAATTTCAACAAGTGTTTAAAGTCATCTCAAAAAAGGTAAGACTTGAATGTTTTTTTAAATTCACAAAACTCAAAGCAAATGTTAGGGTCCTTCATAAATACATGAACCCAAAATTGGGTAACGTATTCAACTATGAAATTGTGATTATTTTTCCACTTGAACATCAAAATCCCTCCAGATGGCACACATTCATATCTTCTCCATCAGAACAAACTGTAGCAGGGAATAAAGAATAATTGAACGCTGCTGATGAGCTGGAACGCACTGGCTGTGGAAGGGGGAAACCGACTCCCTCTTTTTTGATTTAGGGGTAATACAGAGCTGCCAAGTTCTTTCGGAGTATTTCAGTAATCTCAACTCTAAAAATCAGTAACTTTCAGAGGAAATCAGTAATTTCTTTCGCAGGGCCCATTGGCTACGAAAATACTATTTTTATTTGATGCGCAATGTACAACACAGCATGTTTACATTGTACATGTATTATGGGAGTTTTCAGTATGTGGAAAGTAATATTTTAGTGAAAAACAGTTTTGAATTATATTTGCTTTGCATGCCAAATTATAAATCAAATGGACAGCCTTTGACGATGTGTGTACTTCCACAGGGCACCTGCAGCATAAGCATAGAAACCAATGTTCGCAATACAGGTAATCCAAATTCTTATCTATAACATGTGCATACCGGTACATGCTCGGTACGAAACTGCACCATCAACACCTCAGATCGAATGGTACCATTGTCTTTAGGGCGGAAAAATGTTGCTATGTCCTGATTCCCCTCCCTATCATCCTCACCTGCCCAATTTTTCACTGACTTGACATGTACATGTACTTTGACGTCCTTTGATCCCCCGTGTCTGATCGAGAAATCGCTGGAACACATTTTCACCTTTTGAAGATGCCGTGATCCATGGCCATTTCTTGTGGTATTCTTCTCTAAACGTCTGCAGCTTTTTCATGCGTGTAGCCTTAGAAGCCATTTCTTTTCCAAGAAAGAAAGACGAAGTCCGTGCGATCGTAGAAAAATCCAAGCGAGTACGGTGGCGTGGTGTTGTCATGCACAATGCGTCACACGCACGCCGTGATTGTTGCAGAAATGGGTATCACATCAATTCGGACCAAAAATAGCTCGGACCCATACCAACTCAGGCCCATATCAATGTGCACACACAATACTGCACTACGCCTTGCGATGCCGAGTTTTCCGTGCATTCGAGTTGTGTTATTGGTTGATGTTTCCCATATCAAGTTGTCCCATGTAAAAGCAGCGTTTTGTGTGTGAGTGTGTGTCGTCGGGCACCAGCCCGCCACAGGTAGTCCTATGTATGTTTCACTGGTTACCGTATCACACAATGTATATGTATATGTACAGTGTACATGTTACCGTGTGGCGTAAAATGTCCGGATCGCTGGGGAGTCGGTCTTCACATGTTTCACAGCTGCACGCGAGCGTGGAACACCGCACACGGTCTGAGTCGAGTATAAACCGTTTTGCGTGGTTTGTGCGCTGTGATATTATGCATGACCGCCAGAGGGTTTTCCGTAATTTTTGGGCGGCAGTCCGTACTCCCGTAGTCATGATCAAAATCCGTACCACTTGGCAGCTCTGGTAATAGCCCCCCAAACACTTTTGGCAGGTTCTTTAATAGAGTTACACCTTAATGCATCCTCAGAGGGCAAAATCACTGGGGTAGGCTCAAGTAAACCTTTTTCTGCATTCACTGTAACTAACTTCAAATAAAAACAGCTTCTGAGACAACATGGAGATGCTAGCAATGCGTAACCTCTACGGCTGAAACCCGATGGTCTCACAAATGCCCCTCTACTTTACAAAAAATTGTTTCACAACCATTCCTGGAGTGCTGAATTGTTGCTACATTTCAAGCCCGAGAAAGTTCTTTATCAGACTAGAATAAAATAACTGAGGCCAATCAATTAATGCAGCCGTAACAACCTCAGGAGATATTACTGTAAGCTATGGACAGAAGTGTGGCAAAAGCTTTGGTTAACAGAAGACAAAAAAGGGAGTACAGATAATGAATATATCACGAATGAAGAACTGATTACAATAGATGACCACAGCAGAACAGCAGCGCCCTCTTCAGATTGTATTTACCTTCTTAGTGGGTGGGTACATTTCACTCGGTGAAACCTGTAGGTGAAGCTGCAGAGGGCGCTCTAGTAACTGTAAGGATCAAACGAGAAATTCAGTCATTTATTACCTGCCCTTGTTAAGTCACAACAACCAGGATAATTCCATACTCTACAATTTCATCGCACTTGGGGCAAATACGAATGAGCGCACACTGAAACATGAGCAGCACGGTGCATTTGTGTTTGCCAAAGGCTTGACTGGGCGGTTCGATTGCTGTGTAAGCTTCATATATATCATGGCAGGCAAAAACTCCATGAGTCTTACAGACTCCTGGTTACTCACCAGGTTGAAAGTTGGAGAAAGCTCGTAACAGTTCTGGAAAAGCGAAACCCTGGCAAAGACATACAGGCCGAGGCGAGCACGGGACATGGCTACAACCAGGCGACGAACATCCCTGGGAAAAGTAATAAAATAACAGCCAAGTTCACTTATGACATTGTTATTAAACCTTTAGACATTGTTTGAGATTTTTAAATACCTGGCTTCGTCGCTATCTCAGGCTAATCTCTGAAATCAAAGCCTGCTTTTGGCTATAGCATTAAATCAAATACGCAGTTTGACATTTGAACGACTTATTGAGCTAACAACTTCAAAGTCAAGGGATTAAAAATCAGGCAAAGCTGGTGACAGACAAAGCCAAGTAACGGAAACCCCCATCCCTCCTAAAATATACAATGACCAAAATAAAAAAACTCACCAATTTTAAAAACAAATGAGGGATTTATATAAAAACCTTTCACCAAAAATGTGTCGCTGTGCTGTTGTATCTTTTTTACTTGGACTTACCGTGCAAAAAACACCCAGTGATCGTTCCACTGGCTTGTTTATGCTAGCCTGGTCTGTGTGGAGCGATAATAATATGAAGTGATGGAATACCAACCTGAGGTGACCTACAGCTCTCGTTCTGACCAACGACAGGAGGATGTAGTCATTCTGTTGGCCCTGAAACCTATCCACCGTAGTCACCTGAATAATAAGGGGAAAAAAATGGTCAACACTACTCTGGGAATCCATAAGAAGACCTCAATCCTTATCTTGCTGCTGATTCCTCCCAAGAACTTTGAGGTCTCATTTGTGATGTGTCATGTAAAGACATCCATTATGACTACATCTATCTAGGTTTCAATTCAATTTGGCATGGGGGTTTGTTTTCATGGTGATTTGTGGTTCGTGCTGTCTCGTGTGTCTGCCTGTGTGCCTCGAGCACATTTCGATGGGAAAAGTTATTTTCAAATGTGAAACCCTTTTACGGTTAAAGTACAAAGAATGTGCCACTGGTTTCCTGCAGAAAAGAATTTTGGAAGGATCAGGAGGTTGCTAGCAAGAATACCTGGGCCTATGAAATGATCATGAATAAACATGATTCCTTGACCTTGGCTGTATTTCTCTTTACGCTACCTTGCTGGGCTGGCCAATCAGAGGGTTGCTGGCACACCGCTGATTGATGACATCACGGATCAGGTGCTTCTGCCCATTGTACGTTGTCAATATGCTGATTTTCTCGGCCGGATACCCCAGGAGCCTCATGTACATGAAGACTGCCACCACATACTCAGCTTCAGCTAGGTTCTACAAGAAACATGAGCCAAAAAATGAGGTTTGTAAGTGGTAAGCATCACATTTCTCCTCTTATGGATTCTCTGTGTAAAAGCCAGTCAACACTTTGTGTAATTTTTATGACGTCGAATTACATATTTACACTGCGAATTCCTGAGGTTGAACAAAATTTAATTCAAGTGAATTTGGTTTCACGACATTGAACTGTTTTCACTTTGTAGTGTTCACCTGAGGAACGGACCGGTCTTAACTACCCTGCACGCCATCCAGCTGTGCAAGAGAGACAGAGGTAGTTGATAGGCTCATCTCCGGTCCATGCAGACCAGGCCTACCATGGCAGAATTTTGGTGTGACACGGTGTCTTTAACTCCTAAGCACATGAATATTCCCTGATTTCTTGTAGAAATAATCACTCACTCCGGTGCCATTACTCAGGATGCCTGTGGACTCGTTAGTGTAACTCATATGAGTGACCCACTCAAACACAACTAAATTGCATGTTGAACCCATAAAGATTGTGTTGAGGTTTTCTTGAGTCATTTCTAAGCAGAAAGTCAGATTACTCATAGCCCATCATGTCTAATGGACCCTAAGGTTGCTCCCACGAGGTTAATAAAGCTCTCTGCCTCAAGTTGAAGTACACCCTCACCGGCAAAGAAAAGCCAGGCTGGCAGGTTTCCAACTGGGCTCGTTCATATGCACAGTGCACACGCACAGATCATACAATAAACCAGACCAATAAACCAATTGGTCTTGCTTACTGTGTGCGGCCTGTGCCGACCTAGCATGAACCTGCATGTTCAGGTGGTGAGTTCCCACTAAAGGACTGTCATTGCTATGTGGACACACGCCTCTCATGTTTCAGCCTGGTGCGGATGATCAGAGGAGATGTCATTACTCGGGTCCATGCAATGTAATTATTTTATTTTATGGTTTTTACATTATTAAAATGCCAATTTCCATATTTACGAGCAAAAACTGTGGTTTCATCCCAGGTACTCAAGCTCAACATTGCATTGATTTGTGCACCAAAAACTGGCAGAATTTTTGAGGGTTTTTTGGGGCTGTATGTGGCAATAACTTTTTCTCAGAATAGTTTTCGAGGAGCAACTTTGGCAAACAGCAACACCCTACTAGTTGAAGAGACAGGCAACACCTGTTGACAAACTGTCCACGAGAAAGCTGAAACTGCAGTAACAGCTTTTAACTTCTTACTTTAGAAAGAAATTTCAGCAAGTTTTTGCCTCAGAACAAAGAGCCAAATGCAACATTTTCATAAAATGAACCAATTTCTGTCCCTCCAAACAATTTGAGTGGAGGGTTGTCAAGACTCATCAAGTCTTGACTCACCTGGTAGAAGTAGGGATTGGGCTCTGATTCCCCGACGCCATTGAAATCTTCAACGTTGATCAGCTGGAAGTCAAACTGGAAGCCGGGGTTGGTCATGTGGAACTCCCGCATCAGGTGGACATGAGGGAGGTTACCCAGCTTCTTATAGCGCCAATTGTACAGCGTGGCAATGCTGCGTGGGAAATACGGTGATGCACCAGAGCAATTCCAAAGTTATTACAGTGCTTTGCTGACGTAAAAAAAGAACCGATTCTTAAAACCTGAGAAATTAACCTAAGGATAAGAAGCTTTGCAAGATAAACAGTAAAAAGATGCCCTAACGACCAGACACTTAACAGGGCTCAGCTCTGCCATGGACATACAGGGTCCACTGTAGACGCCACATTTGACCAACAATTACAGCCTGCATGACATCTACCATACATGGGCCTTATTCTACCCTGAGCGTCCATCTTGACTGTTCGGATACATTTAATCTGCTACAGACGAAAATGACCTCTGACCTATGTCTGCTTAGCATCCAGGTCCACTGGAAGGTCTCTCCACCTTCATGACAGTGGAACTTCATCCTTGCACCTCCATAACCTCTGACCTACCTGGGCTTGGCTCTACCCTGGGCATCCAGATCCACGGTGGGCACGCCAAGGCGGACAAACCGTGTGAAGAGCGACTGCTCCATGTTGGAGTACTTCTGGAAGGCCATATTCTTGATGACAGGTGGCAGCTGGTGGTGATCCCCAATCATGATCCAGCGTTTCAACCGACTGAAACCGTCCTCTGGATTCTGCAAATGCACAAAATAACACTCTTGTTTTGACAAAACTGTCGGACCAAGATTCCTGGCATTGGTTGGCTCGAAGTTTTCGGTCGTTACAGCTTCTGTCACTTTTTACAGGGACCAGAAGTACCCTTTAACCCCATCCCCTAGGGTGTATGTAAAATCATCTGCCGGGGTACTCCAAAACCCATACTTGGGCTCTGTCCAACACAGGCTTTCAGAGCTACGGCTTTGCCTACGGTCAGCAAGTGCCAGAATATTCTCAACTAATGAAAACTTAGACCTAACTCTACACACAAGATTCCGACACGACCAAACTTTAGAGGTGAAATTTAGGTGTAACAATGACACGGTAAGAGTAACCTCCATGTGAACCTACGTGTCAGCATGTCTTGCTCGGCAATGTGTTCAAAATGTGCTACAAATCATACATTTCTTTCCGTTGAGTACAACCAACAGATTGCTACGGGGGGGGCATATTTCATGTATATGGTTGGCAAAGTCATAGCCGATACTGCCACAAGTTTCAAGTGAGTGGATGAAAGTCGACAACTTGAGGACTTTTTGACAGGTCAGGGCATTCCTTGCAGTGGAGAGAACACCAAATCTAGTGGAGTTGGAGGACAATACATGTACAAAATGCTTACATCTTCTACCTAGACAAACATCCGGAGAACTCAAGTACCCCTGTGCAGCTAGTGAATAAAATCTTGTGAGGACATTCCTTCTTTTTCCTGGAGTTCAGAACACTTGGTGGAAATACTTATTTTCTCACAATGCTAACACTCTTTGAAGCTGGATTTTTGTTGGTGACCTTGACTGGCCATCCTCCTTTTACAACAATAACCCTCACCTCAACATGCATCTAACACAGTTTTCCAGAAAAGAGAAACCTTGTGGGACCGGGCTTAGACCACACAAGGCTCACACAACCTGCATTATGTGGACCTCTTTTATTCATGGCTCCACACTTAAGTAAAATTGGCATCAGTGTTGTATTTGAATTCATCACAAGTTCATCATAAGTCATTCAGTCTTAAGCCAATTCACAAGCTACTCAAATGAACTGTGACAAAAGCATTCCTTTGTCATCGTTCACCCTGTTTCTTATGACTATAGCCTTGTAAAGGGACTTGTGAAGGGACTTGTGGAAGGACTTGTGATGGACTCGAACACAACACTGGATGGCACACAAGGGATAGGCACTGTCCGAGTACAGCAACGCTTTTTACAGGTGACCCACCTGCAGGAGTAGAGGGATGAAGGTCTCTATCTCCAGAATCTGAGCTGACTCCTCCATTAGGATGTTGTCATACTGAAATGAGCAGAAACAAATCCACATTTCAACCGGCAAAAAGTAAAATGTCAAACGTTTTATTCTTAGTAATGCTGCCTGGGGAAGAAGCTAATTCTTGGCTAAGAATTTCACTGTCTAGGAACACTTCTTTTTGATGCTAGGGGTGAAATTGGGGACCGATGAGAAATCCATGAAACATGTACCACGTGGGCTGAAATAAGATTAAAATACAGAGACTTTTCAAGGCACTGTCTCTTAGTCAATTTGCAGAATACTCACAGTTTATTAGCTAAAAAAAGCTAACAATATGTGAGTATTCTCCAAAAAGTAACACAACATGAATTATTAAACCCCTAAAAATCCAAAATTCCACAAAGACCACAACCCTGTAATACAAAGAAAGGAAAAGACAAGATAACCACCAAATCTTCCCAGATCTTTCAAAATCAATCAGGAAGTTTCAAAGGATTTTGCAGGACTTGAGTCTTTAACAACTTGCTGCCGGGTGCTTTTTTTAACCATTATATGCGCTGCCGGGCCATTTTTTCACATTTTGGTTTTTCAAAAATCTTCAACAATTCATATCTTTTTTTCTGAACGCCTAAACCCCATAAAATGGGTGTCCCGTGGCGAGTCTAGCCCTCACAAACAACTTCCATTGACCCTTCGGTTTTGCGGCCACGCCGCCCGCTCTGTATAGAGCCCCCATTGTGTAGTGTTACATAAGGGCTCGTTTGTTCCGGGCCTTGGCCCAGTGCGTTGCTATGCTGCCGTGTTGCTATGCAGAGTGATTGACGGTCAAGATCTCAGCGTGTAATATGCGGTGAGTGAATGGGAAGCTGTGCCCACATGCACTGGGCTTTGTCAACTGTTCAATGAGAGCGGGCAATGATGGACAAATGAATCATGCTGTAAAAAATGGGGTCTAAAAGTAACGGTTTTTTGCGGCACTGCTGCATATAACTTTTGCTATTTTTTTAAGCTATTGGGGTTTTTTCTGTTATATATTTTCCCATCTACCAAACTTATATCTCCCCCAAACCACTCTCATATTTTATCTCCTGACTTGTTCATTTTCCCTCCCATAGTGTAAGTTTTAGTTCAAAATGGATATGTCCCTTCCCAAACTTTGTTTCCCTAACAATTTCAAGTAAAATCTTAGAAACCAATAAAATCAAGTACACATAGAAATACACACACAGACAAATATTTGGAGAGAACTTCTTTCTCTCTTATTTTCTTCTTGTCATTTCTCTTGTTTTTCTTTTCATTTCTCATTGAAACAGTTGAACTCATAAAAGTAGTAAAATAAATGTCCACTCTTTCTAATCAAATAAAAAGCAAAATTCATAACAAAAGGCAAGAATAAGCAAACTCCTAACATCGGTGCAAGGAATGAAAAGGATGAAAATACGACATCCTCTGAGCAGTACTTTCCAGAAACTTTGTCTTTTCCGTCATTTTTTTCAAAAGTTGAAACTATGACAACTCCTAAAACTACCAGTAAATGACATATTGTTTTACACTAGATAAGTGGGGCATCAAGTCATGAAAAACACAAAACATAATGTCCATGAAAATGTCCATGAAAGTAAATGTTCAAAGTGTCAATTAGTGGACAGTATGGTACTCCTTGAAGCAGGGGGCGAAGCAGAGGGGCTGGTGGCACCTGTCGCACTCGAAGTGTGTCTTCTTTCGCTGACCATAGGAAGTGCAGAGGACACACCGCCGGTAGCGGAAGTCGCCATAGCTGGTCCTCTCAAAGTCCAAGGGAAAGTGTCAGCCGACAAAGCGGGAGTTGGTGAATGGTGGAGTATCGTGCTAAGGGCGGTACTCGGGCAAGGGCTCGTCAAACAGCAGCTCACAGACAAGACTCAAGCGGTAGTCGAGGAAGGAGAGGCAGTGACCAACGGCCAGGTACACGGCGTAGCTGTTCACCAGCGTCAAGTCGAGCAGGTTGAAGAAGAGCTTCTTGTACCACTTGAGGGACTTACGAGTAGCTCGATGATTTGCTGCTAGTTGGTCGCGCCCCCATCAGGGCGTTGTATTCGATGACGCAGGTCGGTTTCTGCTTTTCCTCCCCCGTCCTGTCTTGATTGCCAGAGCCATGGATGTCTGCAGTATGCATGGTGGAGAGCACACGGATGTTGCGCTCGTCTCGCCAGACCATGGCCAGGAGCGAACCGCTGACGCCCAGGTCGGCTGACCGGAACGCTGTTTCGCCCCACTTCAGCTTGACGGACTGCAGGTCTTTCGGCATCCCTTTTCCATTCGCAATGACGGTGCCGACGACGTTGAACTTCTGGTTGTGAAGTCGTTGAAACAAATCGGGACTGCTGAAGGCCTGATCGAGGGCAAGGTTGTAGCCCTTGCCACTTAGGTCGTTCACCAGGTCAATCACCACTTGTGTAGTTGCTGGGAGGTCTCCTTTACTTTGGCCGGTGTAGATGTTGAAGTTGTAGCAGTACCCGGCGGCACTCCCAGTGCTCTGGCACAACTTGTACATCTTGATGCCGAAGCGGGCCCTCTTTCTGGGGTTGTAGGTAGCGAAGTGGAAATGCCTGTAAAACTTCAACAGGGAGTTGTCGACGGAAATGTCCCGTTGAGAACGTAGACAGTGGCAAACTTCTGAGCAAGATGGTCGACGACTGGGTGCACTTTGAAGAGGCGGTCATCGAAGTCCTCAGGCATGGCGGTGTTGTCGTTGAAGTGCAAGGACTGCAGGATGGCAAGGAAGCGATCTCGGGGCATGACGGATGGGAATAGGCTCATCTTCAGTAGTGGGTCGGTGGACCAGAAGCTATGAAGGGTGGGGTGCTTCACAATGCCCGTCATTATGCAAAGGCCCAGAAAGGCCTTCAGTTCTCCAGTGTTCAGATCGCATGTGCGCCGATGTCGTAGCGGGCCTCTGCACGGCATACCGGTTGGTCTCTTGCACTATCTTGTTGTAGAGAACGTCATCAAAAAACAGTTCAAAGGCTTCACTGCAGGTCGAGCTGCGATGCAGGCGGGGATCGACGGCACCACCATTACTGGTGAAGCCGTACTTCAGCGGTGTACTGTCTTCATCTGTCCACCGGAACGGTGCAGCACTGCTGCTGGTCGACGCGGCGGTCTGTGTACAGGACTGTCTCTTGCGCTTGGCATATACAGCCAAGGGTACATCACTGTCAATTTCTGTACTTGACTGTACTTGAGCAGGTGACGGCGGTGATGAAGAAGACGAAGAACCTTCGTCTGAACTGAGATAAAAGTCGCTTTCACCGGAAGAACTGGACTCTTCAGCCATGTTGTCTGTGCTCTGATAACACGATACTCAATATGCACACTTGTAGCCACAGCACGGCGATTTTATTCTCAAGCAGGGAGGGCCGAGCCCTGTCAGTCAACGTGGCAAGGGCCAGCAGCACCCGGGCTGGGTCATTCATGGGGCACAGGTGCATAATGAGCCCGCACAGCCCGCGCTTTGTCTTCAGTGCAGGCAGCGATAATCCGCTACGAGCGCCCGGCAGCGCGAACAAATGCGCTCTGAATAAACAATACACGGATTACCTCCGCTAATTGCAGCGCTCTGCGCTGAAAGAATACAGGGATTGATTGGCAGTGCCCGGCAGCTCTCAGCAGCTTGTACTTTTATTCCAGGCTTTGATAAGTTCCGTCACCCCGGCTATAAAATAAAGTCCCAATTCTCTGGCCCCAGCAACCCATTATTGCCTTGGACCAATTTATTTACCTTCCAATGATGGCCTAAACTTTTTAACTGACAGCGCCAAACTTTTTAAGAAACGCCCAGCAACTTTTTTTTTTTTTTTAGTAAAGTTCCAATTTCTGAGACCTCGGCCATGAATACAAGGCCTATGCCTCCGGTCCCGGAGCCCCCGGCTGGAAGTGGTTAACAAGCAAGTCCTGTAACTAAAACACAGGGATTGAATCCCCTTGAAAGTTGAAGAAGAATGGTAGAGTAGGTTTGTATTTATTCAGCCCTGTATCAGAGGCCAACTAAAGTCTACGTCTGTCAACACTTTATCTCTTCTAAGAGTTAACAAGCTTTTATGAAAGGCCAATTATTGCTGTGTCAAGTCCCTCTGACACTTCACGTTTTAGAACCTCACCTGGAAATTGATGTCGACCAGGTCGTGCCTCTTGAGGGCGGCATGCGTGCAGGTCATGGCAATGATCTTCGCCTCCTTGATCATCAGATATTTGGAACGATCCAGCCCACTCCGTAACAACTCAAAGGCACGGAACTCCTGAACAGCAAGTGTATTGAGTGTATATATTCAGCCCCTTCTGTTCCAGAACAATACCAAGTGCATTAACCCACATTACAAAAAGCGGAAGGTAAAATGAAGACAGCAGATCTGAAGATGCTGCCAAAATAAAATCCAATGAATTCAGCTTTATATTCCTCTTTACCCACTCTCACCAAAGCCATAGTCAAACACTGTATCTTTTTACCCCCATTGACTCCATAGAAATGTATACACATAAACAAAGATGTCATCAGTAACGAGGCCTATTATTGGTCTGTCTCAAGACCACTCAAAGCACCGGTCTGTTTATATGTGCATATAACTGTCCTATGTAAAAACCACGGACCACAGCTTTTGTGAACTGAGCCAGCATAACAACATTTTCGTCACATCCAATTTTCTCATTGGGCAGTAGAGATGTTGGCTAGCAATGATGGTCTCAGACTAGAGGGATTTATAGAAGACATGAAATACATACCTCAAGCTGCTGGAAAATCTTCTTAATATGCCGGTAGCATCCCTGTAGAAATAATAAACGAATCACCGGGAGTGTTTTGGAACTAAGATTCTCTTGATCGAAGAGACAGAAAAATGTATTCTAAAATTGAAAAATGACAATAAACTTTGTTTTGTTTCCACAAACGACCACAAAATAATGAAATAATAATTGAAAAGGAGGTCGTGGTCAAGACAAGTATGTTTGCAATGGAAAACAGAGGTGATAATCATAGCAAAATGGACAGGCTTATCCACTTCAGGCAGGGCCCATTTAGTTATGTTTATTTTGCTGGGCCGTGTGATCTTTCATTTTTTTTATTTTTTTTCAAAATTCTTTGAAAATTCATATCTTCATTTACTGAACACTTATACCCACACAAATGACTGTCTGGTGGTTACTCTAATCTGACAGGCAACCTCCATTGACGCCCAAGGATTTCAGCCAGGCTTGCCGCCTTGTAAAGACAGCCCAGATTGTGCAGCGTTGCATAATTTTCTTTAGTTCCCGAAACTGGCACAGTGCAATGCTAGCGTCTTTTAAAATGCGGCCAGATTGGCGTGCAGAGGTATTGTATAGCTCATCACTGGAGTGCTGGAGTGCTTTTGTCCCAAGTGGTCACCCGCACTGAATGCCACAAACAGTGGTATACTTTTCAAAACAATGACGGATTACCTCCGCTAATGCCAGCTTAAAAATGATGGCAATTCCCAACAGCTCGGTCTTTTGTTCTGAGTATGGTCTTTTGTTACAAGGCCCAGCTCTTTTGTCCAATTTTGGACACCCCGGCTATATGTACAAACGTAAGACCTCCGGTACAAGGAACCCCGGCACGATGTGGTTACAGACGGTTTGCATCGCTGACATCTTGCAGACCAGTGCCCTTCTCCCACAGGGTATGCACAAAAGAAACAAAAAGAGGTGGCCCACCGCCATGCAAAACCTCTACACTGCAGTATCAGTGCTAGAAATCACTCTCTGGTCTCAATCCAGTTATGGCCTCTACACTGAAGCACACACAAAACATGTGGATCCCAGGTGCTACTTCACAGTGCATTTAAACCACTTTTTATACACAGAACCTGTTTTTGGACAAACTAACTTGTTTTTTCTTTCCCCAGAATTTGATTTCGCAAATGACATTCACGAAGCGAACATCATTCCCATTTCACTCTCTGGTAGACTGATTTGGAAATGAATCGAAAGTCAATACATCAATCAGCCATAACCCTTGAAATCACAGCACTGATACTGATCACAGCACAGTTCAGATATTTCATCAAAGTTGAAAATCACTTGTCTTACCTCTGCTATGTCCATGTCCTCTTCAAATGTCCGTCCCCTGAAGACTGGCTGTCGTAAAAAAAGTTTCAATTCATTTTAATTTCTTATTGAGTGGATTGCATTGCTGATGGAGAGTTTCTCCAGTAAACTCTGGACACATCTTCCTTTAAATCAACGAGCCAGCACAAGATGGTCGTTGCTGAAAGGTAATACATTCTATGGGGCCTTTCCAGCAAAGGAAATTTCATTAACCCGGAATGCATAATTTTTTACCTCACAGAATAAGACTGTTTGGTTTTCCCAAATCAAATGTGCATTTTTTCCCATTTTACCATAGCAATAAGTTTGCCAGAAATTGGAAAATCTGTGCTGGTTGAACCAAAGTACATGACTATCCTCTACGCTGCTCAATCATTAGCGTAGAATGTAAATATTTACACAAAAAATATCAGCAGTCCCTCCATGTTGGTATTCCTGAAGACAAACATCTTTTGAGAGGACTGAGCATTTGTTGCCTACCTGAGGAGCATTCTCAAAGTACTTGTGGAAGGGAAAGTGTTCCTGGATGGCTTCGGTACTCCCAGTCTTGCCTCCCGCGCTCGGCTTCACCTTACTCAAGAACTTCTCCCATCTGGCAACCACCTGGGGATGAAGCCAATCAAACAAAACCATTGTCTTAGCATTTTTGTTTCCAACCTCTGCCCTAAGAGGTGACCAGAGTTTTCACCAAAGACATTCTGACATCACAAAACTAACTGTCATAGCCACAAAAGGCAACCCATCCAAAGAATCTGGAACTTCAATCTATTCCTACAAAATTAAAGCACAAAAACTTCATTGGAAATTCTGTTAAAACCAGAGCTGAGCAAAACATTTTCAGTGCTGACAAACCTGATACAACTTAGGGTCTTTCATAAAAATGAAGGAGCAAAACAATATGAGAATGTTTTCTTTAAAAAAATTGCATTTTCGAAGACAGGTTCTAGTACCTGGTACAAGAAGAAGTGGCCTGCAGTCTCACATGTATAAGAAACATCTCCAATGACACCTAGACTTCTTTGTAGTCTCTCCACCTCTTTGAGTAACTCCAAGCGAAGTGCTAAGACATAGTTCACACGGCCATATCTGTAAATTTATACATTTCATTACTAGTGAATTCAATCTTTAAATGACAGGAAAAGAACATTTAACTCTTCACAAACTTGACTGGCTGACCAGGCAGATCTATTGATCAACCACATGAGTTTTGCTTTTCCTTGAGAGGTTTGTGAGTTCATGTTCTGTTATTTTTTCCTTCACTTTGAACTTGGAATTTACAAAATGTATATGGCCAGATTATAAATGAAACCTTATGTACTAAAATGCTGACTTTTGATCAGTTGACCAAACAGTACGTTCTGGGCAGTTTGAGAAGAACAATTAGGAAAGATTGGTTATTCCAATTGCCCAACTGTAGGCTAAAAAGCAGACAGCAGCCTTTACTATTAGTTGGGACGTCAGAGGAAAAGACACATCCACTGTACAGCAGTGGAGTGGTAAAGTCGTTGTCCAAGTCCATAGTAATCACAGCAAAACCTAAAATAGACCTGAGACCACTTGAGTCCATAACTGGAAGCAAATGCATGTAGTGTTCAGTGCTGTAGTCGTAACTATTAAGAGACCAGAAGCCAGACTCCTCCTTGTTTGAATAATGTGTAACTTGAACTTGGAGGTCTCGTAACAGGTCTTGTCATGATCTAGTGGGGTCTTGTGCTGGTCCCAAGAGGTCTCATCTACAACACTGAGCATTCCATGAAATTGCATGCACTTTCTACATCAACAAGGATTTTTAAAAAAAATTTTCCGCTGACTGAATTGTTTGAAAGTAGGCGCTAATGGTGTGAGAGGAGACTCGGGCAAGGCTCAAGATGCACTGAAGGACACTGGATGAATGCGCTTTGAAGCTTTTCATGGTGAAGGTAGCAAGTTTGTAGAGGTTTGCGGTAGCACCATGCAAGGATCTCTCTTTGTAAGTATGTGTGGTTCTGAAAAGAACCAGAGGGTACTCAACGCTTGTCCGTTGTCAAAGGTTCCGATGCTGAAGCTGCTTATATTGTGTCTGGAGGTCGTGAGGTGTGAAGAGGATGCTAACTCCGGATTCAACCCAAAGCACTCAAGCAGAACAAGGGATGCTGGCAGGTTTGCAAAGTGTGTCAGTCTGGAGGAGGGAAGCGTGGGGGAAGGTTGTCAAGGGTATTGGAGATCCAAAGACTGGGAACATGTCCTAGTGTATGCAGACCCATCAGACTGGGATGAGAGGCTGGGATGCCAGATGTCGCTGATGGTGAAACCAATGTCTTGCGGTGCCGTGCCGTGTTTGAGGATTTTGATGGCTTCTTTCATGCGACAAGGCTACCAATGTTCAATGCGGATGATGAGTTTGGTGTTGCTCCAGTCGATCTGGGGGTCTTGGGTGTGGGAGAGCTCGATGAAAGCTTGATGAAGAGAAATCCTTACAAGGTATTTCTGTAACCCTCTACACCTGAGACAGGATGAACTTATCAGTTTTCACATGTAGATGATGAAGGATGCCCATTATCATTTTATTGACTATGGACTGACTATTACGCAAGACCTCTGCACTGTGCGGAACAGTGCTGCTTTGAGTCATTCAGGTATGCTGTGCATTATTATTCAGAATTCCATGGTTTAGTGAAAAACTGATCTCACCTGCTAAAGTCCTTCTCTGTTTCCAAAGCTTCCTCCCCATGGCCAAGACGTAGCAAGTGTCGCTCATCGATGTCCAACGCCATGATCTTTTCAAACAACTGATTCAGGGCCTATATGAGAAAAACAGATGCATCCACAAATAATGTACTCCTTGGGACACTGGGACAGCGAGTGTTTCCTCTCTGCCGGCTGATGGGTCAAGACGTCGAGCGTACCTCAACTCACCTCCAAAGATCTAAAACTGCTGATCCCCTGTTTGTTTTGAACACGCACATAAAGTCTACAACGTCTGTGGAGGTGAGCTGTGTTTTGAACTGTAATTTAGCCACTATGCACGGCCTTTTGTAATAGCAAATATTCTGAGGGCATACTCCGGAGTGTTGAAAAAAATCAGGATGCGGTAAGAAATAAAGTACGATAAATACTGTTCAAATGACTCTTGGAAATCAGCATTTGTGGCGTTTGGCTGAATATCAGAACCTAGGCACTATATCTTGCCTTTTTAGAATATCAAGATTTTCAACCAAAAGTATTACTGTCAGCAAGTGGTTAATGAATTGACCGTTACGTTGTGGGTATCTGGTTATCACAACTGGTGGCAGTGGGCCGTACCTGGTTGGAGTGTGTGACAATCAACGTCCTTTGTGAAGGAAAGTTATGGTAAATGTTGGAAATGATCTGGACGGCCACGTCAGTCTTGCCCGTTCCCGGTGGACCAACAACCTTGGGAAGGGGAAAGCAGACACAACAGAATGCAAGATATGAATCAAAACTGTCACAGAATGACAAAGAAAATGGGATGAAAGTCTTTCGGGGACAACCTGTGGAAAATTCCCTCCAAACGACATTCAGAGCACAAATTCCTGAGCAGCGCATACGCTCCTTGTCCTAGCATTCAAGTTTAGATTTATCAGGATGCTTCACCTGAAACGATGAATGACCAAAACACGAAGTCTTCACTGATAAAAACTGATCCCTCCCAGCTACCTAAGACAGTATAAAAATTCCAGGATACCTCAAGATGTAATCCTGCTGCTTTGCATCCAAGGAAATAAGGATGCAATGGCATTTAAAACCCATCAGTTCCTACAATACTCAGGTTCCCCAGTGTACATGGAGTACCCATTCAATTTGTGGGAGACAGTTAATCACACTAACACAAATGGCACTACACAGACAATTGTAACCCAATGAAGCAAAAGGGGTCCTTCACGCACGTCCCAACTGCTAGTTGTAAATTAAGGGGTTTATAGAATTTGAAAAATGTAGGAACCCTTAAAATTTTTATCCACACAATGTTCAGGATGCCAAATTGAGCAACGCATCAAAAAGTTCAATCAGGTCTTTCTAATACTGACAATATGGCCTTAAGATTAATTTTTTGTGGGATTCAGCCACATCAGTATTTCTGTTCTTCCTTTAAATCATTCAGTAACATGTGCCTAACTTATCCCACCACATGCACTTGCCTATTTTCATCTGGTCTTGGAAGAACATGTTTGGCACAACACTTTGTGGAGTTAACAAAGCCTGCGTCGGTTTTACTGTTGCTGAGGTTATCACAAGACCGGTCACAAGTGACATGTTGAACAATGACAAAGGACTGCTTTGGTTGCAATTCATTTGAATATATAGCTTGTTACTTGAATTCAGACTGGAGATCCTTGGATGGTTTTGTGAAGTCTCGGGATGGTTTCAAGAGATCTCGATGACAACACCAGCTTGAGTTTCACCAATATCGCCCGTAAAGACCAGGCCAAATGATGAAAAGTCAACCTACCATGGTCAGGCCTGGTTGCATGCCAGCTTTGATGGCTTCAATCTGCGTAGGTGTGAAGGGAATGGCATTCCTGAACAGACAGACAAAAAAGAATTTCCAAATATGACTCTCAAGCCAAACCCAGCCAGGCATTTCATGTATAAAAGTTATACAGGGGAGTCCCTTCACACTGCCTGAATGTCATGGAGAAGCCATGCAACAAACAAATCCTATCAAATTGAGCAATCAAACACAGAATGCATCATACGATATTGTGGCTAGTTTTTGTAAAGCCAATTCTTTGAACTTGACCCTAGATGGGGGGGGGGAAATTACTGTTTTGAAAACAAAGACTGATAATAATGATAACAACAAATAAAAATATCAGACTCAATATTACAACGTCAAATGTACCTTTTGGGCTGGTTGTAAGGATAGGGGCCTCTGTTGGGAATCACATGAGGCTCGACAACCAATTGTTTCTGCTCCGTGCCATCATCGCCCGGTTGTTTACGTTTCTTTCCTCCACCAGGAGTGACCGGGAAGGTAATCCTGAATTAAGAAGGCAAAACATTTACAATTTGCCAAAAAGCAACAGGGCTGATTTTACAAAGTGCTGCTGCTCATTTCGATGACAATGCAGACAAGAATGAAGAAGTATCTCACCAGTGCAATGGATCTCCAAAATATTTACATGTACATCAAGTTCAGCAGAGTTGGCTCAAGAATCAGTGGCTGGACATGTTTTATGCCTGATTGCATTGACAAGAATGACGTTAGTGAACATTTTCATTCCATTGCTCGGTCCTGTTCAGCAGTCCAACTTCACACAAGCCCCCCAACAATACTGCCACAACTACAGGAAATCTGATAAAATTCTAAGTGCATTAGATCACAAAGTTGGGTTCTTCTTTGGCATCACTATGGAATAAACTTTACTTTCAAGGTCAGCAGAAGGCTATCAATAGTAAATATTTTATTCATCTGTAAAATTCAAAACTAATTTATGAACTGTTAACAATCCTTTCAGCCGAGCCATTATAACCAGTCATTTCTTCTGGCATTTTCTTTGTCACACTCAACTAGCCCTAACACCACTAAGGATTCCAATCTCAAAATGATTACAAACACATCGTAGGGAGTTAGGGTTCAATTAATTTGTTTTTTCCTACAGTTGAATCCTGTGACCATGGAAACGCTCTCACGGGTCATTTGCAATGGCCCCATCAGTGAAGAGACACTGGGTGATTCTAGAAATTTGGGGTCCAAAAGTGTGACATTTTTGTGTTTCTCTTACAACAGACCTGCGAAATGAAGTTGACTTCAAACTTCTGTTTAGTACCGTAGAATTTTCATATTACTTAACCACTTTTGGAAATTAAAGAATGCATTTTAAGTGTACAAATCATACGTCAGATATAACAGGGACACGACAAAAACTGGACCCCAAATTTACAGAATGACCAAATATTGTGATTAACCCCTTCACGCTGGGATTCTTTTGTCCGTGACTGCTGGGCTGTGGTATGCCCAGTATGCAAAGCTCTGTCCAGCACCCAGCCCACATTGAAACAGTAGGTGCATGATGAACAGAATGTATGTGAGGTATGCACTAATCCTCACACAAAGCCGCCGCTGTGGATGGCTCCTGGTATGAAGGGGTTAACCATGTACGCAGCCACTGTCCCATGAAAGTCACTCCACACAAAACCCCAGAAAATGCTGTCCAGCATGGGGGGTCATGAGCCATGTCGAGTCAAACATCGCTGGATTTGTCCATACCTAAACGGTGGTTTCTGCTTGGCAGGGTCCTCCGTGGTGACCTTGACGTCGTGGTCGGGGAAGCTGGCCCTGAGGTGGTCCAAGCTGAGGAAGGTGTCATTCCAGTCCAGCGTCGGGGTGCGGTGCTCCATCTGGGAGTAGTGGGCGGCCCCGGGGTCACCATAGCCCAGGATGATGTCATGCAGCCAGTCAGGGACGACGCAGTCCGTGTTCATCAGGTTACGAATGGTTTCCAGAACAGCCTGTAATCCCGTAATGCAGGACGTGCAAAAAGAAATGGCTTGTGAAAAGAACGATACTTTGCATACAAGGTCATCACATGCTGATGGAAAAACAAAATGTTAATGCTGGGTTCTTGACGGCCTGAAGCTGTACGACGACTCTAAACCGACTCATGGTTGCAAAAGTATCATCACTATTTGTGACAAGTTAGCTGATCAAGGCATGAATGAATCCATTCTTTGAGGGTAGAATTTTCCATTTTGAGTGGGTAAGTAAAGCAGCTACACGTCGTAGACTGTCACATCAACACATACAGAATGAGAAAAATCAAGATCTGGATTTCATTTCAAAATGAGCAAAGTAGATGGGAATGGGGGATTCGGGGAAGGAAATTTTTTTTTCCAACTGACCTTGAAATTGTTCTCTTTTGGCTTCCTTCTCATGATGATGTTGAACGACTCGTACACATCCTCCCCGCCTGCAGCAGTACCGGCCATGTCCTGCTGGTACTGATTGGGATCCAACCACACGCGGTAGGTACGCTGGGAACCAGGTAACTCTGGCCTGGGCTCAGGACCTAAGGAAGGAGATTATGTTGATTTGAATATCGAGGTGCGGTCAAATCCTTCACATCCTTTCACTAGTCCTTTCTCAAGTCCCATCCCAAGACCAGATCTACATGGCTGGGTGAACAGCGAAAATGGAGTGTCTTTAGAGTGACTTGGTTCATGACCAGATGACTTGTGATGGACTTGCAGGAATGTTTTGATGGTGTCGACCATAACAATGTTGGATATGTTGAAATATTGACTGGAAAACAACTTAATTCATTAAAACAACTCAGACTACCTCAACCCAAATTCAGTGTGGTTTTAATTTCAATAGAATATTTTGCCTTTTCCATTTTGCCTTTGCGAAAGAGTCTGCTAGGATCGAAACGTCAGGCCCTCCACATTTTGAGATTCAGTAGAATATCTTTGATCTTCCGAAATCCTCTGCTGATTAGGAAAAACTGATGCATTCCTTGTACCAAAACTTTCCGACCATATCCAATCCCAAGTGAAAATAATGATCCTGCAGAATCTGTCCAAACCTGCTGCTATGCGGGAAAACTGCACTTAGCAAACTTACAGGCTGAGCAAAACTTAGCAGAGACCCACGTCAAAAATAAATATACTATGCCTGACATTTTGGCCAGTAATCAACCTTTTGCTCAGCAAACATCTTCACCGCGCAGTGTAACTATAAGTAGTTTTACAAAATTGACCCAAAGTGATATTTGAAAGAACTGGCTACACGGTTTTAGAGCTCCATCTAAAAATGGAAATTTTCAGAATCTGAAGAGTTTTCATAGAATGTGTCCCTCCCCCATTCTTACCATCTTCGATAACTCGGCCTTCTTCATTCAGCATTCCTTCCACCTCACAGCCCCGCACATGAACTAGGCCGACCGCCTCGATGAAGTGCTCCTCTCTCAAGTTAAACTTGGTGCCGATTTTCTTGGTGGGCCTGACGCTGATGAGGAAGGCTACATCGTGCTTGCGAAGAGCTGCATACGAATGCGTACCCAACAAAGAACACATACATGTACATTGTTTTCAGTTCCTGGTTACAAATTACAAACTCACACATCAAAAGCACACTGCATACTTTAGTTGAATTTCAAGTCATTTTGTATAATTTTATTGGATTATACAGAGGCTGACGACAAATACGTTTACAACATTTAACGCTTCATTAATATAACAGAAAACTGGCGAATACGCCATATCACAGCGAATCACAGCTCATATCATAAGCTCTTTTAACAAATGCAAACATTGCCTTGGTGAATTTTTCACCTTTGCATGGAGCTAATCACATTTACTTTTTACAGCACTGTAAATGCCCAACCATCGCAATAAAGACAAGTAAGCAGCCTTTTTTTTGCAATCCACTGCAGCCCATAGAAAAGTATCAATTTCTTGTGGTAGAGCTTGACCCCGGAGGTAATGTCTGACTGTTCAATGTACCTTCCCATTCCTGCTTGATCTGTTGCCGGAGATTGAGCGTGATGGTCACGTCAGCGCGCACACTGGCCGGGTGGTTCTCACCAATGTTGGGCTTGGCGACTTCCACAACAGAGAAGGCTGCAATTGGCTGCATAGGTAAAAAGTAGTAAAATTTAAGATGATGATTAATCACAAGCTTATCTTTGGCTGCAGTCATTATGACCCAATTCTAATGTATGTATTTTTAAAAAGTGTTGATAAAAAATTATGATAGAGCACATATTGGACTGGATAGAGAGCCCCAATGAGGTCCAGGTATAAAGCTAGTGCGTGATAACATAGATTACATTGCAATAGACTGTAATCGCGGGGTACCTAATTTCAGTCATGTTCCTGAACATACTGTATACATTTGAAACCCTTCACGGGATGGTACCAGGTGATTTGGGGGGTCAGAATGAAATCAAATAATAGTCTGGTTCTTTAGATTTAACTTTTTCAAATAAGTACACTATTTTGGGGAATCTAACTGACACTGGGTCCCCCGCGAATATGGTCCATTGAAAGTTAACCCCAAAAAGGGGAATAATGTTCACACGTATTTCTATCCAGGAAAATGAATATTCATTTCACAAATTGTGGAAAAATTTCCTCTCAAAGAGAAAAATGTTCACACTCTCTTCCCCTCTGTGAGAAAAAGAAATTCACAACTTGTTTCACAAGTTGGACAATTTATTCACACCTTTGTTCACCAGTGGGAAAAGATTTTCACAGATTTTCCCACGAGTGGGGAATCATTTTCTCAACTTGTGAAAATAATGTGAAAGTGAATTCTTTTCACCAAATTTCCCAGACAGATTCACAAAGTCAACTTTCATTTGCAATGTATTGTATATTGCCCATGCAATATTTGAAGGACCTTTTGTATATGTGTACTGTAACTTTAAGTGAGCATTTCTGGATTTGTGCTGTTTGGCAATTGACTAAAGGAATTCATGTATCTCACCTGTGCCATGCGAGCCCAGCCGCCAAAGAAGGTTTCCCCATTTTCAGCAATCCAGGGCTTCATACGCAAGATCGCATCCTCGAGGTCCTGCCGAATTTCATCTAAAGTTTGAAAAAAAAGGACATATTTAAACAAGGATGGAATACAGGAATAATTTGGGGTCATAATTTATTGACAATCCAAAACACTGTTTCTTCAAGACCAAATTCATATATCTCTAAGACCTCAGGAAAATGTAAATTATAATTCTAATTTGGTTGTACGGTGATTTCACATCTTGATCTCTTACCTTGTGCAAATTGATTAATAAAAATCAATCAGGGATTTCTCAAACAACTGCTCAGGGTTAAAACCAAACATGGTAATTATTCACCATCTGACAACAGAGGTCACTGACAGCTGGAGCCCAGAACACTGAGTTTACACCGCGACCTTGCTCCGACCTGTCCTGACTCAGGCACCTACATGTACATCCACATCCCTACCCGGAGCCTCTCAGTGTGCAGTGGATGTCTTAGCAAAGCCTTTGACAGAGCGGGGAGGACAGAAAACTACTACTTACACATGGATTCCAATCTGAAGAGGTTGAAGTTTCGGAGCAGATAGTCATGGAGGGTCAGCATCTGCAGGTTCAGCTTGGGTAGGGCCAGACAACCTGGAAAGGGGGAGCCAAACACGTGCACAGAGACAGAATGAATCATTGGTATCCTGGGCCATAATGTGAGGAGAAAATTTACAAATCAATCAAAGTATCACCACAAGGGTAGAATTTAACCTCAATTCTGAGCATCTGCTCTTCATTTCAACTCTACTTGTCAAATTTATTNCGGACTTTTGCACGGCAGTGTATATTGCCCATGCAATATTCGAAGGACCCTTTGTATATGTGTACTGTAACTTAAGTGAGCATTTCTGGATTTGTGCTGTTTGGCAATTGACTAAAGGAATTCATGTGTCTCACCTGTGCCATGCGAGCCCAGCCGCCAAAGAAGGTTTCCCCGTTTTCAGCAATCCAGGGCTTCATACGCAAGATCGCATCCTCAAGGTCCTGCCGAATTTCATCTAAAGTTTGAAAAACAGGACATATTTAAACAAGGATGGAATACAGGAATAATTTGGGGTCATAATTTATTGACAATCCAAAACACTGTTTCTTCAAGACCAAATTCATATATCTCTAAGACCTCAGGAAAATGTAAATTATAATTCTAAATTTGGTTGTACGGTGATTTCCCATCTCGATCTCTTACCTTGTGCAAATTGATTAATAACAATCAATCAGGGATTTCTCAAACAACTGCTCAGGGTTAAAACCAAACATGGTAATTATTCACCATCTGGCAACAGAGGTCACTGTAAATGATAATTCTAAATTTGGTTGTACGGTGATTTCACATCTTGATCTCTTACCTTGAGCAAATTGATTAAAAAAAATCAATCAGGGATTTCTCAAACAACTGCTCAGGGTTAAAACCAAACATGGTAATTATTCACCATCTGACAACAGAGGTCACTGACAGCTGGAGCCCAGAACACTGAGTTTACACCACGACCTTGCTCCGACCTGTTCTGAGTCAGGCACTTACATCCACATCCCTACCCGGAGCCTCTCAGTGTGCAGTGGATGTCTTTGCAAAGCCTTTGACAGAGCGGGGAGGACAGAAAACTACTACTTACACATGGATTCCAATCTGAAGAGGTTGAAGTTTCGGAGCAGATAGTCATGGAGGGTCAGCATCTGCAGGTTCAGCTTGGGTAGGGCCAGACAACCTGGGAAGGGGGAGCCAAACACGTGCACAGAGACAGAATGAATCATTGGTATCCTGGGCCATAATGTGAGGAGAAAATTTACAAATCAATCAAAGTATTACCACGGGGGTAGAATTTAACCTCAATTCTGGGCATCTGCTCTTCATTTCAACTCTACATGTCAAATTTATGCATTCTATTTCAATATGACATGCAGGTCTTGGGTTATTTCCTACTCTAGTCCTCTAACAGAGCATAGTGAAGTTTTTACTACTTCAAACATCTATGAAAAGCTGTTGTGTATTAAAGTACATGTAATTATAATTTACTGCTTTTGCTTACAATCCAATTCGTCACTGAAAATTGCGTTAATATAAGCTTATGGCCGCATCAATTTGCCGTCAATTCCAATGTTTGTCTGTTCAAGCCCTGGTGCCATTAAGAATCTTCACCAGCCTTCCACATCCAAGACTTTATTAACAAACTCGTTAACAGGGACTCAGTACTTTAAAAACTACACTATCATCATGATATTGGCCCACTTAAATGAAAGTTGAGACCTCCAACACTGAAACACTTAAAAAGAAACAGATTCTGAATTTGGGATGCACTGTATTCAGAGTCATTATGGTTGTTGGACTTAAATAAATTTTCATTAACTATTTGAAGAGCCCCTTTGAAGAACCAGTGTCAGGGCCCGGTGAGCTGGGTGTTTTAGGGTGCTGAGATTTTTCAGAATTGGACAAGGAATCCCTGTCCTTTGATATCAAAGGACAGTTGATATCAACTTAAAAAGAAGATGAAAACATCCTTCAGATAGAAAAGAGCTTACCTTCTCCTGAGAAATACTCAGTGGGGACCACATTCTCGTCCCATAACACCTCCTCCGTTGGGTAGAGTGGAGTCTCATTTAGGACTTGTATCTGAGATTGTCGGCGCTCATGCCTCGACACCTAAAGACAATGGTTGAAGATTCAGTCGTGGAAATCTCAGGACTAAACACTTCTGAGACAGTACGTGAGGGCGGAAGTTTGCCGCTGATACCAAGCACTCTGGCCACTTTTTTGTCTTAACTGCTTGAATTTCAAGGTCCAGAAAGGTCAGGGGTCAAGTTTTCAAGAGGTGCTGTCTGCACCAAAATGAAGCTTGTGCAACCTTTCATGTTAATTGCGTGACATAATACATGTTTCATCCATGTTCATGTCGACCGTAAGTCGCTTTGCAAATCAAATATGTCTAGGAGCAGAGAGAACTTGTGTCATTAGTACCTAGGTTATTTCCACCACTGCTTAAACCTCAGCAAGGCATGGAAACGGCCAAGTGGTAGATAATAATCAGTGCAAAATCACTAAAAACACAGTGGGATTGGCACTGTTACAAATCCTGGGCACGTTAGGGCAATGCATGTACTGTCAGAGGCCACACCCACATACTGTGAATGCTACTATTCTTAGGAATACCTGGTATGCCAGTTTGGTAAGGACAGTATTAAGTTAACTTGATTTTTTTGTGGCAGTCACCATGTTTTTTAATGTTCCTTCAGACGTTTGGTACCCTGTCTTTCAACACTTACTTAATCGGTACTGGACTTGCAATGCCAACAATCCCCTTGTTAAATATGTAATGTGTAACTGAACACCTGTCACTTCTTTTTGATGATTTTGGCCCTGTTTACTGAGCCAGGGAAGCGAAACAGCAATATACATTAACAAAACATAACAACCATGTTAAGATGCTGTGAGATGGGGCACGGCAACACCTCCAGGCACATGTCCCTTGAATGTTGATGAATATCACACCAGGAACAAGTGAACAGCTTACCATTAGCTCTAGAAGGAACTCCTTCTCATACACTGTCTCGGTGCCTTCTGGGAGCGGGGGTAGGAGGTGAAGATGAGCAGCAAACTGGTGCAGCTGACTGGTACTATAAAGAAAGAGTAGAATGGATTAGTGGAACCTACAGGTAGTGACTACTGAAATGGGTCATTCCATGAGGTTGGGGCACAATTTGTGACGGCGTCCTTGATACATCCAAAACTCATGAATGGCAGAGTAGGTCATTTACTCTGTAAAAATAACACACACCTCTGTATTCAGCCTTGCAAGATGTATAACAAATAACTTCATTTTTACGGAACCCATGTATCAATTGATACCATCACAAACGGTGCCCCAACCTCACGGAATGACCCAATTATGACTAGATTCCTGAGGTGCCCCATGGGTTTGCTGAGAGTCATGCATAAAACATATAGGTACTGACTACAATGTTGTAGCTCCTACGACGTTGTTGGGTTGTTATATCTCCTCCTTTCTCATTCCAGTGGATAAAAAGAAGTACTATCAAACTGTTGGGCATGCACCTTGCAAGTGGCACGGATGACTAGTGTGTACAAGCAGTTGCCTTTAATTATTGTGGCTCAGGTTCAATTCCCAGCATGGGCTGGATGGAGTAGAGTGGTTCCTTGGGTCTCTCCTGTGCCACAAGGGTTTTTGGGGGGTTTCTGTCTTCCCTCTCAACAAGTCAACATCTCCAATCCCTGGTTGTGCTCTGTGATTAAACACCCATAGTCTGGTGGCTACCCAAGGAACTTTAAAAGCCTTCGGTGTGGACAAGTTTTAGCTGCATCTTTCACACTTTGGTCTTGTGGCTGTGGATTACAAGCCTCATGAATAGTAATCAAATAAAATAAAACTATACTTACGTGAGCTTCTCAAAATGACTAGACAGAGCCTTCCGGGTGTCCACGCTGGCCACGTTGGACAGAGAGAACCTCCGAAGGTCCTCAAACAACTTGAACGCTGCCCTCTGTTGAGAGAAAATAATGTTCCCAAAGGTTGAATCTTGCACGGTTGCAATTAGGGGAGAAGGAAAAGTCAATGATAAAGCAAGGTGACTTGGGGGGGGGATTTCAACAAATACTGCAAACAAGGCATGAAAAAGAACTTTGTTTTTTGGGCGAGTCCACTGTGGTAAAACATAGCAAAAGGCAACCATTACAAAACTCTACAAAAAGTCCACAATTTCCGGGTCAAAAATCCTGAAATATGGAAGTTCCATAGAAATCACATCCTTATTAAACATTCTGGTGATGAAACCTCAGATTCTTTGAAAGTGCTACAGGCACTGTAGGTGAGTGGAAAGCAGTCACAGTCATGACAGGTGGAAGGAAGACCCCTGAAGAATGTTCTAGGTAAAACATATGAAATCAGGTTGAGACTGGAGCCCCAATCCACATGTGGACCAAGCCGGGAATCCCATGCAAGGAAAGGAGCACTACGCCGACCTGATGCCCGCCTTGTCATGTTTCAGAGGAAACACCATTGGGGGATTTCTGATTGGAAACATCATCCTTCAAAGCACTCTGTGAGGGGGGTGCTGGCATACCCCGAAAATAGACATGGCACATTGGTATTGTCTTACCTGCAAGGAGCTCATCTTATCGTAATGAAGGTCAGTCATCTGGTGGTCAGTAAGAGCGGTGCCAGTGGAATCGGAGATCTCAAAACCGGTGTAGAAGGCAAGCATGTCCAGAAGCTTTGCAGAAAAGAACGAATGCAGTTGCAATTTGAGTGTTTTCCCCGCCGTAGGGGATAACAGGTGACCAACAACTCAATCCTGACAGCCAGACATCCAGCCCCCCCATCCTTTCCCTCCTCCCCTCCCCCGTACACTAAACCTACTATTAAGCTGGTGGAGGTAATGACCTTACCACTAGTAAGTCAGAAAATCCTCTTTTGACCCTTATTGTCTTTTGACCCTTATTGTCTTTTGACCCTTGTCTTTTGACCCTTATTCTCTTTTGACCCTTAATCCATTTGACCCTTATTCTCTTTTGACCCTTATTCTCTTTTGACCCTTATTCTCTTATAGCAGATGTTGGAGTATTATGACAGGTCCAGCTGAGTGAGGGTGGATTACATGTTGTGAGGAAGATTCATAGCACGAAACTAGCAAAACCCTCAATTTAACACACAACTCCTGTGAAATGTTGCAAACTTATAACCTGCCAAATCAAAATATCGTTCGCTAAGAAAAAATGCACTTCATTCATGGATTTTATTTAAATGAAACGTATTTCGAGAGGTGTACCTGGTTGAAGAGTTTACCCTCCTTCCGCAAGGCCAGCTTGGAGAGGCGACACCGTACCACCACGTGGCTATCATCCAAGACAACATTGAGAAAGCGTCTGGTGGGAAGCTGTGCCTAGTGTGACGGTGATGGTCACAAGAAATCTCTCGTTAGCACGCCATGCCTATCTAGTGAGTTGTTATGACTGAGCTTTGCTCTCCTCTGACATTAAAGATCAATCACATCGCTTTTATGGAAAAAAAGTTTTGGGGGTTCATTTCCTGCACAAGAATGCTCAGAGTAAAAAAATGCATCGATGAGGGCGGCAAACAAATCTAACCATTTGATGATGTCATAATATGGCCCTCGTTCCCCCAGCTTCTTAACCTAGGGGTTGTAATAGGGATTTTGTAGCATGATAACAGAGAGAAAAATGGCTAAAGTAAATTAGGTGTCATTCTCAGCAAATGACCACGGCCATCTGCCTGAAATTTATCAGGACATTACCCTGGTTCAAACTGGGACACTTTAACTTTATCATATGATCCACATTTGTTGATCAACATTGTCGATGTAAAAGCAATTTGAAGTCACTTTCACTGTCCGACCAGGCCTCGAAATACTACAAGCCCGGCGGACAAATTCTAGCGAAAAATGCTCCAGGCTGCAATTGCAGAGCCGTAATGTGACATCTTCAAAACAGGCTTCTATTGGATGCTCCTAACAACTTTTGTTTTCAGTTTGCCTGATGTGGAGGACTTCAACTCAGGCTTGTGATGTCAGTAGAAATCTTTATTTAGTTTTTCCATAATAGATTGTTTTAAATATCACCAAATGTCATAAAAAGTGAAATGATGAATTACCAATGATCTTTAATAAGAAGCGCATACATGTATAGGATCCACTCTGCAAAATGAGTCATGAGGCCATTGCTTTCTTTTAAGTATGTTCGTCTTAAGTTGCATGCTTAGCGGTTTGTGTTGATATATCATTCATTTTGGCAGCCTGATGAAAACGGACATTGTGTCTGTGAAAAATGTTCAAATTTCCTTTATATTTCCAGGGTGCCAGATTCTTTAATCACTCCCTGACGGGGATTCTGGATCCGGACACATATGCTTTGAATGCGTGGCTGGGGTCTCTAAACTCGGACAAAGGGAACAGCGCTTTGTAACAAAAGACCATACTCGGAACAAGAGACCAGACTGCTGGGCATTACCGACATTTTTTCACTCTCAAAAGTGGTGATAATCCAGCCTTGTTTTGAAACAGTGTACCATGGTTTGGGGCATTTAGAGCGAGTGGATTACCACCAAGGGCAAAAGCGCTCCACCACTGCAGCAATGAGCCACACAGCACCACTGCATGCTAATCTGGCCCCTATTGAAAAGAGGTCAGCAGCACACTGAGCTAGGTTCATGAACAAAAGAAAGTTATAACACTGCACAATCTGGGCTCTTTTTACAAGGCTGCAGGCCTGGCTGAAATACTCAGCTATTAATAGATTTTGTCTGTCAGGCTAGAGTGGACACCAGACAGTCCTTCATGTGTTTGTAAGTGTCCAGTAAATGAAGCTGAATGAATTTGATGAGTGAATTTTAAAGAATTTTGAAAACAGAAAAAAATGATAAATATCCCGGCCCAGCATCATCAACATTGATAACTGCCCCGGCAGGTGTAACTCAAGAATAGCTCTGGTGACTTTAAAATTACTCATTTCCACCTGTTTGAGTGCTTGGGTAATAGGCAAGGGCGAGTTCGTCCTTTTCAAGACTTTTGTTACAAATCACATTTGTTGTTGCAATAACAACACGCACCAGAAACAACAGCCACATTTTGGCAAAGGCATAATTTGTGCTATGCATATAGATTCTATTTCCATTCTCACCTCTAAATCTACCGCGAGCTCCACAAATCTCTCACAATAGTGGACTGTGCTGGCTTGAACACTGCCTGAAAATGAAAGGAATCAGAACTTCAACAAACACCCAGCATCCACATCTTCTAATGATCATTCTTATCATTAAACTTCTCTAAATCTCCCCTTTTAAATATTTTATGATAGTTTAATATGAAGAAGCTGGAACTTGAATGAACCCAACAGATATCCTTCTCCATACATTCAGGCAGCACCTCAAAACATCACCAGACGACTGAAAATCAAAGCCAAATATCACAAAGACCACAAAAACAACCTCCTTTTAGTTCACACCGTGATCACTCCAGTCATCACTGAAAATGTTTGCAGTGTTCCAACTAAAGAAGTATTTAAAAGACTACATAAAGGCCAAATATAAGCCTTTAAAGCTTGTTCACTCATTACAGTAGTGTGATGGGCCAAAGAAGAGATAAGCAGCTTTATAAGTAGAACATTGGCATTTGGCCCTGATGTGATGTTGACATTAAGGGTTATATACATGACCAAGGTGGTAACAGCAAACAATTTCTGGTTCTCCAAATGTACCTGTTTCTGGAATTGAGTCCAGAATCCTGTAGAACCGCTGTATCAACTGTGAAAGGAACTTCCTCTCAAAGTCATTCCTGAAAAATCACAACAGACATGCATCATCCCTTCCCAGCACTCAAAAGAAGCAGTTATTGATTCACAATTGGCACGAGAAGAAATTGACAAGCAGCCAACTGTTGTTAGTTGAGAAATAACATCTGATGAACTATGGAGAGGCCAGATTTTGTTTTAAATTTTTACTCAATGCCAAAACTTCTGCAGTTGATTCTAACAATGAATGAAGTTTAGAAATCTTAAAATATTAAAAATTTCAGCAAGCAGTGTGACATAACTTTCCATAATGGAACTTTCCCAGATTTTCTGTTTTCTCTTTTTCTCAAACCCCTTTCCTTTTAAACATTGTTTTTTTTTTTCAAGTTGGATGATCTCCAAATACTCAGGCAAAATGTCCTCTTACTTTGCTTTTGTTTTCTCATCAGCCTTAGCATCAGACTTCTTGATAATATTCCAGAATTTTTTGTACTTAGGATATGCCTGCAGCTCTTTCTCAAGTCGTCCCTGAAAGAATAAAAGCGTTGATGAGCATCAAGAAACTTTTGAAATAACCCAAAATCGTTTGGGACTTTGAAGATTAAAAATCTATCAAGCGTGCTGACCAATCAATGATGTCACAGAACAACCCTGGACAGCAACAGCTCCTTCTCTGTAAATGTCAAATATTTAATGTGACTTCAACTGGTGGCTGAATTCTACAATCCCAAATCTAACAAAATCTAGTGAACTTCGCATTGGATTTTGGTGGAACTCAAAATTTTTTTTCTGGTCTCCTCGTAATAGGCATCTAAGGACATTCATTATGAATACATCTGTGAGGTTTCAACTCCATACCACATAGGATTTTGTTGCTACAGTCATGTACAGGTATAAGTTGATGGCCTCAAATGTATTGGCCCATAGGCATTGAACATACATGTATCAACCAGAAAAGTTATCATGTTTGGCGGACCAGTGTTAGAAAAGTGGCATTGTCGAGAAGGGTACATCTATGACATCACTGGAAAAACTCTGACGGGCTTGGCATGAAAAATACGCTGCAACAGTATTGAACAAAATATGAAGGGAGGCGGACTCTGCCCTCCAACCCGGTTCTTTTACACTTAAACATTGCAAGGCAGAGAAATACAGAACTTACTGGCAGCAGACAGACCCACATGGGCAGAGAAACAAGGCGTTGGACCTGTTCCCTAATCAGATCAACCTCCTGCAGAATCATTCAAATGGAGAAAAATCAGCCACTGATATCTGATCTCAGAAAGAAGCATAAACCAATTAACCGAGGGTGGAAGTGGTGTTAGTCTCATTCGAGTATATGTATGAACAACAATAAAATGGACACCATGTGCACTGCACACAAATCACCCAACACACAGTTATGGTAATGTTTGGGGACCTTTGATCTTCTGAGGTGTTATTTGATCTTCAGCAGACAAGCTTGTCTTCACTATTATGCTTCACATGTGGCTCCCTCCATGAGGTTTTGCTAATGATAGCCGTAAGACTACATGTATGCGGGGTGAATATGCAATATTTGAAACTGTACCAATACAAGCCATCCAGAAGAGCTGCAATTGTAAAGGCCAAGTTAAAACGAAGCAAAAACTTGGTCATTATGCCAAGAATTGATTTCCTCTGTTGGATGGCATTTTTACAGTCTTTGGTTTTTAAAATTTTATACCGTGTCATAATGTTGTGTTCAAACACTATGGCTGCCAGGAGCTCGGAAAAATCTGCAGAAGGTACTGCTTTTAACAAACTGACTACCGGGACAGTCATGCAAGCAATGCCTGAAATGGCTACTGAGGTCTGTGGATAAGGCTAATTCAATGAGGCATGCTAATGGGAGGAACAGAAGTGGAAGTCAAAAAGTGCCAGGCTCAGCCGCGGGTGCTCTTACCAGACTATTGAAGCAGTGGATCAGGAAGCCCATGAGAATGGTCTGCTCTTTGATGCCCACCAAGGCTGCATCCTCCTCGAGACAGAGCTCCATGACGTGACGGAAGAACCCGGCAAAGTGCTCTGGCTTAGCCTTGCATGCCTTCAGATAATGGCAGCAACAAAACAAGAGAAGTGTTGACAGACACAAATGTCCCCCAACCATGACCAAAGTGTGTATCTGCCTGCAACTTGGGACCCCCTGTTGTTCCTCTTTCATTTATTAACTGTTTTTGGAAGGCCTTCCACATGTATTGTACCTGTGCATTACTTTCAATCAGGAACTCTTGGTAAATCAGGGCTCTACTGTCCACTAGTGTTTAGGGTCCTACAAAACAAAATCACACATGCGTACATGTTTGCGTTACCCACCTCACGAGGATATTTCTTGGGGTTTTTTGGTGAAGTTCAGAAAACTTGGTGAAAATAGCTGTTTTTCTTGCACTGTGAACACTCTTTTTACAATAGATTTTTGGAGACGGTGTCCTTGATTTTTTCCTGTTCTCTTTGCTACAGATATTCCTAACCCCAAAATGCTTGTAGCTGTTTTCCAGACCTGGCGTAGTCCATACAAGGTTTGCACAATCTGCAATACGAGACGTTCTCTTGGTGACAGGTCAATTACTAAGTATGTACATAAGGTTGGCACCAACACATAGGAGCACCAGTCTGAAACAGTTTGCCCCTTCCATTATTTGTCGAACGCTGCAAATTACCTCCCATGGTTGAACGCCCTCCCTGAACTTCTCGTTGATCATGACCAGGATGGAGATGACATGGGTTTTACTGGCCTTTGAAAGATAACACAAAACAAAAGGACGTGTTCAAGTACAGGTTGAAGTGTTGCACTTGACCCCATGCAGGTCACCGCGACCTCCATCCTCCCTGATCACAGATGAGACCTTGGCACTAATTTGGTGTCAGCAGTACAGTATCCATGACTTACTCAGGCTAGGTAAGCCAGGGACGACTGTGAGGCTTCCTCCAGGTGCTTATACACAGTCAAATGGCACACTGTGGAGTACCAAACCTTCAATAACATAATGCTTTGCACCACAGCAGATGCAACCATCTCAAATCTGGGAGAGTGGTAAGGATTAATCATTTGCACAAACACCGCACATTTTTCTTCCAATGAATAAAATTCCTGATCACAGCAGTCATTTATGACCTCCAAATCTGACACTTCTTCTTTCCCTTCTTAATGTACGGGGTATAATCTCAATTTTTCAAGAGAGATGAGCAGCAATGAAAAACTTCACTTTTCATGTGACATTTAGTGACAGAGGCATCCATCTAGATGTTCCAACCATGACTGCAGAGAATCAGTGCACAAGATATCTTCCCCCCCCCCACAAACTCAGGAAATTTCTCTAGTCTACTTCCCCATGGAAGGAATGTCTGCCTGTAATGTATAGCGCTTGTCTAGATGGTCACTAACCTTGTCCGGGGAGTAGTTGGGCCAGAGGTAATTCTCCAAGTATTGGCTGAACTCAAGGAGCATGACTCGGCGAATCGCAAACCTGCCGGGGCGAGACGAAAAACAATCAATCAAAAATCAGACCCGAATCAGCAAAGAGATGGTCCTCCCCTTCTTTACGAGCCCCAAGCTGGATCAAGATGGGGCGCAATATTCCTTGCAATGCAGGCTCCTACAGTGGAAACTGCACTTCGCTGGTTCACAAGTAACTATGGAATGCATGCGCTACGGTCACGTCAGTTCTCACAAAATGAACACATCCCAGCAGCTTGGCTATTCTGAACCAACAAGGTCACCTGCTCAAGGCAGTTAGCCAAGTGGACATTTGTGAAGCCGAGAATGTACAACCCAATGTGCACATGCGGGCAAGTGTTGGCTTTCAATGTGCTAACACCAGGCCAAAGAGCAGTGAGGCCCCTTCCAGTGGTCTCAGCCTACCGGTACTGTCGCCCCTTTATGGAGCCAAGGGCAGAGTGAAATACTACATCCCTTGTGGCCCTATGAAATTAAAATTTCAGGATGGTGAGCAAAATTACTGACAAAGTGTCTTGCCTGATGACACAACGCTTGACACCTTGCAAGGCTCGATGTGAGCCACGAGTAATCTAAAATTACCCATAAAACCTCAAGTCGAGGCAACAAACTTCAAGGACCAGACACAACTTAATCTTATTCTAAACCTGAGTCTCATTTATCTATTAAGATGCCCTCACAGTTGGAGAAAAACATCCTTCTACACGAAAATGAAAGGCATATATGGCTTTATCCCCAACATAAGTAAATCTAAGTAAGTGCAGAATGAAATGTGCGTAAAATCCTGGTAAATTCTGTCAAAAAAACTTGATTAAACCTGCTGAATGGGGAAACTCTAGTCTGTCTTGTCAGTCTGCAGAAGTGGTATTAGTTGATCTTCATGTTTCATACACGTACATTTGTTTACTGCTTCCTAATTCAATAAGCTTACCTGTTTTGGATGAGCTCTTTCTGGTAGACATCTTCAATCACCTTCAAGTGGGTTTTTTTTTTGTGGAAAAACAAAAACCAGAAACGTGCCAATAGTAATTAAACATAAATATCCCATAAATGAATTATAACAATGAAAAGGCCCCAGCACCATATTACAGAAGTACAGTACCTACATGTAGTTTACTTTTACATAATTTTATTCAAATATTTGAATAGCCCATCCCCGTAGAAAAACCGACAAGGTATGAACTTGCAATGTACTGTCGCCCTATAATAAATGGAAAACCTGATATCATTTGTACCGGTGCATGTACCTTTATTAATTTAAAAATTCTTTTCTCAATGCTGAAAATACAGAAGAGCCTGTAACAGAGGAAGTTAAAACTCGCCATGACAAATTTGGTACATGTATGTAGCACTGGGCAATGTCAATACCCTCTGTATTTGATTGATTCCAATTGACTTTGTACACACATACATGTAGCAACTTTAACTAGTCTATGGAGGTTGAGGATGAATGAGCCCTCAAGAGGTCACGCTGTGATCGTACGCTGTGATCGTGCGCCGTGGCCACATACCATGGACATGCTCATGTGTCTTAGCCAAGGCAAACATCACTCCGAAAGGTTGTCTCAGAGTTTTAATAAAAGCAGCCATGCAGTAAAAAACATTTTAAAACATTCATGAACAGAATCAAGCAAAGATCAGCATCTGTAGAGTCCAACTCTGACTATGTTTGTGGTACTGTATCATTCAAAAAGTAGAAGTCTCAGCCAAAAACAATACCACACTGGGGACAAGTTGACTGTGGAGTAAAAG
Source organism: Acanthaster planci (assembly GCF_001949145.1). The sequence continues at coordinate 796,703 of NW_019091405.1, read as the reverse complement.
TGGCCAAAAGTAGTTAAAGGTAGTCCCATGCTTCGTACACATACAATTACACTGTATATTTCAATCTCAAAATATACTTACAAAAAAAATATACTCTCAAAATATAGTTTGTATTCACACTTATTTCTTGAATTGAATATAAAATTATACGTTCAGTTACCTTAAAGCATAACATTGCCCGAGAGAAATAACCAAGACAATAGGAAAACTTTGCCTGATATCGCGAGTAAATGCTTGTATACGGTATTACAGGCATTGGTTTGGTTGAGGAAACTAAGAAATGGATCTCAGTTAGCATTTATTCCTTCATTAGCTGGTGGCATGTACATGTCCGGTATGTATGAACCACTTGGTGAATCACTTGGTTCTCCTGCTGGTTCTCCAGCTAAATCTCCACATGGATCTCCACCTACATGTACATCTTCATATGGTTCTCTGCCTACATCTCCACCTGCATCTTTGCCTGGAGCTTCACCTGGATCTCTGCCTGGATCTCTGCCTGGATCTCCACCTGCATCTCCACCTGGATCTCCACCTGCATCTCCACCTGCATCTCCACCTGCATCTCCACCTGCATCTCCACCTGCATCTCCGACCTGCATCTCCACCTGCATCTCCACCTGCATCTCCACCTGCATCTCCGCCTGAATCTCCACCTGCATCTCCACCTGCATCTCTGCCTGGATCTCCACTTGGATCTCCATTTGGATCTCCACCTGGTTCTTCACCTGGTTCTCCACCTAGATCGCAACCTGAATAGCCACCTAGATCTCCACTTGGATCTCCATTTGGATCTCCACCTGGTTCTCCACGTGGTTCTTCACCTTGTTCTCCACCTGGTTCTTCACCTGGTTCTCCGCCTGGTTCTTCACCTGGTTCTCCACCTGGTTCTTCACCTGGTTCTCCACCTGGTTCTCCACCTGGTTCTCCACCTAGATTGCCACCTGAATAGCCACCTAGATCTCCACTTGGATCTCCACCTGCATCTCCACCTGCATCTCCACCTGCATCTCAGCCTGGATGTCCACCTAAATGTAGATCCCCACCTGGATCTCCACTTGGTTTTGAACTGGATCTCCACTAGGGTCTCCACTTCAATCTCCACTTCAGTCTCAATCTCATTAATCAAAATTGAAACCATGAACATAATGAAATCTCCAGTTTAAGTTATTGTGGTTACATTTACAGGTATTTTACCCCAATATGTATGTACTGTAATGCCAGATTGTAATGTACCTGTGAATGGAATTAACCCTACAGTTTTTGATCTTGGCTTTGATCTCAATCTCACTCTCAATAATCAAAATCATCAACAAAAATGAAACTTCAATTTGAGTTCATGTGCCCGTTTAATTTATCTTACTTAGAAATTCTAAGTACATGTACATGTACACCACAGCACCAACTGTGCCCATGAATGGAAGTAACCCTATGAAACAATCTCCATATAGTGATGTTTAAATTTGAAAATAATCTTCCACACTTGGTCTAAGAAATTAAAGTCAAAATCAATATCGCTTAAAATCTTACTCTCTCCATTACTTCCTCACTAAATATCAGTTCATTGCTGAAGTACATGTACCCCCATTAATTCCCTAAAGCCAAACCTGATATATAATCCAATTATGTGATACTTTCCAAACTGAGTACATTTTCTCACAGGTTAATACATAAAGTTATAATTAAAATGTTTCATGTTCATGTTCACAAAGCTGTAAGCCTTTCCTGTACAATATCATGGACCTCACAGATGCAGATAATCCATGGATATCTACCATAACAGGTACTGGAATTCTCCAACAACCACGTCACCTAGTGGTCCAGTCTGTATTTGGTTAGACATGACGTTCAGACAGTTTTTGTAATTCAAATCATCGCACAGTGGAATTGGCAGACTCCAGACAATCAGACACATGTATTTAACTATCAGTGATGTACATGTATACATTAAGTTTTGCACAATTTTATTGAACCATTGTAGTGAAAATGCACTCATTGTGAGTGTAACAGACATGACACAAAATGGACTAGGCATTTGGACCTACCTACTGTTAATGATGAAAATTCTTGTGAGTTTTTGGATAGAATGCATCTGGTTTGGGTATAACATGTACATGTAGTTAAACTTTGAGGTTGTGCATTAATCATAAAGTCATCTTCTCGTTCAGTTTTACATTGTATTCTTTTTCCAGAGCTCAAAATGTAGCATACATGTAACAGACATGACACACTTAGTATAACAGACACATGACAGTTTTGTCCGATTTTGTGAGCTAACATCATTTTTCTATTACAAGGTATGGCAGATATTTTATTGTTTTCACAGTAAGGTTATCAATAGGAACACACATCATAACTGGTATTCTGTAATATCTCATATATTTTTGTACTGTCAGAGGTATTTTATTCAATATTTACAAAACAAGAAAACTATAAAGCAAACTTGCTTCTGCAAATTTCCACTTACTACCACCCACCATACCAAAACCAGAACACATTATTAGTTGATACAATGGTTTTTTTCTTTATGGCTTAGTATTTGACAGACAGTATTTATACACTAACGTAACGGACATGACACCCTCGTGAAATGAACCATACATATATTTTCACTTCTTCGTTTCAAACTTTAAAAAGAGGAAAGTAACAGCACAGAACTACGGCCTATTAATTAATGTTCTTGAACAACACATCTAAAGTTCTTTTTGCAGGTTGTCGCGATCTAACAGCTACATGTACATGGAATACAATGCTATTTAGAGTACAAGAGGTTGGAATAAGATTATGTAACAAGGGACCATGGGTAAAAAGCAAACTCTAGTTGTTTTTGTTTCTTATATACCGGGTAGCATGCAGATTTTATGAGTTACATCCCACTATCCTCAAGCAATTGAGACTGATCATCAATCTATCACACTGAGCCACAATGTTGTTCCTGCCACTTGGTGGTCATCCTGTTACGCCATTGGTATGAAAACGAAAAGTAGTAAAGAATAACGGTTGTGACAAATGTAAGGAGATTTAATCTTAACATAGAAGCTGGATTTGCAGTAACTTCATACAAATTTCATGTACGCTATGAAAACTTAACAGAAATGACACTTCTAATGTTAAAGTAATCACACAACTTTCAGGAGCAATGGCTTGAAAATTAATGAATGATATAAAAATCCATTGTGATTTTCTGTTGATATATACATATACACTGAACAACTGTGTGAAAGTCGAAGGTGGACATTTTTGGCCTTCTTAGAGACGTGAAGAATGAACTCTTCAAAACAGCCACATTTCTGTGTTATTGCAAGACATTATACAGTATTTTCATTGGTGGAAATCATTTATCTATTGGAATATGAAAATTTACACCTTACTTTTTAAGAATATTTCAGAGCTTGAACGCAATTTGAAACTTCATTTTTTCGCTGAAGTGAACAATTCTGATGGAATTTCCAACTTGAAGCTCCTAGGATTAAGACAAACTGCTCACTAAGCTGCACCTGTTCCCACTGAGGTATCACATTCACTTTGTGATGCCCTGTCAGAAAGATCAACTGAAATAACCGACGTCTCCAAGGCAGACTCCTGTCATCTGGTGGCAACTTGTCAACAGGCTTCCTCCCTCTGTCAACATGTCCGCTTGGAAGTGTCTCTGCCAAACCTCTCATCGCGCTTCCCTGGTGGCAACAGAGATGTCAGTTTGTGGGTCCACACTGCAGCATTTTAAGTCTGTACATTGCTTCATAAAAATCTCATTCACCCTCTGCATGTTTGTACTACCCTGGACTTCATCCCTTTGCAGGACGGCATCTTCATAAAGCTAACATACAGCAAGTAACTTAAAGATCTCTCTCACTGTATGCCAGCTTTTTAGGAAAACTGCAGCAGACATATCTTCAAAACAATTGTTTTTATTTTCGGAATTCTTGCTGCATCACCCAGGACAAGTAGATGTTCCAGTAATTTGAAAAATTCTGAGATGGTCAACTTGTACATACAGGGACAAGCAGGGAGGCAGGAAAGGTACATGTAGGATTAGGAACAGAAGCAGGGACCAGGCAGATCAGGTGGTAGAAGCAGAATTACCACGGCTTTGCAAGCAAGTCGGGTGGATCGGGAATTACAGCCAGAGGAACAGAAAGAATTGCTGGTTTTAAGCCCGCATGATTGCCACTGTGGGCCCAATTGTAGCCCACATGCTGGCAGTCCAATCATCAACTCTTCCAACCAATTTGGCAGCCATATGAAATGCAAGATAATAGATGGTAAGCCTCAAGCCATCAGAAAGAGCCATCAGGAAAATACCGAGCAGGCAGAACTTGATAGAACAAATGAAAAAAAATTGCCTAACAAAGGTACTGTCTAAGTGGTTTATTTTTTATCACTAAAACATAATTTTTAGGTAAGACCAACATAAAATCTCATTCATAAATACCAAAGAAAGTTTAGACATTCCTTTTTGTCAAGAGCCTATCACTTGGCCGGTCTTAAAGCCGGTTGATAAACCACTGGCTGGCTGTATGCGGTATACACCACATGCATGGCAATCTCCATATGAGAAGATACATGTAGGTTACAAGAACTCACATGAAGAACATACCAGAACATAACTAGGGGATGTTGGAAAAATTAAACTGTACAACAAAATCAAACTTAGGGTTTTAAAGTTGTTTGACTCAAAGGGTATTACGGTAATTCCAGAAATTAGGGGTCCATTTGTTTTGTGCCCCTATCACATCTGACATCTGATTTTGTAAGTGCAGAACACAATATCTAATTTCCAAGAGTGATGAATCAATGCAAATTACCTGCCAAACAAATAGTAATAACAGGGACACAAAAATTTCTGGAAATACATTTTTTATAAACGGGAATGGGCTTGGCTACTCTTAACTGCTCGTTTTGGACCACCGGCCAAGTCAAGTTCTTTGCGAGCAAAATCATGTCCCAGTTGCATAAATGAAAGGAAGATAACTTTTCCAATAGCCACCACAGGGCAAGTTACTGGTATGGTTGTTAGGCACTATACATAAATTTATACGTGAGTGCTATCATAAATTGACTGTACAAAGCTTCGGGACATTTTGATATCTTGAAACCAAGACACCCCAAAGTTTGCATTCCCCTCAAGTTCAACCCTTCGAGATTTTACTGTAGTGAATAAAATCCTGGGCATAAAAATTAAGATAATTATCTCCACAAATTTTTAAAAAGATGTGAAGTCTATTGACACAAACACAGGAGTACAAATGGGCAAACCAACTCATGAAAACACAAACAGAAAAAGTAGGAATAGGCAGGTCAGCTGGTGC
>NW_019091405.1:775325-787803 GCF_001949145.1 Acanthaster planci | reverse complement strand
TTAGCCAATGTCCAAAAACGGAGCCTACGAGCGTAGGTAAACCACTTTGCTTTTATGATAGGCCTAATTTTGAATAAGAATTGTAGCTAAACCTAAGATGGAAATGTGGCAAAATTTGTTAATGTGATGTTGGCAATTTTGCTTTTAACTGAGATACAAAAGTGAAAATCAATACGTGCCGACTTCATGCAGAGTACATGTACATGTCGGTGTGTGTATTACTGGGCTATAGGCTGCAATACCAAGGTCAAGCTTAATTGCTTTAGTCCTGTCGTCCAACCTTTTCCATGATACTTGAAGACCTCACTCCATATCTCTTCAATTAAAGGTTAGGTTTTTAAATTGTTTCTGATATGATGGAATACTTATGCGTGGAAACATTGCGATGATAAATCCCTCTATCACGCAAACCCGACAATGAATAAAACACTTGCAAGTACAGACGTTAACTTTAACAAAATAAAATTAACGGTGTCCAGATATACTCCAAAATCATTGGTAAGCTATGCCATGGTGAACATGAAAAAAAAGGGAGAAAAGTTAACCTTCATGAGGAGTAAATCACAAAATGCTACACTCCAGCTGCCATCCTTCAGACACAGGGTCTAGGTAATGAATGCCAAAAATCTTTTTTCCCAATTGCGAATGTTACCGCAGGACCGTTCCACTGGGCACACGCAATCTCCAACCCATGTTCTCATGTCCTGACGGAATTCTGCACTTTGGGACTCAACCATTCCCCCATGCAATGACCCCATCACGAAGGAGATGTAACAATTTTACATGCAGTCTTTTGAAGGAAAAATAAGCCAAAGTGGCAAAATATCGAGTTATCCTGACAATTAAAAAAAAAGAAGGCAGTGGATATTTGAGAGGGATGCAGCTCAAATTTTGCTCGTGCTGTTGAGCCGGGAAGGCAACGGATCATGGGCAGTGTTAATTTTGGAGACTTACACATTTTATTGTGAAGACTGTTTGGTTGGTGGTACATGTATGCCTACATGTAGGCTTACATTTCCATTATAAATTCACATTCGTGAGATGGAATTCAGGCATGCCTACAAGTAGGCCTATAGTCCTGACAGTGCAACGGGAGTGGGACAGAAACCAGACCCCACAGTCCCACGGCGCACTCACACTAAGAATCTGAGTTTGTTGACTGGACATCACTGTAAGGCATCATCATCCAGTGTGACTAAATGCTAGTGCCATCCAAATGGGAATTGAGCAATTCATATGGACAGTTCAATCATGGCAACGCCAACGGTTTAGAAAAATCTGTGACCGGATGACATGGACAAAGGCAAAATACACTCTTAAAAAAGAAGATGTACGTTAAACAAATTGGTGTCAGTAATTAGGCCCTAGCTATGTGCATGACAAGTAACTTGTAAGTAGTGTCCTGACTAAGACTGGGGCATTGCATTTGTTTGACAGTGTGTGAGGTGGACAAGATAGCCAACATCATTTGGCCATGTTTGCCAGTTTGCTTGATCTTGATAAATAGTCACTGATCAGTTCCTATTGAAGCAACACTCAGCCAAGGAACAAGAAAAACATTTTGTAGGGCCTAGGGTATCATGTTATAAATGAACACCAAACCAAGGGGTTTATTAACACCAGAGCGCCACTGGGTTACAATACAAGGTAGGTTTTATGTACATGCAGGCCTACTTACAACAAGGTGTACGCATGGTCAAAAACGTTACGGAAACGTTTAAACGTACACGTATCATAAAGGCTAAATACACTAACTTACTGGACTAACAATAGGTACGTACACCATGTACACCATGCATGTACATCACCGTATATACACGCCTAGCCTGACCGTGACACGTTTTGCGAGCTGCGTGAAATGTCACCTCTAAATCAGTCCTAATACAACATGACATAATAGAACTTCAGTTCCTTATTCTAGATGTTAGCTTACCTACTCCAACAAATATGAACTCTAAAGCTGAAAACTACCCGGCTCACATTGTACGGTCATGGATGCCGCCATGTCTTACAGACTGATTACAGAGCTGTTTACAGAGGGCGCTCTCACAAGATCGTGCACTTGTGCTGCACTTGTTTGCAAACTAGGGCATGTATATAATGTGGATCTGGATGCATTTATACTCCAATAGAGCAGATAGACTGCATCACACATGATAAGAGTGTATGGGAGGAATAATCCATTTTCCCCCCATCTTTTATTTTCAATGAAACGATATTTTGTTGGATCCTGTAAACCCATCTACAATTAAGGGGGGAACTATGATCTATCTACAAGGTACAGATGAGACCGTCCGTTTGGGTCGGGGTGGCAGGACCACTGTTTTTCTTTTCTTCTTTTTTTAATATAAAATTTTAATAAAGTGAAAACGCACTCTATATTGATATGATAATGAGCTATTTCCTTTACAAAGCCCGCCATTAATCAATTAATTAAAACTATATATGTCATGATTCGGTAATTCCACTGGAGTGTGTCTCCATACAGTCGTCGTACCCTTTGTTGCCAGAGACAAAAATCGATCAACACGGGTAAAATACGGTTGAGCATGCTTCCCTGACAGATCGCCGCGGTTATTGGCATAATTGCCACAGCATAACAGTTACGAGAGGCCTGTGTACGTCTTGTCCAGCCATTGAGCACACGGCTAAGTATATTTCTAAACGAGCAAAGCCAATACGTCACATAATCGATTAACCTTTTCACTGAACCTATTCCACAGCGTTATAACTCTCATCGGGCGGTAGTCTCGCAAAGTACTGCACATTCCAGGCCGGTTCTTAAAAAAAGGAGACGAGCTTCTTGTAAGAAAAGTTCTGTATGCTGTCGTGAAATTTGAACAGTTGATTTTGTGACGACAACTGCAATGCCGCAGCATCTATTAATGTCCGGGAAAAAACGAGCCTCCCCACTTGCGAGAGGGAGTTCTGAGTTGTCGGCATTCTCTGTATTCTGCGGTTGTCAACGTCCTGACAGTATCGGGAGGTAAGTGACTGACGTCAATTCAATGAGACCATGCACTCTGAGGGGTCCCGTTAATTAACGCCATAAACTTTTATAGCTTTCGTTGACGCGATGGACAGTAGAGCAAGTTATGACACTAACCCGAGGGTGGGATTGCATTTTTGTTCCCCAAGTAGAAAACAAAATTCCTCTGACTTTTTGTCTTTACCTCACTGGGGAAGCAACTTGGACTTGAAAAAGGGAACAACTGCCAAACATTGGGTTAATTGCTGAGGCTCTTGCGTTAACTTACATTGAATGTGATGAAACTGTTCATCCAAAAGGTCATCCCGGCACATTTTATATACTGTTAGTAGACAGCTCCTCAGTTTCTTATATTTACGTTAAATCCAACTGAACGCGTCACTTTCCCCCTGTTTGTTCTTTACCTGTCTTTTTGTCAGTTGGAAGAGGTAACAAAATAAGCCATCTTTGCCTAGTTAAATGAAAAGACGTTTCGGAAATGTCCAGCTCAGTGTCCAGTGCGGAGCGGCACATTTGGAGCTAGGTGCTGTCCCAAAACGAAGCATCCACATCCAATTCTTAGGGGGAAATATGTAAATATTTTTGCATTCTGTTGGTCAAGGTGGTTTGAACGAAAGTTGCGTTTCTTTGTATTGGGGAGATTTTAAAAAAAAAGAAGAGTGCATTGTATTTTGCGATCATGTTTAAATTGCATGGCGTGTTCGCACAGTTTGGAGAAACAGCTTCATGACTGTGATTAGCAGATCACGGATTGTTTGGAACAATTTCAAAAGGTACACAAAGGTATGTCCAAAAGGGCAAACGAGGCCATGCTCCCCCCCCCAAAAAAAAATTACTATAAAAAGTTACAATGAGATATGAAAAATATATTATGTGATATTTGTGCTACATTTAAGTTTTTCCTCCTGCAAGGCGGTAAACAGCCCAAAAGTGTAGCCTCAGCTCCAAGAAATGCCATAAAAGGTCACATGGAAAAAAATTCCAAAATGCCTGTCCCTCCCCTCGAAAAAAAAAACAAGTTTGGCCCCTGTAAATTTGCTACTGGCTCTCACCTTGCCGATACACAGACCCTTTTCATGGAAATAACATTAACTTTTAATCAGCAGCGGTAAAAGCAAGATAATCCACCATGACATCCAACCAATGAGAAAGAGCGAAGGACACATGCAGGCTGGCGCCGTGAATACGAAATCACTGGGGTTATTGATGAGTGACTCGGGCAAATTAAAAAAAATACATGCAGCGCCAAAAGCGCCCGAGTCACTACTGAAATTGTGTTGGAAAACAAAGCGCCGGAAAACGCGCCTGGCCACAAGGCCCCAGCTACGCGCCTACCCTGATGTCACGATCCTTTTCACTTCGGTGTAGAGGGTAGTGCATGTCGAGGTACGCTAAGTATGGTATAAAACTCGGGGCAAAATTCTGATAACGGAGAGATAATTCTCGAAAGAGAAGATCCCCGTTTTCCATGATCCAGGCAGGCAATGATCAAGTTGGTGTCGTACAGACAGACGCGATGGGGAGGGGCTTAGAGATTCCAGCCCCCCCCCCCGATAAAGGGGTAAAGGTTGTAGACAACAAAAAGATACAAACACAACAGCAGAAGAATACAGAAGTCACATTTATTTTACTGTAAAACACAGTCATATAGGGTACGACACAGTGTTAAATTTTTCCGTCCCTGTTCACCCCCTAGAGAGACTACTATTTCAGTTCGAAAGCTTTTAATCGCACTAACATTAAACGTAAGATAGCATCGATATTTTTCGAAAAAAAAACGTGGACCCAAGGAAAAAATAAAATTCTCCTTAATAATGTCACTATTTTATAATCCTTCCGGGTTTTGATTCATATCTGTTTTAGCCTTGCATGGTTTGATTTCCCTTCTAATTATGTTATAAAAATTCACATCCAATATTACAAGGTGAACCTGCGCTATCAATGTTTATTTCACGACCTTTTTGGTGCGTTTTCCCGTCTCCTTGCTGCATTGCTCCACGCCGTAAATCTTTTATGAGTAAGCAGAACAGCATCTGAGCTACAGCTGACCCGTTACATAATTGATTACAAAAATTAATATAATTTTGGCAACGTTCGTCGTTGCCACAGTAACGGTCTATGTACAAAACAGTGTGCCCAAGGTTTGCAATTTCAACAAGGATTCTCTCTTGATGTTAAGACCACATGTTAAGACTACCAGTATCGATTTTTCATTAACGACCAGTGACGTTAACGATGAGATTATTCGAAACATCCAGTAAGTATTGACCGAAAGTGCACGTGTAAATTAGAGTAAGTGTTGTGTTGGGAATGGGATAACCGGTTTCGATCATTGTTCGTTGTGAAACCTCGCGATTTTTCAGCTATTGTACCGTTTGGCGACGGGTTTTCTGATAAAAGGCTTTTTTCACAGGCTGCAGAACTGTCGACAACAGTGCTCGTAAATATATTGGGCGTCGCCCAGAAAACGCAACCCAAAAGGAACATTTATTTTCTCCAAAAATAATCATCACATAGTGTTGTTTTGGTATCATATTAAGCTAATAGTGTTTTCCACTTATACTGAAAGATTCATTTGAAGTTTGTGTTACTTTGCGGACATATTTTCAATTGTGCAACACAACTTATCTTTTTGGTTCTATCCAATAGACGTTTTACCTTGCAGGTGTATAATCAAGCAATCACCGAATTCAAATCATAAATTGAACCTAAAGGTTCAATTTAACATTTTGGGAGGAAATAGATGTTACTTTTGGGATACATTTTTGGGGGAACACCCTGTTGAAATTTTAACAGAAATTATGCCCGGGATCGCTACTTGAATGTAGCATGTTTATCAAATGCAACGATCACCGTTTCTGCAGCCCATGTTTTCCAGCTTCTCGCTGGCAACGTTACACAGTACATAGTAATTAAGACCAACAGCCATGGCACACCGGCCACCTCGTACAAGACTGTTCCAGGCAGTGGCGTCCTAGCTCCACCCATTTTTTAATGCACACCACTGCGCGCTTTTTGATGTGGCACGCGTTATCTTCATGATATAGATCTACCTGTGACGTCAAGGTATTATTTCGCCACTCCGTTTAAGTTTTGCGCGAATGGGAGAGGAGGCATTTTTTCTTCAATATTTGCGAAGGCGTTGTCTCCACGAATCAATGCATATTGATATTAATCACTGAACAGTAAAATTTGGACATTAATTTAATATGTGTCCTCTGCAGTATTTTCGCCTCTTGGGAGGACACAGCTTTTCTTGGTTTATTACTTCATTCAATAAAATCTTTTACACAACACGAATCGATAATGGATCTTTTTGTATTAAATGAATAATGACATGTTATTTCAAACGGCTTCCAGAATCTGATGAATGATTTAGAAACGATGGCTCTGAAAATTAGACATCCGTAATGTTTTCTTTAATGTAAAACATTAACCTTCTTAGAAAAGACACAGAATGCATTTGTGGCTGTTTTTCCATAGAATTACTGAAACGATGAGCTTTGTAGGCCTATGTGTTTTAACCAAAAGACATTTAGGAAAGAGTTCCATATACAGACAATACTTAAGGCCTTGTGCGCAGACCTATGGGACTTGTCTGAAAAAACTAAAAGTGTTTTCTATGTACTTTTAGGACATGTTATCACTCTCCGACGGCTGTTATAACATTTTAAGGGAAATTATAGTGTTGTCCGTAAATGGGCCTCTTTCTGAAATGTGAGCCGTTTCTAAACTGAGCTGAGCAGTGGCCAACCTTGACTGCTATTCTTTCATGCTATTTTTTTCCTGAGGAATTATTTCAGTTTCCTTTGGCTGAGTGAATTTTATTGAATAACGGTACTCTAGTGAAAAAACCCTTAATGATAAACAATGGTTATTTGCACTACTTTTTACCTTTTTGTTGGGTTCATTCTTGCTATCTCCTTATCTCCAGTCAGATTAAATGACGTTTTCGTCGAGGGCAAGTGGTACTGTCAATACACTGTGTATAATTCACCAGAACTTATGGGCTGACAAATACACTTTTCTAATTTTTGTGTAGGGAGCATGTTGCATCAGTGTGGTACTTGTCGCATCTTGCAACCGAATTAAACAAATTTTGTGTCACACTCTCACCCTGACGGATCTATCCGTTGGCACAGCCCGCCGTCTTGCTCTACATTGGCTTATGCTTACCAGCGAATGAGTTACGTAACAATAAATTGCTTGTCTGCCTATTAAGAATGTCGCCCCCGAGATAGAAAACGAAGGAGTGGTGAAAACAATAACACGGCGTCAAAGAAAACGGTTAAGTCTCATAATACCTTTGGCACCTTTGACGTCATTCTTCACGGAGTTTTCGCTCTGCTGCAGGGCCCAGCATTCCATTTCAAGGAACGCTTTTTCTTATCTGGACAATAGCGTGTACCATTCTATTTCTACAAATGGCTTTTCTGCCATTGCGGTAGGCATGTCAGCGAAAAATTTGAAAAATTTGAGGACAAACGAAATGCTCAGATGGAACTGAAAAGAATGTTATTACGAGTTTATGCACGTGAATAAATTATTAAAGCCCTCATTATCAAGGCGGGTGTAGCCTGTAGTTAAAAAACGTGTATCTACACCATACCGTCACAAACATTTAGCTAAACATTGGCAGTCGACAGATTGCAGCCTTGCGTGCGTGTAATAAACAGTAGGCGACGGCCTTTTCTGGGATTTCATCGGACAGAATACGCCCAAAGTAGAGATAAATTAATATATTCTCAAACAACCAAGAGCCTGAATTATTGCCTGAATTTGATGTTCATAATATTTTCATGTATTAAATTTTTTGAAAATAGGGTATATTTCATACGATGGTCTGTAATGATGCATTCCTTATAGGTTGGGAGCCCAAAATAGTGTCGGTCGAAAATGAGAACCACGGACCAAACAGCCCGCACCATTTTGATATCCTAACTGGTAATTATTATTTGTCAGGTACAAAATCACAGACAGCTTGAAGAAGTCCACAAAAGATAAACAAATCAATAAATCCTAGTTCCGTGATGCATGCGAAATGTTTTGGTATAAGATGGCAGGCAAGTTCGAGAAAAAACATGTTGCTCACTAAAGCATGCCTTACAGGAATAAATGCATTCGGAAACGTCACTTTTGGCTTGGTTTAATGGGACAGAGGAGTTTAGTTAGATATAGTTTGTCTTAAGGGGCTTGGAACTTCCTCTGTAAGTTGGAAATGGTACCATTATGATATCGCGGTCACGTTTTCTTTTACTTTCATACATTTTTGACTGTTGAAAAGAATGAATGTCCAGACTTGTGTCATTTTTTTAAGTTTCGAATGTACATCTCATTAACTTTGGTGTAGCAAATCACAATAATTCACACAAAACACGACACGAGTATTTATTTTCCCTCTTTTTATTCTCTAATAAATTGCAGAGGTATGTTTAACGATTTAAATTTTTGTTTTGAGAAGACGAGGTAGAAATAAGAAAGTTGGTTATATCTTTTTGGAACTTGCAAGTTACTTCAATGAAAAATAAGGGTTGTCTCGTAATAATTCCAAAAGAGCTGTACTTTTCATTCACAAAACCCAGAAGAGTCGAGTACGGTTTAAGGATTTCTCAAAGTTTGATAAAGACTCAGTTGAAACATGACCAACTTATTTCCATTTTTCTTTTCTTTCAACAGTCTGATTGTTGCTTTCGCAGTGAGTGGATAGGAAACAAGGCTCCGTCGCAAAATGGCAGCCGCGGCGCGGGTGACAAAAGAGTTACAAAAGATCAAGGACCATCCCACCAAATTCCCCAACGTTAGCGACAGTTACCAATACAGTGAGCAACTCTTCAAAGACGCCTGCCTGGCCTTACACGGCATCATCCTTCAAGATATTCACTTGGGTAAAAGGGAACTACTCAAAGACCCCAAGTTCTTGCAGGGTCGGCTGTACGACACCTGCACCTACATCCTCTCTCGTCATGAGAAGGACCTCGAGCAGATCATCCTGGAGTACGACCACCCGAAGCTCAAGTACCTCCGCAGCAGGACGGTGGTGCAGCCCAAGGTGGACCTCATGCTGGCCAAGAGGCGACCTGAGCTGGTCTTCGTGTCCGCGCTGATGATCCGCAAGAGCAGCACCGGCTACGAGCCGGACGTGCGGGAACCCCGATCGGACATGGCCCGCCTGGCTTACATGATCCTGGAGCGGTGTTGCCGCTGGGGGTTCTACCTCTGGGTGGGCACCCTGAAGGAGCTGCGGGCCTTCGAGATGGTCTACAGCTTCTCGGAGCTGGTGCAGGCCGAGGGCACCAAGACCAGCCAGATCGTGCTAAAGCGTGACGCAATCCTTCTCCCTCGAGTAGGCAAACCGCTCCCCTCGTCCTTCAGGAAGACGCTGCTCGTCAACCGCGTAGACCCAGAGTTCTGTCTTCGGCTGTATAGGATCGAGCCGGAGATGACCATGTGGGAAGACAAAGAGGAAGACGTCATTCGACTGCAAGACTTCTATAGCAGCTCTAAGCAGCTGCACACCAGCTACGGGACGTGGGGAGTCTTTGAACAGATGCAGAACGTTCGACGGCAAGTGATGAAAGTCCGCGACTATACCGATGTAAGTAAAGCGCGCTTTTACCGCAATTTAATTAGATCATTCAAACCAAACAGGGACAAAACTTAACATACTTGATTACCTTTCGATGCTGTACTCGGCCTTATATTATTTTACTCTATAATTTTTTTAGATTGCATGTGAAGTTCAATCGAAGTTTATTAGAACTGCTAATGCAGCAGAACAAAATCGTCCATGTTGCAACTTTTCTTTAAATTTTAGCAAAAAAAGAAACAGTATTACGCTAGATGTATGTGGAAACCCGAACAAGTTTATCAAAGGAAAAACGTCATAAGACGTTTGCTGTCGTAAATTTTTGTTCTGGGAGTAAACAAACTCACTTTTTCGTTACTACTTTATAAACATATAACAGGCTGCCCTCTACGAACGAGCCCACGCCATGTTGATGATGGCCCGGGTCATGTTCACCGATCTCGTGGTGGTCAAGAAACTAGACGAGCGGGATATCGACGAGACGGATTTCTTGAAGAGAGTGATGGATAAGTTGAAGGCTCGCATCCGGGAGGGTCTCCGGGACAGAGAGAGTAGCTCATCGGAGGGCGATCAGTGAAAAGCAGGGAGATCGGGCGCGGACAGGAGAGAAACAGAATTGGACAAAATTCCTATGTGTTGAGGAAAGAAACGTTTCGTGCATGAGAAACTGCGAATTACAAATCTCCCTTATGTGAGTTGGTAACCAATCCCTGCTTGGCTTTCGGCTGCAAGCAACGGTTGACTGATTTGGGCAGCTGGTTGAGGATCTAAACCACTCTTGTGACGTCACCCTATTCAGAAAAGTGTCAATTATTTGTATTCAGAATGTACAGAAAGCTGCACAGTCTTAAAAAAAACAGACAGATCCAAATTGACTTGATAGACACAGAAAAAGCAGTTGTGACACTGAATTATTTCTACGTCAAACACATTGAGAAACGCTAACAACAGTTAAATACACCGTTTTAAACGTTCTACGAGTTGATGTTCTCTCTGAATATTTAGATTTGACGCACTAACGTTTTCTGTTGTGATTTTCATTTAAAGTGAAACACTCCTTTCATTACACTTATACATTTTTAATGTCTTGTTCGTTTTTATAAGTACTCCTTCCATTTTGTTTAATTTCATCATTTTCTTGAAGTTCATTTTTACGTATCTAAACTGTNAAAATATAATGTTTATTTGTTCTTGTGTTTTTCTTTTTAAATTTCGCATTTAGCCAATTTACGGGAAGAGTTCCATATACGGACGCCAGTAATTATTCCCTTCAATGACCTATAAGCTGTCAAAAAATAAAAACATGTCTAGAAAAGTTCAATTTAGGAAGGAAACAACTAAGTGGTTTACTTACAAAACAGAATTTTTCAGACCAGTCTCATAGGGTTTGTGCACAGGGTGTCAAGCGGCGTCCGTATATGGAACTCTTTCCCAGTATACTTTCAGTTAAACATCAGTTTTAACTCTTCCTCTGTTATTAAACAAATAACTTTACCAACAACAATATTAAGTGCATGCCACGTGTAATTACAAAACAGATTAATTGTTCAGAAGCTCACCTATGATACTTCTCAGACATAATCCAAAGGCAAGTGTATTTCAAACGAAATGATTTCCTACGGTGAACGAGGGATTTCAATCAGCATGTAAACGTGGTCTTCATCTGAAGAGACGGTGAACCGTGGTTCCTGAATTAGCCGTTCGCCAGACTTCCTTGTTAGTGTAAAAAGTCTCCAACTCCACACAGACACGTTGAGAGCATTTGGTAACTCGAATCTAGCGTATTTCTGTAGCTGACATTATACATGTTAAGTCCATTTCGACTTGTGAGGTAATGGAGACAGTATGTGGGTCCCACTATTCACTGATGGTGTCGACCGCAGGTCTCCGTGTGTGACTTAACCATGCAAGTTCCGTTCTGCTATTAAACGTGAATGAAAACTCGTAGTTGTGCACCGGCCAGCTTAGCCGAAGAGTTACTCAAGAGCTTGGGCCAACTTGAAGAGTAGGGCTTTCAATCTGAATATACATGTATGCAAATGTACACAGCTAATAACGCTGAACGACGGATGGAATCCACCTCCTGGCTCAAAGCAGTAAAAACGTTTGTTCTCTTGTACAATATAGGTAGTGGAGGAAGGGACGTTGTTCATATAGTCAGAGAAAAGAATCAAAAGGTGGAGATTCTTGATTCAAATGGCTTAGACGCTTCGCATCCTCGGCTATTAGAATCATATGCAGCAAGGTATGAGACGGAGAGAACCCCTCTGCTTTGTGTTGGTCATTGTCTCGCAGGAATCTGGGGAATTCCTTTCAGACATCTTAAGGGATGTGTTAAGTAACAATAGTCTGGAATGTGTATAGGGATTGGACATGTGGGGGGGGGGTACCCCTCGGTCTCATTTCTTGCTGGGTATAATTAGAATCATGGAACCTCCGCCTTTCCATCGTTTCGTAACAAAACTCGGGAATTCTGTACGTGGGAAGACGGAGGACAGCAAAGTATTGTGCATTTTATTTTTAATGTTTTTTTTTTGGCCTGTTTTCCAGCCAAGGTAGCCTGTATGGATAATTCTAGTCCAAAGAGTAATGCTGCGGCCCGGGTTTCTCCAAACTCCGGGTTGATAGCAGTTCAGGTTTGCTGAATGAAATACTGGTGCAGAATTTTGATTCGTCCAGATGGATTGAGAGTACATGTAATACAATTTATGAGTATGGTAAACCCAGTGGCGTCGCTAGGAATTTACCAGTGGGGGGCACAAGGGGGCACCAGCATTTTTTTGGGGGGGGGGAGCTTTGTTAGCCTTGTTTAATATCCATTCATCCGTTTTTTTTTAGTGGGGGGGGGGCACCTGGGAGCAACGGGAATTTGTGGGCGGGGCATGTGCCCCCATCCCCCCCCC
>NW_019091405.1:724097-753166 GCF_001949145.1 Acanthaster planci | reverse complement strand
CACAAGTCCTTTCACAAAGCTAGTCACAAGTAACAGGGTGAACAAAGGCAAAAGAAATGCTTTTGTCACAGCTCATTTGAATAGCTAGTGAATTGGTTTTAAGACTAAATGACTTATGATGGACTCGAATACAACACTGTCACTCTAAAATGTCGTCAGTGGTGGTGGAATAATCAAGCCACATAATCCCAACCCGTTCTACCTTTTATGAATGACTGTGAAACACACAGTGAATCTAGACAACTTGAAAGCAATGATTTATGGATGAAAACCAACCTGTAGGGTTATGATTCCCTTGGTGTCTACTGCCCGGTGCCTCTGTAGGCTGTGGTTCATTCTTTTTGCTAGAAATAAAAGAGAATGAAGAAATAAGACATAGCGCTGCTCCAAATATAAAGAGTTCCTCCATAATTGTCAGACATGAACTTCGGATGAAGCTCAAATATGACAATATTATGGCCAGACAGCAGAAAGTGTGCGACACAGCCCGAGACATTACAGATGCAGGCCTGGAGAAATTGTTTCGGATTCATTTTAACCCTTCTTGCGCTGATCAGAGAGCTTCTATATAAATTCTGAGGAATACGCAGAATTGGCCAACCTGGGACTGAGCAGAGAAGTGACTTAAATCCAGCTGAAAAGTTGATTTGTTAGTTATCGTAACATTTCGCACAGGTATGTTGGTTTTCAGGTCGGGAGTTTTCACTCCTCAAGGACCACTGAAATTTCCCCCAAGGTATATGTACTTGCTCGAAAAATCCAACTGCCAATTCATGGGGTCATTAGAGCGATGACAAGAGCAATGGATGTAATGGTCGGCAATTTTAGACCTGTCTCACGATTGGCCTATGTTTTGATGAGATCACACTTTGTTTACAATTATGCTCTTCCATGGAACTTTAAATCTGCTGTCCCCTCCTGGCTCACATAAGAAAGCTTGAAGTGTGACATCATCAGTACATAGGAATAATGAGGGAAAATTGTCACTGGTTGAAAGGCTTGTCCCCCAAACGAGCTCTTTCACTTGGTTTTTACCTTTGCCTCGACGAATTTGCAGCCACTTCCAGCTGTTTTTGCTTCTTGCGCTTATCAACTGCGTCTCTGTGTGTCAAGCTAATGAGGTGCTTGGCATAATCTGACAGCGAGTCGCTCCTGGATCGGCACAAACAGCAAACGTGAGTCTTGCCGCTGCAGAGGGAAAGCAAGGACAGACGTACACTGCATCAACGACCATATTGTAGGCTCAATCAAGGTACTTTCTGGCATTTTTATTTCACATAGATCCCTTGAGCAACTCCTGTGTTGTGTAAGTAAAACCTCTGCAGCTTTCAAAGTCTGTGACGTGATGACTGACTTATCTTGTCCTTGATTTATTAAACGGGGTACAGTCTGTTGCACTGTCCTTACACGAGGTCAGTACCTACGAGTGCATTGCAGTGTGACGAGAATGCGACTCCAAGTGGCAAGCTAACCTTGATGCCTACAAAGGGAGCACTCACTGTAGGAGGAGATTTCGAAATAAAAATGTTGCAAATCATGTGTATGATGTGGCTATTTAATCTGCAGACAGTGCAATTCAGAGCCAACACATGTATACCCAAATCCAGGCCAGTAATCTTGTTTATTAATGCTCTCCCATGCACCTCAAACTTATGGAGGATCCACACTATTCTGACCATTACAAAAGGTGATTTCAGCACATAATGGCATCTTTTTCACCTGTTTCAGAACAGTTCATAATAGGGTGAGTTTCATTTCCATCCATCTTCTAATAAAAAGAACAGATAAGAGGGGGCATGATGGATAAGATATATGTAGTCATTATTCCTTTGGGGTTTTCCTCCCACCTCTGAAACTGTAACGGCTTCTCACTGTCTCCTCTCTACAGGTTTCTTCAGGCTTGCGAGCTACAGTGCCTAGGGCGCTTTTGAGGAATCCTCGGTGTCATTACTAGAAATACTTCGTAATAATATTGAAATCAAATCCATCATTTAACAGCTACATGTACGTACAGGGAAGCTGAACTTCTCAGCTCAGTTCAAGGGTGAAGCTACTGACCCTTGGGCCAGAACCTTGTTTTCACACAAACCTGCCGTATCGAACTTCCAGCTGTTTGTGGTGGATCATGGACCAGAAGTGCTCCTCAAACTGGGTCCAGGTGCCGTAGTCCAAATTGCACACTTGGCACAGGAAGCCCTCGCCGCTCACGGGGGCCCCGCTCATCGTAGCTTCAGTCATGCTGGATGGCAAGATCTAACCGTCCAGTCTTTGCCACTTGGATCTTGATCTGAGGGAGGCATAAATGGAAATGGCTTAATTACCAGAAACCACTGGAATATTAATTATACATGAAAAACAGAAAATAAAAAGGACTATTGACACTGGCAAATGAGTTGAGCATTTTCCTTCAATTCCCATGTTTTTGATCATTTCTGTGGCTTTACAAAGGTGTCACATATGGAGGACGTTTTTCTGTCAGGATTTTAGTATTTTTCGGTATTCAATATTTTGTGGTGAAGGGTAATACCCTGACAATGCGTAGCATATTCACAACATTACTGGAAAGTTGTTATTTGGACATCAGCCAATAATGGTCTTTGGACAATATGGCAACCTGTATTTCTAACTAATATTTATAAACTAAATAAGTTAGTGGGCCTGACGTTTTGATCATACAAGAATCAGCAGCCACATTTTGAGAATTATTGCTGGAACAGCTGTAGTAGACGACATTGAAATCTAATGTTCTTAATACACAAATTTAACCACATTAAATTACATATAGAAGGCTACAGTAATATTGTCCACACGATGGTAAGAAGCTTTGCCCGTCTTTGCAGCAATGCTGAACAAAAACATTGTCATGTGAACTGTTTGTTTGCCTAAACTTGGTTTCTTGTTGCTAACCTTGTGCAATGACTGGTCGATTTGAAGTCTGCACAAAACAAAGGTCTCCATGTTGAACTGCACATGGCTATGACACTGTCAAAAGAGGGCGAGTATTTTCATGATCTCAGGACAGGACTTGGTCCAATCACTTGAATTACGGGGGCTCCTTGTTCTGCTTCTCCAAGCTTGGGGAGGCAGCGTGTGCGGGGTGAGAAGCCCAATAAATCAAGGGTTACTGTATATTTCAGGGGTGAGATTGACCAATGATAGAAATAGCTGAAAGCAGCTGAAAAAAGGCATAAAGAAGCTGAACTGTGAAAATCTCCTATACTTTAGTAAACAACCAGTAAGGAAAAAAAGCTGATATATAAAACTGAAAAAGCCGAAATCAGCTAAAAAGCTGAGAAATCTCACCCCTGGCTTGCTGTCCCTTCCCCTGCTTTAAAAATTGGTCCACCAACATTGCCTAGAACTATGGGGTAAAAACACCGCAAAGTTTGCACTTTTTACACCTGTTCCCCCTTCGAAGTGCAATGACGATGACACTAAACACCATGCGTGTGATGCCTAATGGTCTCACGGATAGACCAATATCTACAATCAAATGTGAATTCAACTCTCAAACTTGCCAAGCAGTATTACATGTTGTGTTACATTCCTGTTTATACAGTTAGCAAATGTGTAATGCTGTTCAGTCCATGTGGGGTTAGCTCAGGTCGAAAATTGTCTTGATTGCATGAACGTTTAGCATTGGCGTGCATGCATCTACACGTACTGTACATGTACAATACATGTATAGCCATTCCACTCAAGACAAATTTTGGGGCTGACATACATGTAGGCTGACAGGGTTGAAAACTGGCAACGATTCACACATGGAAACTTTTAACCTCACCCAAACCCTGCGTCAACCCCGAGAACTGACCTCAACACGGGCTGAACTCAACCCCGCTCTGGACCGTGCATGGCTGAGATTTTTCATCCCAGGTTGAAAGTCGTTCATGCTCATTCCTGGGTTGAACTCACCCTGATACGTACATGTATTCGACAAGCATGGCATTCATGGCAAGCCTTGTAATAAAAAGTTCAGTTTGCACAAACATAACAAAAGTGTGCGAAACAAGGCTGGGTTGAATGTGGGGTTGAACAGTCCAATTTTAACCCTAACCCTACACAATACTACAAATTACTAGTTGTAGTAAAATGTAGTATTCAGCCCTGTCGCTTGTAAAGAAGACATGACTTTATTGTTCTGTGAAGCCGTAAGTTACAATAGATAAGACAATGTACCATACAGTGCTGTGGCACTATTTATGCATGGCTTTATTATTCTCTGTACAATAGTAGAAGTAACCTAGCCAGAAGTAGTAATTTATAGCGCTAGGTCCTTCAGGCTCTACTTAGTCTTTTGTAGTACTGAGTAGTGTAAGCCAAACAATATGCTTGGCGGTAGGGTTAAACCCAGGGCGGCAGTGAAGCTAGGTTTACACTACATGTATGTTCCTGGCGGCCACGGCAATCAAGTTTGCCTGAAACGTAGTGCGCCTTGGGATTTTGGCAATTTTTTTCTCCATAGTCAAGTTTTATTAGATCCTGCTAATTATTCTCATGGTCTATTTTACTGCCCATACAAATCATGCTCGGATTACGTAATAAGCCATTGTAAAGTCCGCACATTTCTAATGGTGGTAGACAGGGCTATTGAAGTTGTCTTCAGTTGATTTCTCGAAAGTAGTTTTTTGTCATGTTGCATGAAGTTGCCCTGCCTGTTCCGGCTTTCCTACTCCCTCCCAGACCGTGCTCGCTGTATCAAACCCATAGGAGAACGCAACACACTGCATCGCACCGGGCCTGTAAACCGTCGCACATCTGGACGCTCCATGATTGAAGTGAAGAAATGGCTATTGTACACCCTAGCTTACCGTGAGAACCATGACAAAAGTGAATAGCAACCGTGACAAAATACCTGCTAAATGAGGTAGAACGTGACTAAACTTGAAAGGACCATGAGATGTCGGGGAATCCACATGCTTCCAGTCCCATGTACTGTTGCTTTTTGTTGTGTTCACCCCGTTTTACTTCAGCCTAGGCCTACTGTACCCCAAGAACTGTGGGGTCCGACGTCCGCTCCTCTCCCATGAAGAGAAGCGGCCGTCGGACCCCACAGTTCTGAGGGTAGGTCTACTACACGTAGGTTTCTCATCCACACCGTGACTGCCGTGGTAAAATTTTTGACAGTTTAAAAATCTGGCCTGGCATCCACGGTAATCACGGACTGTCACGTTTGCCCATCCCATCCCCCTGCATTGTCTCACGTCCATACCGTTTTGTCCACGGTGGCCAGAAACGTGATTGCCGTGGCCGCCTGGAACATAGTGTAAACGTAGCTTCATGGGTTCACCCAGGGTTCAATTCAACCCGGGTTGAGCGGCTGCGGTGTGAAAATCTAAACCAGTGACATGGTCTGACATAAGGGTTATTGATTATTATTATTATATATTTCTGGTAATGACACTAAGGATCCTCAAAAGCGCCCTAGGCACAGTAGCTCGCAAGCCTGAAAAAACCTGTAGAGAGGAGACAGTGAGAAGCAGTTACAGTTTTTAGAGGTGGGAGGAAAACCCTAAAGGAATATTCTGGGTAATACCCACAGAATCAGGTACAGGCTGAAAACACAATCCACATGTGGACTAAGCCGGGATTCGAACCCAGGCCGCAGAGGTGGAAGGCGAGAAAAGAACCATTACGCCAACCTGACTCCCCTGATGTCGTTAGTGTGTATAACATTAACACTAGCTGATGATTAACAGATTAGGTACACATTATAGGCTATGTGTACCCCAGAAATGTGGGATTCAACGTCCGCCCCGATACCACGAACGGACCCCACAGTTCTGGGGGTAGGCCTAGGCTACGTCACGTGCAGCTAGCTGCGTTCACATTTTTGTGAAGTAGGCCTACTTCGCTTGGTGACAGGTGCTTTCAGATACCGCTGACAGCTAAATTGCAGTAATTCGTGTATGACGCAAACATCTTTTTAAAGCTCGTAGAATTATATGAGAAACTAAAGTCTTTACCCATGCCAAGCTCCAACGCTTGCTTAGTACGGAGTACCTGCGCTACAGTGAGGTTGCACGGATCGGACGCGGACCTTGCATGCTCTACGTTTACGGTATACTGTGTAACAACTTTAGATTTTGTCATTTTAATGTTGGTATATTCAGAGGAACCAGTCTAGGCATCGCCAGTTATGCAGAACAATAAGGATACGTACAGGTACAACACTGCAAGAAGACGGTACGTGACATCGCCTCACCAACTGTTGGTCAATATACAGGTACATGAACTGTATGCATTGAGTACGCATCGATGAGCGCAAGACAAGTCCATCTTCCATTCCAATGTCAACTTCCTTCTCTTAGCAGACGAAAGTGATTTGTTTCAAAACACGTGATTCCAACCAATAGTGTACACTGAACTGCGATGAAACTTCTGGGGCATCTTTACCGAAAGTAAAATGCAGATCAAACTGAGCTGGGGGGGGGCAGGGCATGGGATGGGTCACATTCCCCTCCCAAAGTTACAACAATGATTCTGGCTGTGAAAAACGGTTCAAAATCATGTACCGTATTCTAGGTTGAACAATTTATTTTTCTAATATTCCTGAGCTTTTTTAACACTTTCTTCATCTTTGTAAGTAAAATAATGTAGTTAAAAACTTCTATTGCATGAAACTAATTGAAATTCACTCTCACTTTACAGACATTGCATTAAAAGATCCATATCAAAAAAGTAATCCCAACAATACCATATCTTGATATGAAAAAGATGGTGTCAGAACACCTCCTGCCAAGTTTGAAAAACAAAACTAAACCAAACATCAAACTAAACCAAACTACATGTATAGCTTGTAACCGAATCAAACCAATCACAAACCTAGCCAAACCACACCACCCCTGACCTCACCCCCCCGAAAAACTATGAAAAGATCTTTGGATCAAATGCATTTATAAAGACGATGGAAACAATTCCCCATTTCAACAGTTTTCAACTTTTCAAGTGAATAGTGAATCCTTGATAGATATGTGCAGAGGTATAAAAACCTACAAACTGAACAAAGTTTTGAATTTCTTTCATTTTTGAGTGTTAATACAGTATCTAAACTTTTTTCCCCATAAAACATGATGTAGCAACAGAATACAAGTGCACTCTGGGGGTAAAAATGTATGAGTAATTCAGGACCATTTTAGACTAAATCTAATTAATCTTAACACTTTTGAAATAAACATTGGTTTGGTGGAAAATAAATGTTGCTCACATCAAGACTAAAAGATTAAATTGAAATCTAGAGCTTGCTTGATCTTCTGATGCCATGTCATAAAATACATCTAAAACAGCTACATGTAGATATATGCATCAGAAAGTACTTGACTTTTGTTTTACATGAGGCCTACATGTACATGTAGGTACAAATTGACGCATTGTTTCAAACAGTTCGGCAAATGAGTGCAAAGCCAGTCGATCTCTGCTTTTCACACTTTGGTATATTATCGGGTACAAAATTCTACCACTCAAAGTGCAGGAGGTTATCATGACGTCTGGGGCTTTGTTCTCAAATGACCATGTTTTTTTTGGAAAATACTGAACTGGCCTATTATTAACAAATTGTCCATATGCTTCCAGAAGTCAGAAAACCCCAAATTCAAACATGGGAGCTGCTACCATTGTATGTAAGCTCTTTGCTATCCATACATGTACCTCATACTAGTGGTACTGGTTTTGGACAGAAAGTACATGTAACGTAAGTTTCTGATAGAAAATAAACCTGCTCTGGTGCATTTATGAACTACATTGTAGAATCTGAACATATCTGTGTAGGTACATTGTATACAGTTTCAAACATGCACAAATCATTTAAACAAATCACTTCCCCCGTTTACGAGGTTTCAGAGGTGGAGAAAAGGATACAAACAATAGCAGCAAATCTGGGAAGGGTAGTTTTACTATTCTACAGGGTCACTGAACTTGTTCAAGTTCACACTCTATATCACAGTCATGTCCACAGCTTCCAAGTGTATTTAATAAGCTGGAGCTGAGCAAGCATAGAGTTTGCAAAATAATGATAATGATTGCTTTTTCATAGTGTCAAATTACCAGAGGATACAGGGTACTCGTCACTATTATTATCCCTGCTGATCTGGTCACAAACATTCCTTAATCCATCTCAGCTCCCTGGAGAGTATACAGCGCGATGCTGCCGTATCAGACACAAATGTCATACATAACAGCCATCTCAGCTCTGACAGGCACCCATTTCTACCCCTGGGTGGAGAGAGGTACGTGAGAGTAAAGTGACTTGCCAAGAGATTCTTCAAAAATCATTTAGCCAGCAATTCACGGACATGACTTCATGTAATGTTAAATCAATCTGTTAAGTACTTGCCAAAATTATACACATATACAAAACAGTGATTCAAATAGTTTCAATAAAAGTAAAAGCTACATGTATATCAAGTTTGAAATCATTATTCAACACACACACACCTGTTAAGTCCAATACAGTTTTCATATGCCGTGCACTATACATGTATATTGTCAATAAACACGGCATTTAACACATTCTAAATTAAGAATTTTAAATTGTTAAAACATAGAAGCTAACTTTACACATTACTTTGTAAAGAAAATTAATCAGGACTTATAACAATAGAATTTTCAAAAAGAAACTTCCACTGTTGGTGGCTGAAAATTGCTTGGCATATATTTGCATTGTAAATAGAAGAGTCATACTCAATCCATGATGTACAGATATAAAAGCAACATAATCACAACAAGAGACACCATTAATCTTCCGAGACATGTTTGCGTACAACTTTCCTCTTTCTTCAAAATCCACCACTGTGCAGGAAAACACTGACACATTTCGTTTGGTTTGTTTTAGGTACATTGTGTACACACATACTTAGACTTTAAGGGATCCAAGACCCTTGATACATGGTGATTCATCATGCCTGGGCTGTATGCATTTATGCATCTTCCTCCACCCTGAAAATTCTTCAGAACCTAATGATGGATTTTGTAGGATTTGGGACATACAGTAAAATGTAAGGATAATGAAACACACATCAGAGACAAGCTTCATGTACTTTTGTCCGTATCCAATATCCCTAACACAAAAACACATGAAACCTCCCAAGATCTATCAAAATGAAACATTTTGTAGTTCAGGGAACACTCTTTATGCGTGTATTCAAAGTTAGGAGATAACGTCCCATCTTCAGTGAATGTGCAGTTAGATGAGCTCTTACTTCCCTTATCTTGAAGAAGTACAATGTATGAAGAGTTTCTAACAAAACAATGAAAACAATAGGTATGAATCCTAATGGACTTGGGTAAATGTAGAATGAATGAACATGATATAAAAGTATTTGATATCTGAGGATTGAAACCATGCATGTGTAGTTCCACAAATTTTATACATTACAGGATTGTTGAAGAGATTTGGATAACATGGGAAGATTTTATATTCTATTAGTTTAGAAATAACAATAGAGCACTTCATATTCACAACCTGATTAGAAGTTAATCAACACTTGTGTAGACTCTCAAGCCCATATTTCGCTCGCTCCCGTTGACTTGACTGTAAATGGTTGTACTCCCTTGATAGGGAGTGGTGCTTGGTACCAAATGTAATCATCACTCTCAACTAGAGCTTCTGTCACAGCAGTGCCAGCGTCTATTTCAACCTTAGATTGTTCAAGCATGCAACAGCTGTGGTGACCACCACAACATTTGTCATTTCCATGATTTAATTTGTGGTCACGGGCAAAGCCCACACTGTGCTCGACGTGCCCGCAGTGTATCTCGCAGCGGTACAGCTGACCCCGCGTTGGTGCCTTCAGTGCCATCTTGGGCTGGAACCAGCTCAGCCCACTGTCCCGGTGGGCCCGCACCAGCAGGAGGGTGTTGGTCAGGGGCAGCTGCTTGGCCTCCCAGATGGGAGAGTCTGTGATGAGGGTCCTCATCAGGGCCCGCACGCAGTGTTTGGTCCGCAGGTCCACTAGGCTGGCGTCGTGCACCGAGACCTGGTTATGGAAAACGATCTCATGGGCCTCCTTTGGGCTGACGGCCGTGGCACCCAGCAGGATTAGCACTCGGGGCACGAAGCTGAGGTTGAAGACAGCATCAATATTTGCCAGCAGTTCTTCCACGGTCGATATAAACTGCCCTAACCGCTTGTAGGCTGCACTGGACAAATCTTGCTTTTCTTTATGTCTTCCATTTTCCTACATGGTTCAAAAAGGCCAAGTAAAGACCAATTAGTTTCTTGTTCCCACCTGCTTTCTAAGGTATTATTATTATTTATTTGGCCATCAAGCAAAACAATACAGAAACTGGCAGTGAAATCAAACAAACTGAACAAAATCAGAGGATAACAGGACAATAGATAGTAAGGTGGATAAATGGAGAGATAAGAAAGAGAAAAATAGGCAAAAGGGAGATAGGGACTAAATAAAAGCACTATAAGCTGGCCTGGATAGACAACAGTATAATTAAACACTGCGGTCCAAGGACCTATCCAAACCTAAAATGCCAACACAGAACATATATACATATATGATAAAATATTTGCATATTATCAGTGCTCTGGGCCCAACCTCACTCAGCACCGCACAACACCCCCACACACCCCAACCCAAACCCATCCCACCTTTCTCAAGATGCATCCAACTCAAGCCAGTCGCTGTCCTTGTGAAACGGCCCAGACCACAGACAATATACATGGAATAGTGCATTTCTATATAATTGATATAAAATTAGAATTATATAAAATTAGCCTTTACAAGCTGGAAGTTGAAGTGTCATTATTCAGTTTAACAATAAATTTCTGGACATTTCCAAGTATGTATAAAGGCAAACTACAGGTCATAAAAGTGGGCAATCAGGTTTCGATTGAAACATGTTATTAAAAGAGTCAACTGTCGCAGCGTCCTTAATGTGAGATGGGAGGCTCATCTAGATGCGTAGAAATGAATGGATTGGGGTGTTCTTCATTGCAAGTGTTCTGGCAAAGTGATGGCAGAAGATTAAAACATCGTGATGGCGGGAATTTACATTAGTGTTTTAATAACCGAATTAAAGTCAATTAGACCATGAAAACACTTTATGACAAAAGTTACAGTGAGCTGTTGCCTCCTAGAGTCCAGTGATGACCGATCTCAGTGTGCGCAGTCTGTCGGCATAATCTATTGCCCCTTTGCTTTGCTTCAAGCACATTCTGCTTGCTTGTCGTTGAATTCTCTCTAGTTTGGTGATTGCTGTTGATGTGTATGGGGACTTGTAGAGAGATGACAGGGCTGAGGAAGACATACCCCCTGTGATCCGCTAAATGTAGCCTAAAGTCCTGTTTGCTTTGGAGATGACTGTATCTACGTGATTGTTCCGGGTTAAGGTGTCCTTGATTATTACTCCAAGATACTTGTAGGTGGTTGTGGTAGTAAGGCGAGAGCCATAAAGAATGTATTCAGGGAGAGAAGTTTTCCTTGAACGAGACATGTGCATGACTGTGGTCTTTCGAGAATTCAGCTTCATGCCGTTCATGTCACTCCATGTGGCGATTTAATCGAAGTCTGACTGAAGGGCGTGTTCATCAGTAGGTGATTGGATGGGCTGGTAGATCAAGGTAGCACTTACTCTTACACCTGATGCTGCCTGACTAGCACAGCTGCCCATCCTTTTTTAATTTAAACCAAGTAATTATTTAATATAAATTCCTAACTTTCAGCTTACAAAAGGGTACGGTCATTGTCATTACTGATATTTCCACACAATCTTATGGTTTTCTGAAACAGTATAAGATTTGGCCATTTTAAATAATGTAAACTAAAAAAGTACTAGATTTTCACTGTCTAATTGTTTTTTTATTTCGCAATTTGCATGGAGTTTATTTCAAAGACAGCATCAAAACTAAATCAAGCATGTCAAGTGACATGGTACAATGTACAAAGTTCATAAAAACAACTTACTACTTAGGGCCTAAATAGGCCCTATGGGAAAAATTTATCATGTTGACTGCATGTGTTTGTTTTTTTTTTTTATCCAAACCCACTTGGACAAAAGTCTCCATCCTTTTTACCCCCAGAACTGTGGAGTCCAACGTCCGCCCTGCTCCCGACGTGCCCGAGCGGGGCGGACGTCAGACCCCACAGTTCTGGAGGTAGGGCCTACTTCCTTTTAAGGAGACATTCTCTCTTTTAGGAGAATGATTACGTCTCCAAATGAAAGGACTTCTCATATTTGAAAGACAGTCTCTGAGTTCTGATGTGCGTCTTGCAGACATCACACAGTCTTGTAATGTCACTGTGTCACTTAAAGCATGGAGGAAGGAAAAGACCTTCCTCCACTTAAAAGGTAAAGCATAGCAAGGACCCGCGGTCAGATCAGATCCATCATACGTAATACATACGTACATGTAAGAGAGCCGCAGCAGAACCAGACTTCCGTCGTTCATACTCGCATTTAATCTGTTCATATGCCATTGGTATCTGATTCCTCTGAAACATGAGGTGCTTCAACATCTCTTTTACAATGTTAGCCTGAACATGCGGGGCAACTCTTCCTTTCAAAAGCACCTTACAAGTGGAAATTTGTTGCTCCTTTTTACGAGTTGATGCGGCCATTTTGCATTTTGCTCAACTTCATATTTCGCGGTCAGAGCATGGTACCTCAGATCCACCGACGTGCATCTTTGTGGATTTTTGACTATGAAGATAGGTATCAGGCCAGCAAGGGGAAGCAAAGCTCAACCTCGCAACCCTATCTTTAAAGGTAAACCGAAGCGCTTTAGAGGCTCCATGGTTCTAGTCAATCGAATCGACGGGGAACGAGCTCACTATAGCTGCTTGGATCGCGGGAACTTGATCCCGGCCCAGTAACCGTTGGCGATACGCGATAGCCATCAACTTTGGGTGAGAACTAGTTTCCACTGATACTAGGCCTAAGCCCCCTAGTGATAATGAAACCCAAAATTTACAATTTGTTACATTTCTAATTCTGAGTCATGTTAGGGCCTACTGGCCTAAAGATTGTAGTCTTAGTAAAGTACACTGGACAGCAAAAGAAACTTGTCACTTCGGTCAAAGGCCACACATTAAAATTCACTCCATAGAAATAAACAATTTTGTTTGTACACAGGTATGCCGCAATACGCCTTACTAACCACATGCCCAAAAGCAAGTGATTATCTTTATAACAAAGAAGAAATTGACATACACAGGAACTTGGTTACTGAATCACAAGTCACAGAATATAACAGAAAAGCACTCTCCACCAAGCAAAAATGACCCATGAATGGACATTTTAAACAACCAATAAAAAAGTGAACACCTGTTTTGTCAAAATGATTTGCATGAGTGGTTTCTGTATAGGGATGCCATCCTAATATTGAAACATAATGATTGTGACTTCATTATTTCGTCCTGTGACATTGATTTCTGTGTAAAACTTGAGGCTCCTGTTATATTCTGTGACTTGTGATTCAGCAACCAAGTTTCTGTGCATGTCAATTTCTTTTTTGTTATAAAGATAATCACTTGCTTTTAGGCACGTGATTAGTCAGTAAGGGGTATTGCAGCATACCTGTGTACAAAAATTGTTTATTTCTATGGAGTGAATTTTTATGTGTGGCCTTTGACAGAAGTGGCAAGTTTCTTTTGCCCCAGGGTGCAGACTGATAAATTAACTCCGTAGCATGGTCACAGTGGTGACCGATGGGAAGTTGGTTCCTCATTCGACCATTTTAACATAGGGCCTAGCCTTTTTATCGTAGTTCCAACGCTGAATTCGAATAAGTAACCGTGCGACATTCAGGATGCACACCCCTGGAAATGATGGAGAGCAAAAAAACCAAACTGTGCCACCATGCACATCCATTCACCTGTACCTTGATGACCTTACCATTGTTTGTACATTCACAATGATGTCATGGATGTGTACACGCCTGCACACACAACTCTCTCCTACAAGTTCAACTACGCATGACAAGGCTACAGGGGCATGGGGTTTTTCATGGTCAAACAAGCAGTTTGTTTTTGTCCCTTTTGCACTCCATCGTCTCGAGGGATGTGCATCCTGAGTGGTCGCCGAATGTCAAACGGTTACTTAACGTTGAATATCAATTACTTAAATGTTGAATGTCAAACGAGGATCAAGGAATAAGTAACTAACTTCACATTGGTAACTGAGTGGTAGAATTCATAGACCTGAACAATTGCAGAATACATGCATCCATGGACCTGGAGGAGAAAACAACTCCTCCAAGTATGAGGATGCCCTACAACCTGCATAATCCACCTCGTAATCAGCAAGACCCTACAAGGTCAACATGTCACACTTCAATTGCCCTCATGAAACGTTTTCAGGCCACCTCGTAGCTGCGCCACCATGGCCACGTAGCCGGCAAACGGGATAGACCTACATGTACATGTAGCTAGTTGGTTTGGAGTCTTTGGATTATGCCACTGTGCGTGCTGTCATTGAAACTATGGAACTAGTTCATGGCAATAACATGGCCCACTTTGAAAGAAGACAATTTGTTTGCTTTGTTACTGGCTATAATTTTGCTCACTTACGTTGTGTTTGGCAACAGAAATTGTGTAATCATGATGTAAACACATGGGGACCTACAGCTGAAATAGCAAAAAGGCCCATTGGGAATTGGCAGATACCCAAGGAGCGTAGGGCCAGGGCTGACCCAATGCAAGCTGAGATAAACAACTTGATATTTAAGTGAATTAATGACATAATTTGTCACGTTCCATTTGTCATGTCTTCAGAACAATAACCGAGCAGCAAGAGCCATGAGTCGTAAGATCTACTTTTGTGGGAGTATCAGGGGTGGCCGCCAAGATGTGGGACTGTACGCCAAGATCATCAAGACGTTGGGCAGCTATGGCCAAGTCTTGACAGAGCATGTTGGGGATGATGACTTAGACAAAAATGGTACAGTACATGTACATGTAATAGGAGAATGTGTTTCCTTAACTTTCTCTCTGTAATGTCAAATGCATAGGGCAGTCCCAGGCTGGTTCACCAGGGTCTACTCTGTTAATCCCTTGGTGATTTTTTCTTGTCTCATGTGTCTTCGTTTATCTGATGGTGCCCATTGTCGTGCTTTAGAAGTGATTCCTGAGCCGTTCACCCTCAAGGAGAAAGTCACTTCCAGAGTAGTACTGCCTTGTTTCCCAGCAATAGAAATCAATCTTCACTAGAATTTACATTATCCACAATGCTGCTAGATGTTACAAAGTGCCGCAGGCATGAAAGTCTGTTGGAACTTGTTGCACCGAACGAATACATATAGCTTCAGCAGAATAAACTGCCAGTGTTGAGACAATGGGAGCTCTGAGAAAAAGTCCCATGGAACAATGCCACTATCGTCAGATCCAGTAGTGGCTGGCAACCTCAGACGCTGTGGATGGTAGGCCTTAGGACAGTTGGTTTGTTGGATGTTGTCACATTCGGCAGGTTCATTACTGGGACAAGTGCTGTGCCCTCTTGTTTTCAACTAGCCAAAATTTCCTGGAGGTTTAGGGTGAAAATTTGTCAACCACAGTGAGTGACATTAGAACCCATTACTGGGTGATACCCTAACATGGCTTGCACTCATGTTGATTTGCGTTGTGTTAAATTTGAAGCATGCCCATTCAAGCTACATGGAAGTCTTGGCTTTCAGCTGTTATGATAAATTATAACTTTATTTTGCCAGTTAAAGATAGATCAATGGTACTTAGTAAAGTACACTTTATGTACATTTTAATGGG
The DNA here is from genome assembly GCF_001949145.1 of Acanthaster planci. Next base: position 737,456 of record NW_019091405.1, on the reverse strand, counting down.
ACTTGTAACAGAGCCTACATGTATGCCAGACCTTCAGCTGGCAAAGCAAACAAGCCAAGATGGTCCTCAGACCTGCCAGTCCTCATGTACACAAAGCAGACAAGCCATGATGGTCCTCAGACCTGCCAGTCCTCATGTACACAAAGCAGACAAGCCATGATGGTCCTCAGACCTGCCAGTCCTCATGTACACAAAGCAAACAAGAAAAAATCGTAATATCTGAGAACTTCAAACTAAGAAAAATGGCAAGAGTATTGCACAAGACAATGGCAAGAATACTGTCATTGTCACTGCTTAATTGGTTGAATTGGAGCTCAAATTTAACAAGGGTAAAGTTATTGGCATGTTTCTTTTTGCATTACACAAATTTCCTGTTCAGTTGCCAGAAACAAGCTCATAGTTTTGACCCCCTGTCTCCCCAGAATTTAATTCTCTTAAAGCGAGTGCTGATATTTATTCACAGGTAAGTTGAGGAAAATTTCTAATGAATCTTTCAAAATCGCAGTGTAACTGGTGAGATTGGATTCTCATTCTGTGAGAATTACACATTAGAACTTGTACTTCCTGCATACTCATGTGTCTAAGACTTTTCCCATTTACACCCATTATTTTAAACACTCACTGATGTGCTTTATTCACCAGAAGACTTAGATGACAAGGGAATTCATGACAGGGACGTTGAGTGGCTCCAAGGATGTGACGGTAGGTCACCGGACGTTTATCTTAATTAATTGAATAATTGGTGTTATGTACTTTTGAGACTTAAGCTAGTTCATTTGTAACTGGCAACATTTGTGATAATTTATACAGTTATTTGGACATGTGGCTCAGAGGATACATGTAGAGTTGGAAAAGGATTGTAGCTCCTTATCACAGTCAAATCAAACATCTGGTTACATGTTACAGATTTGGCAAATTACTTTACCCCCATATGGGCCTCTCTGGACCCAGGAGTATGAGGGTACGGAAGGTTGTGCTTGACAGCCATTTATACCTGATGTAGAGTTGTTGACCGGAATACTCCCCATCAGTCCTCTAGCGAGGACCATTTTAGTGCCGGGTAAATTTTTGGATTACCAAGCATAGCTCTCGCAGCCCGTAGGTTTTTAGGGAATCCTAGAAGGGATTTCTCCCTACGTCATTGTGAAGGCATGTGTACAATAATGCTTTTGCAATCAGCGGCTGATTTGCTACGTAAGAAAATGAGAAATATATTTCTTACATCTTTACTTGTTTAAAATTGCAAACTAGCGCAAAACTGCGACTTTGTAAGCTTGAAATATGATCAAATTGGTACATTTTCAGCACTTTTTCAGTTCAGTTTTTTGGAAAATCCGTTTTAGGTGGCAAAGAGCCGGGCAGAAAGTTACAGTACGGGGTGGTACTGCCCAGCACCACCCACTGTGGCTAGAACACTGCTCCCTAGGCACCTGAGATGGCTGTAGGAATGTTCCGATTTTATGAGCCCCATGAGCAGGGAAGTGTTGTCAGATTGCTAAGCACAGTACATATCTCAGTGCTGTGTCATTGTGATTAACTGATTTGCCGGAAAGCACATGCATGTTAACCTGGACTGAACTGTCTTGTGGTATTGACCAATCTAAGTATAAGATCACCGTAGCCTCATGAAATCCCTCAGCAATGGCGGAAGCATAGCGCCAGCAACCTTGCTCAAGAAAAGCTGCCAACAGCCAGTTCTCTGCATGGGTGGTGTTTTTTTTCCCCACTGGAATTTTCCATTCCAACCAGGCCCATTTTCTGTAGAGATGCCAGTCTCGTTCTTCTTTCATCACTGGAGATCTTTTGTTCCATTCTTTGCAGCCGTCGTTGCCGAAGTCACGCAGCCATCCATGGGCGTCGGGTACGAGCTGGGCAGGGCAAGAGCCATGGGGAAGAAGATTCTCTGTCTCTTCCGGCCAGACACTGGCAAATGTAAGTGGTACTGTAAAGAAAAATGCACTTCCTTCTAATAATAATCCTGCTGTTGTGACACTTGTAGATACTGGTACGGGTGTTGCCAGGATTTTTTGGGGGGGGTTGGCAAAGTAGTCAGCAGCAAATTGACAAACTGTTGTTGGTGGTTCAGATAGTCAGTTCAGAGCTATTTTCAAGCAAATTGGTGATTTCGTTCCCAATTTCTCCAATGTTTTTTCTCTTGCTTTTTCTTTTCTCCCCATTTTATGTTAAATTTTTGTTTTCTTTCTACGTGGGTCCCCATGTCCCCACCCCCCCACACAACACCTGTGGTCGCAGACACTTAAAAGTTTGTTCCATTTTCATTTTTCCTGCTAAATAAAGAGACATCTATTGCATTTGACTGATGAGGCAGCATTGTACAGAATATATCCAAAGATAGGAGGGTAAAAAGCCTTAAGATGTATTTTTGATAAGTTGGCAGGGATTTTTGACAATGATTAATTGCTGCTTGTTGGTTAGCTGTGAGAGTCTTCTTTTTTTGCTGATGTGTTTCAGTACTTTCCGGGTTGGTGAATGGAGCCGACAATGGAGAATCATTCGCCATCAAGAATTACAAAGAAGAGGAGTACCCAGGCATACTCAAGGAGTACTTTGATCAATTGTGAGTCCGTCCAAACTTGAAAGGCCCTCCGAAAGATATATATGTTGCCATTTTTTGTTCTGATAGCCACACCAAACCAGTCGCACCCGGAAATTGATTATATTAATAACATACAGAATAAGTGCAAAGTAATTTGTTGATATTTCAGTTTTGGAAAAAAGATAAAAGTGAGAAAACCCATGCATAGTTGTGACATAAAGCTGTGAAAGAAATAACCCTCCTCTGCCATTTTTGTTGGTTTTGCAAGGCAGAATACAAGATATCAGTTATTACCAAAGTACTCAGCTTTGAAGTGCACAACATCTCCATGTTAACTATCAGGTTTCCTTTTCTTTGTTTGATGACATTTTAGATCAAAAGAAAATGTGGATGAACCAGTTGCAGCCAAGAAAATGAAGATGACTGATGATGGAGCAGACAAGGTACGTGAAACATTTGACTGTGGGGAATTTTTGCCGCAGTCCTAATGTAAGCAGAGTTGTAAGTAAATCAAATCAGATAAAATGAAATCACAAGCAGCATTACCAGAACGGGATGGGAGAAAAGGACGTCTCTGACAACAGACAGAACATATTGTCGGAAACGCAGAGTCCATTGGTTGTTTTCTCAACCTCATGCACTCCCAAAAGAGATTTCCCATGTTGCAACCACAAACGCTTGTCACACTATTAGCTGGCCATGTTCCAGCCTGCTTGGAATCTGACCCCCAATCCTAGATTCCAGATATTGAACAAAGTATGGATGTATATCTGCTCAATCCCCAAGTTGACTGGGACTTCTCCAGCCTTGAAAAGTATCCCAATCAAGGAATGTCATTTTCAACTCTTAAACTACCTTTCATAGGAGTCCCAGGACACTGAAAGTAGTCCCTCTAAAGAGAGGAAGGTCTACTTCTGTGGTAGCATCACAGGGGGTCGACAAGATGCCAGCATCTACAGTAAGATCGTTGAAGAGATAAAGACTAGCTATGGGCAGGTGCTCACAGAGAACGTGGCTAAAGAAGATCCTATCATTGCTGTCAGTAAGTGACATAGTTGCTTGCCCTAAAGTGAATTTCGCTTCACTGTTATGTTTAATACACTGATGCTAGAGTCTTTTTTTTTGTTTGCTTGAAAGTTTGTTTTGTTTTGTTTCAATTTCAAGCTATAACTTTCAAATACTGAAGCAAAACCATTCCTTGTTCCCACCTGGGAGGATCAGGCCAGTGCGTCTCTGTAATTGTAGATCATGACTTGCACAGCAGCCCGATCAAAGTCAAAAACAGAAGACTTCCAGTTTTTGTCCGTGCAACAAAATGCTGTCCTTCTGACAAGTACAGAATGGAGTCATCTGACTTAGAAGTCAGAGGGCCTGGTGTTTTTACCTAATCTCTCTCAGGGGCAATCCTTTGCATTGCTCTTTATCAATAGATGGGCAGAAAGTGTCTGACAAAGAAATCCACGAGATGGATATGAAATGGCTTCAGTCGTCCACAGGTAAGTTGCAGTCATGCCCAGTTTTTTGCCTGGATTTGGAACGGGGGTTTACTGTTTGCAAGTAAAGAAATTTATGGTCACTTTGAAACAAATTTAAGCATAACTTGACAGACTAGGTTTGTTGAGGGCTCCACTCTTGGGCATTACAAAACTTTTTAGAGGGAGTTGTCAGTGTCGGTTCAAAACTTGTCACTCTCCTTGAAAAGCTGTCAAATTTCACAAGTTCATCGGAGCAATATCTCTCGCTTTCTCTAATAAACCTTTCTTTGGCTTAATGTGGTCCCTTCGGATAATTTCAATTGCTTACGAAGGTGCCCTGCAAGCAAAAAAGTATAAGGGTCACCCAAGAAGTTTCATAGGCCTCCATGAGTCGGCCCTCTGACTCATAATCCTCTGTTTACCAAATTTGAATTTGGCATTGAACAGAACAGTAGCAACACAGCCTTGCTATATGCACTTGAACTCATACAGGTTGACGAGGCCTACATGTTTGTGTTCTCCCGGGGGTCAAGAAATTGTTGAATGAAGGTTTAACTAGATCATCATGGATTGTTTCTCGTGACTTAGATGTGGTTGCGGAGGTGACACAGGTGTCCACTGGTGTTGGATACGAGATCGGCCGGGCAGTTGGAATGAACAAGAGAATACTGTGTCTTTACCGGTCACGAGATAACTCACGTAAGTGGGTCTGGCATCAGTCTCGTTCCGAAGAGGTTTTGGGCCAGAAGGCCTAACTTCTTACATGCAAAATTGATGCTGAACACCTAACTTTAATGTGCATTTCTATGCAGGTGTTTTGGGATCCTAAAGCAATTAGTTTGATAGCAGCTTGGAAATACGTGAAATTATGTGCTGCCTACCCAGCCCAAAGAGATCAAGAGTGCATTTTAGTGAATCTGTGTCCGTGTGCCTCTTCCAGGAATCTCGGCCATGATCAGTGGGGCTCACAATGGGACTTCGTTCATCGTCAAGGACTACAAGGTAGAGGAGTACGTAGCCGTCCTGAAGGAATTCTTCCAATAAACAATCCCAGCTCAACAGAGGCAGTAACTGTGGAGAGATTTTGACGCAGCACAGTTTAAAACCGTAGCTAGACTGGCTTGCATCAAAGCCACGGTACTGATAAGTGATTGCTCTTAACGGGTCAATGTTTGGTGCCGATCTACTGGGTGTAGATTGCATCGGTGGTGTTCAGCAACATGTTTTGAAATGTTGAACTATAGTTCGGCCAGAGCCACTTTTTATTTCGGTATTTTCATGCTTCATCAGGAATTTCCTGGGATAATTATGCCTAACTGTAAGACCTCCATGCATCAAACTATGTAATTCCACCAGCTTTGAACAAAGATGTATTTTTATAAACTTCTTTTGAATTTTAAAAGTGCACCATGCTTATTTCGGAGCTTAACTATGGGGAAAAGTTGGATTAATATATGATTTTATATTATGTGCTCAAGAACAGGTTGAACATATTGGCCAACATATTATCACAAACCTAAATTTGTTAGACAGGTGTCGTGATAGTTATTTTGACAGTGAGATATACACACTTTATAAGAAAGTACCAGCACAGTTGTGTGTGACATTCAGATCGTAATGGAGATTTTTTTCCTACAACCAGTGAAAGACCATTTCTTACATAGTCCTGTTTGCTTGTGACAGACTAGAATGTTTCTTTTCTTCTGGTTGATGTGATGCGATTCAGCACTTGGACCAGTTTGCAGCCATTCATGTCATGTCTCCTACGCAGGCTGCTTTCAAATCTCCTGTGGACAGTGCAGGCTGTCGAACACCAATACTATTCTTGATTTCGTTGGTGTCGGAAGTGATTTCACTGAGCTGGCAAGCAGAGAACATTGAATAGTCAATTTTGAGCCAAGTCCGAGTGAGCAGAGAACCAGCCTCAAGTAATGTGCTTTGCATGGCACTTCGACTGGTAACCCATTTTTGCCAAGCATATCTTCTGTGCCTTGCAAGCGTCTGTGTTCAGTAGCTCTACAGGTTGTACCCAAGATACGGCCAAACTTTGTATAAACAGAAGCAATGGTGGTGACTGTCTTGTGTCGCTTAAAACCACAGAGCTCAGTCACATTGGGATTTAATAAAGCACTAGTGCAGCTATCAAATCACATGTACCTGTTCAACAGTGTTTCATCTCAAGAACAAAATCTTAAAGTGGAAGATTTTTGTCTCTAGCACCAGATGGTGGTCTTTATTACACAAACAGACACACTGTAAACAACCAAAATTTGCAGATACACAAAGGCAAGTTGAAGACAAGAACAAATCACGTAGGAAGTGCCCGAGCAAGTTCACTTCTTGGAGCACGATGTATAAGATCTGTTTTAGGAAAACCAGATTTTTGAAGCAAATAATCAGCTTGGCATAATCTCACCCTACATCATAACATGATTAAAACTGAAACCTCCACCAAAGGGAATTTTTTACAAATTCATCAATGCACTTGAGTAACTAAACAGACTGGGACAAGAAAAAGATAAATCCTTGAAAGTTCACTATCTTCACACACTCTGGTAAGAATCGCAAAGTTCACGTTGTACTTTCGTTATAAATAAAAAATCGAAAATTACAGGATATTACTGGTTAAGAAGGATATAAACCTACTGCACTTCCGCTTGCAGGCAATCAGTAATCATACATGAACATGAATAATCATAGTTTCTTTTCAGGACAACCCAAGCTGCTGATTTTTTTCCCCAGGGCTTTCAAAAGCCCTTTCGTAAGTCCCTTCGCAAGTCCACTAACAAACTGCATAAATTGTTGGCAAGTTATGATTGCTGGAGACCCCAACAGGTCTTTACAGTATCACAACTGTTTTACCTTCACACTTAAACTAATTCACAATTTCCCTTTTTTATGATAGCAGGTTCCTCTGGTGCTTTAGCATGAGAAATTGAGGCTTCTTTGAATAGGGCCATACCATCTTTTGTAATGGGGTGGGGGTTGGAGGCAATGCTATTCCGAGTCACAGTGTCAAGAGGGTATTGTGGAAAAGACATAGACAAACAAGGGTTTTAATCTTGGAGCAGAAAAACTAAATCGAACGCATAGTCAAACCCCACCTCAATATCAACCCTGTGACCTACATGTACAGGCGGAGTGGGATCCAACGTTCGAGTTGTGTACCGCAAGTAAAAGCGACCTACATGTTTAACCACTTCCTGCTGGGGAGCCTGGTTTCCAGCACCGTGTGTTCATACGCAGAGCCGGGGTGCCCGGTTCCGGACAAAAGAGCTGGTCTGTGTAACAAAAGACTGTACTCGGAACAAAGGACCTGCAGCTGCGAATTGCCATCATTTTTCGAAGGTAATCCGGCACCGTTTTGAAACAGCATACATGTGCCACTGTATTGGGGTATAGCCCACCGGCAGATTAGCACCGTGGACAAAAGTGCTCCAGGGCCCCTTTGATGAGTGGCACGGCGGCGCCGCTGCTCACTAATCCAGCCTCCTATGAAAAGATGCTACTGGCATTCACTGGAACAAAGGAAATTATGCAACACCTCACAATTCTGGGCTCACTTTTACAGGGCTGCAGGCCTGAGCTGAATACTTTGGCATCAATGAAGGTTGCCTGACCGATTAGAATAGCCACCAGAGAGTCATTCGTGTGGGTGTAAACGTCCAGTAAATGAACACATGAATTTTTGAAGAATTTTAAAAACAGAAAATCTTGAAAAGGTCCCGCCATCACATCCCGCTCAAGAGAATTCCACCCGGCAGGTAGTGGTTAATGCTCCTTTTTAAACCTAAAGTTTGTAGAGGAGTCTATAAGCGATTCCATTTTGAGCATATTATTTACACAATTCATCACAAGGCAACAATGCATCTCAGTCTGATGAAACTTGTTAACTAAAAATTTTTTTTTTAAAAATTGCAAGTAATCAACAAGCAAAATAGTTTATACATACAGAATCTCTTCAATACATATATACACAATTAAAAGCTTTTTCTATACATTATTAGAATGTACAAGAAAGTTGTTCTCTACGAACCATACATGCATTGGTGGATCCAAGGGTCCAACGGGGCCATCCCCTCCCAAATAGAGCAAAACCCTTTTTGAAAAAAATGCACAGAAGGTGATTTTTGGGTCTATTTACATTCCTTTTGTCTAAAAGCACATAGAAAGTCCCAAAATAAAGCCCTCATCCCTCCGAAAGGCCATAAAAGGGTTACATCAGTTCCAAATTTTTGTTTCTTTCCCATGTGACCCTGGATCCACCCCTTGCATGCAAGTACTACAAATGTACCCATAGACACTCCTTCACAGTGTGCCTTGCTTCACAATGAGTTAGTCTTTTGTAAAACGTATACTCAACAGAGAAACATGTACAGTACTTCCAATTCAAAAAAAAAATCTCTCATTTACTGGACTTGATGAGGTCCGTACATGTCACTACGTGCTCTGAGCATAATGTGAGAACATGACAACAATGTTCAAGGGGAGAGATACATGTGAAAGGAGTATCTATATGCCCCATTTGGTTACTATTAACACAATGTGCATGACGTGGTGGCTTCAAAACAACCATGCACATCATGCACATGATCATTTTCTTTACCAGTGCACGGTATATACTCATTTCTAGAGGCAGTGACTAGACCGTTGTTTCAACAGCTCCAGCGACATAGCTGGAGTAAAGTTTCTGGGGAGGTACCTGTGAAAGCAACTAAACTGAAGGTTATCCATAAGATGTGTACATTAATTTCAAATGGGGGTGGGGACCTGCAAAGGGTAAGGAATGCTTCACCCCCCCCATAGTTACACCACTGATTACATGTAGCTCTGCACATTCAAAGTGTTACTGCATAATGTGGGCATTGGCTAATATGGCATCCATTTCTCCTACTTTAAACACTCAAGTACGCTCTCAACCGTTATTTCTTTCTCCACAAGTAAACCCTACACACTCTGGAGATTGGAAATGAGAAACCCTATTAAGATGTAAAGTGTGATGTGTGTTCCCAATGGCCTTCCACACACATTTTACATATAAATTAATGTAAAAAATATCAAAAGGAATGTTAAAAAGGTGAGGTCAATTAGCGATTCACATTTTGAGAACATCAAATTACGAGAGGTCATAAAAAGTGCAGCTATGGTCAAGTTATGATACTGCACGCATGTTCATATCAGCCTCGGTTTTATGACACTAAAATGTAGGTAATCAACCAATATAAAGTATGGCGGACACACTACGAGGGCGTTATTTGGGTTGGGTAAAATCTTCCATGTTTACTCAGAACTTAACCACTTCAAATAGTACCTTCCTACTGTGTCCGCCATGCTTCAAATAGGCAAATGAGTGTTAGGATGCACACATCCACGCTTCCACACACCACGTTTGTTAATGATGACACTCTGATTTAATTGTACTGCATTCATCTGATTTGTGGGGGGGGGGAATCCTTCAGTCACTGTTTACACGGTAGTTCCAGTATGGTAACGGTAGATCATTCCATAAAAGTCGGTCAGAATGTATCAACTTTGACGATGTGCCTGCGAAACTCACTTGCAGAGTCTATTTCGATCCAGAATTTAGGCCAACATCAAGAAGATAACTCTTTTATCTTAAGAAATATCCGGTGCACTGCAACTTCAATACTTCCTAAGGAACAATACTTCCTGCTTCCATTGAACAAGTAAACATGTCACCAGCAAACTTCACTTTAGTCTCTTCTTCCGTTCATTCCAAGACAGGCTTAAAAACGCGGAACACGGAATGACACAAACACAGCTCAAGGAACCAGAGAATGTGTTTCCATGGTAACTGATGACAACGCTCGAGGAAGACATCACTAACCAAGGTGGGGCAGGGCGGGGAGGGTCCACTCGCTCAGAATTGCGTCCCTTTTCCTTTGTGTATGGACGGAAGCTGATAGTGGCCGTACATTGATTTTGTGGGTTCCTGGAAGGAGGTGGACTGTAAAAGCAAGGACGAAAATGAGAAAACAGTTGCACATATCCCCCAAGGTTTTGAAAGATGCACTGAGCATGTATGAAATGAAGGCAGTGTAACCATAAAGCTCTTAAAATCCCTCATATATCAACTGTGTAGTAATCACAAGTCAATCACCAGGCAATGATCCGTCACTCACTAGTCAACTGGTTTTAAGGTAAAAAAAAAGGCACAGCTATTTAAATGAATTGTGAAAAAGGCATTCCTTTGTCACAGTTCAACAGTTATGTCATCACTGCTCATCTTTAGCTATGAAGATGTGCTCGTGATTTGAACCATTATTGGCTCATGAGGGTCATGGCTGTTACTCTGCACAAGGAGTTTTCATGACTGCTGGGATTTTGCCAATTTGCCTTGACCGGGAGAACTGGTTAGTCTGGCAGGAGTGTAGGGAACCTGATGTGGGTGAATCACCTACCTTTTTGGTGTGCTGGTGGTGCTTGTTGTAGTGGGTGTTGGCTATGCTGGGCAGCATGGACGGACCCGTGTGCAGCTTAGGGAAGGTGGAGGAAGGAAAGGAGGACATGGTGGGGAAACTGGTCACGTTGGAGGTCGTGAGCTGGTTGGACTGGGCCACCTTGGGCAGGAGGGTGGTGTGGTAGGTCTTGTCGGTCTCCTGGAACCGACGGGGTTTCCTCTGGGTTTGAAAAGAGAATAAACCAAGGAAAGAAATGAAGGCAATGCTATACTTTTCAGGCAGGAGTTTGGAGTGTTATGTCACTGAGCTTTCAACCAGCATTTTTGGTGTAACACTGTAAAAGATCAAAACAAAAAGATTCATTTTGTGGGATCCGGTGGCTTATCTGGCTTGCATGCGACCCATGGTTTCTGTCAGGTACACCCTCACAAATTGAGACCTCCCCAATCCCATCAAGACTTTTAACTCTGTTGGCAGGACCCTGATGTCATATTCTAGGGGTCAGAGGTTTCAATTTTTCAGTAAAGTTTCTTTGGCAAACATGGACAGTCAAGATGAATGTCGGTGGTTCCCGTGGATTCAGGTACAGACTTACTCTTCTTCTCTGCTGCGGTTGGTAAGTTGCATCCACCTCCTTGGTGGTGATGATGTGGTTGTTGTTAGTGGTCTTAGCGTGCGTCTCCTCCATCGAGTTGGGTGACATCTTCCCGGACTCCTCTTCAGCCTTCTTGGACGTGGCCTGTTGGTGCTTCCTCTTGTCTGCCTCTCTGTATTAAGAACAAAACTGATTTATGTCTTCTCCTGTTTGAAATCATTGCAGCACCTGCTGGGAAAAATCTGCAATTTGCAGATACAGAGTTATGGAAAAGAAACCAGAATATTAGCATTCCACGGCAATAATTAGGAATTTGGCAGAATTATACACGATTACAATTTAACTGAAATGAGGTTTTCATCCTGTTTGGCCATACCTGGTATTTAATACAGACAGTAAACATTATGGCCTTATAGATGCACTGGACATAGAATGTAGTCACTTTGCCTACCACCCCAGCAATTCTACATCTTATGCTTCTGCTTCATTTAAGCATAATGTAATCACGGTGAGACGGCAATGGTCCACCAATGTTTTTCCCGGGTATGTAAATCCTGTGCTTGGTGCATGTGCATCTCAGAAAGTCAAAAAAGTGCAAAATCTATCAGTGGCCTGCAAGCCACTGTTTCACCAGATAACGTAAATAACCTATCTGTCCTTAACCCTTAAGGTGCTAGATTTACTTTGCATAAAATCTACTGCATAAGACGTTCCCTTGCTCTATGAGGAGGCATATAATTAAGTTCATATGTACACGTTTGCCTAGTCATACAGCAAGAAACATCGATGTACCTGTGGTTAAAGTGCTCCCTTCTGGTACCAAGAGAATTACCTACCAGCACGTAATGCATTTCACAATGTGACCTGTTACACAGAGGAGACCCCTTACAAGTTTCATGGAGGTGGCACTGTTCCTTCCTTCGTTTGCCTTTCATTGAGCTGTGAATGACACACCTCAGAAAGCTGTGTACTGTATTACCACTGGTGCCAGCTCAATTAAGATAACTTTATGTAAGTACTACCGAGTAACAGGTCCATCCATTAACACTAATACAAATTCTGACTGATTGGAAGCTTATCAGGTTGTGGATTGGGAGGCAAACAACCTCACTTGTTTCAACTTACATCACCATGTTTGTACCCTACCGGTATGTGTACAGTGGAAATCATGTGAGCTGTTCCTTTTTATGACACAACAGAACAATTCTGGTTGTTGGGAAATGGTCAATCACCTTGAAAAACAACAGATAATTTTTATGTCGCAGTGTTTGCAGTACAACTGTATGTACATGTATGCAGGTATCAGCAATAAGAAGATATGCATACATGTACATGTACGTATACAGAGCGGCCTTCTGTACATGTGCACCTGTACCACTATCAACATAGACGATTAAATATATATGGGCATGGATAGTCAATAATGATATGAAACACCCCATACAAAGAAACCACTTTATGCAACAGTTGTATATACTCAAGTAAAAGCTTTGACTAAGAAAGCATCCGAAAATCTCTTCAGTGAATGTCGAGTGCTCCATCTACTGTAATGCAGATTACTTAGTTTACGTGAGGTGAAGCCAAGAAAAATCAAAAGTATGATGTATGCGTAACATGCATGAAGGCCAAACATATCAGGCAGAGTCCTCCACTATATTGAGCACTGTCTATGACCTTTCACCCACATTGATGGGTGTACAGTGTTATTTCTCATCCTCGACACTGACAGTTCACATTGGGCATCTACAGCAACAACAGAAGCCACATACATGTACACAGGGCTCGACATTGGGCTAACCATCACGGGAGCAAGTACTTGCTCCCTTGACGGCTGAATTTGTCAGTTTACGGAGCAAGTAGCTCCCATATGCCATATACGTTCTAGAAAATTAAACAACTTAAGGCCAAACAAACTAATAGTTGTGCTTCTGATAAGGCCAATATTGATACATATTGGTTGGGTGGGGGGTAGTATTTTTTTTGTCTTCTAAAATTTTGGGTCAATATTTTTGGGGTGAGGAAATTTTGTTTGTTGTTTTTTAAATTAGGGGGACTACCAATGAAAAGTGATTTTGATGGTTTACAGTGTATTCTATTCACTATTTTTCCTGCAGATTCTGAACTTGAGGATTGGTCTTGTCAAAGATTGTATCCACGTCAGAGCTTCATACACATATACATTTGTGTTGCACTGACAATTCAAAAACTTAACCACTTCATGCCGGGGCATTTTTCAGTGCCCCAAAACCCTGGTATACGGTTTCAAAACAAGGCTGGATTATCACCGGTTTGAGAGTGAAAAATGTCGGT
>NW_019091405.1:645592-723795 GCF_001949145.1 Acanthaster planci | reverse complement strand
TCCTTTGTCCAAGTTCGGCCACCCATGTAAACCATACGTCTCCGATCCCGGAGTCCCCAGCAGGAAGTGGTTAATATCCAAAAATTGTTTGAAAACTCGTACAAAACAATGCACATGAAGCACTTACAACCCGCGTGACGATGCATGACACAATAACTTTGCACGCCCCACACAAGTTGCCACAAAACCCTCTTTCAGCGAAAGAACCTTATTTCAGGCCGTAAATTCACAGTAAAATGTGTGCTACCGCGAGTTATAGTAAGATTGTTAGTCACTACATGTGCTTCCACTCACGCAGGAACGGCTGTAATGAGTCCCACTGACACATGTATTAATATTGATGTTTCGTTGGCAGCCAATCACAACACAATGACCAGATGGTCCCAAGATATTGTTTACACACAAGGCTTGCACTACGAAATGGTCGCACAGCAGATGCGTATCACTACACTGTATGTACATATACGCAAGTACTGCACAGGTGTATACAGTTGATTCAGTCGCATGCATTATGAAGCTCTAGTACTGTTGGCCGTGCGTGGCATCGGTGACATCATAAAAAAAAAATTGTACACATGTTGCGATTCCATGACAAGGGTGGATCTGAAGTAGAAAAGTTCAGGTATTTTTCATGGCAAGAATAGAAACAAACAGGTGTTAGTACTTGCACTTTTCTTATAATTTAGGGGCGCATTTAGGAGAAAAACAACGCTCTACCTACACCTGCTAATTTCAAGCCCTGCATACATGTACTGTATATTCTGGATATCTGAAAATGATCAATCTCTTTGGCATTGTTACTTTAAAGAAGACATGTACGCTCTGTGGAAAATTCCAACATCCCTAATTACAAGATGTCAATTCTGCACAGTGCACCTGGGACCCATCCCACAACTAAAAAAAACCAGTGCATACTAGCTTTCACGTATATCTACACATTGTGTGCTTTTTCTTACCCCTGAATGAGTAATCTTTGTTTCTATTCATGGTTGACAAACATATGGAGCAACTTAAGTCTTTCTTCTAAGATTCCAGCCATCCCTCTTGAGAACGTTATTCAATTTTCCTTCCAAGCTCATTAATAATTGGCACCGGTTAAGAGGAAGAGAGAATGTTATTTATATGTCCTGTCAGTACTGCAAAAGCCTGTCTGAAACTAGGGAGTCCTTCCATAACAAGATGAAAACTGAAAAAAAGCCTGCAGGAAGGAGGCATTTCTAGCAATGAAAAATACACAAAGCTGGCATTTAAAGAAGAGGTCTGCACTGCTCACAGCGCATAAAGCCCAGGGGACAAATGAATAAGTATTTACAGGCATTGCTGAAGAGTATTCATCTTGCTTTAGGCAGCATGGACTAACCCTAACCATGCGGGAACCCAACAAGGTTATGCAGGATTTCAATGGTCCCTAGGGGGTTAGGTTTATAAGCAGTTTAAATTCAGGTTTAGGAAGGGCACGGTTTGAGTGTTTCTAGTTATTTTCTTTTGCGATTACTCATGGTGGGTACTGCAGAGGCTTTTAAATCAACAAAGCAGCTGTGGTGGTTAAATGCAGGATAACATATGTAAGTTGTTGAGAAATGAGTTAAGAAGTGATATTCTAGAGAGAAAAAAAATTCGTGAAAAGCTGTAAAACTGAAGCAGATTTCTAGTTGGTGTCCTTGTGGACACTAGGGTATAGCTTGCTATGGACACAAGTCACAATGAATGACCGGCTGCTTTAAACCACCTAAATGTACGTGGACTCCTGAGATGAGCTAAAACCTTACTATGAGGAAATGTTACCTTCCCCTCACAACCTGTGGTCCAGTTAGAGTCCACTTGGAGCCCTGAATGAAAGAAAACTCTCTGGCTAACATTCTTCACACTAGCCCTGCAGAACACCTGTCTTTGGCTCATTTTAACTGACCTGAGGTCCTTGAAGTAGGGATGTCTCAGGGCCTGCTTGGCTGATATTCTCTCATCCGGGTCATACGTGCAGAGCTGGAACATCAGCTCAATGCTCTCCGGCGATGCGTGGGGCAGCAACTTCTGAATCCCTGAGCCTTTCTTGGGTGGGAAGTTGAAGTTCATTCCTCGCGTTTTGCTGAGGAGAGAAAAGGTAAACTCATCCACCCAAAATCAACCAGGAACGACTGAAGCAGTTGTGCGCATGCTGTTGGGCGGGCAAAGATCTCCATGTACTTGTACATATGGGCCCGATTTTGCGGTGCTGCTTACCGCAAGCCAAAAATCGGCGCTTACCATAGCAGAAAAATTCTATGCTTATGGTGAACATAAGCATCACAAATGGGTTGGCGAGGAATTTTGGCTTGTGCGCATACGTACGTCCCATAACTAAGGAACCTGTGCTTAAAGGGTTAGCGCAGAATTTTTCTGCTTGCGTGGTTAGCGCAGAATGGAGATCGTAAGCACCGAATTCTGCGGTAAGCAGCGCCATGAAATTGGGTGCTGGTTGGAAATGAGAGGCTATAGTGCCCCTGCTCAATCCCCCCCAATTTGTATCGGCCAAGAGACTCAAAAATGTGCCAGCTTTAATATTTTGACTTTGAAAAACCAAGACACTGCTGGCAACGTTTGATATACATGGACAGCCAAGCAGCACAGTGGAACAACATCTGCACCACAACTGTGACGCTAACCTTGTATTTTGCAACACTCGGAAGTGCTTTCACAGAGGAACATATGCTATAACAACAGGCCATGCACATGCAGTGGCCAAGCTCAAGCAGCTTAACCTGTCAGCTGCCCCTGCGAACATGCAGACTGCTAGATCATGTTTACAGGTCCTCAAGCTTTCACTAATTGTGGACAACTCAAACTAATGAATCCACACATCATTCACATTTTGCAGTGCCTACAAACAAGTCAACTGTCTACTGCAATCAAATTAACAGAAAACTGAATGCTATTACTTTAAATCGCTGTGTCGGTAAAGATGTACAGAGAAATCGTGTGGAGCAAGCTCAAGTCTTTCATTGGTGAATTTCCTTACTGGTTCACATCACATTGATACCATTTCAGGAAGGGAAGGCTAATTATGTATATTTCTACTGAGGCTTTGATGAATTTAAAGAGGGATACAGAACATACTACAGATGACTCTCATTATTACAAAATCCGCGGGACCAAGTAGAAATGTTTGTTGGATCTGAAATTTGTTGTAGGCAGAATGCAGTGCAATGGCTTTGGTGCACTGCATAACTGCAGTGGAGGTCCAATTGTGTACAACGCAACGTCCAATATGAGCGTGGTTGATGTTAATGATATCAAAAAGATCTCTCGGTTATGATTACTCAAATATATAGTGATGTGTTTAGAATAACAAACTTCACTGTCATACGACAACATGTTTAATGCTTTACTGTGGAATGCCTTTCCATAGCACATACGATGCGAGCAGAGCCTTGTCGTTTTCAAATGTAAAGTGAAAACTCGCCTTTTTAATATTGCATTTGCACAGTGGTATTGCACTGCAAGATTCTTGATTTTATTAGTTATATCTAGTAGGGTTATTATTATTTTTAATTTTAATGTAGGTTTAGCTGTGATTCATAATTTAAGTGTCACCGTGTCTGGTATAATTACTTCTCTTTTAGCGTAGGTAGGTTTAGAGGCGTCTGTCCCTGGGAAAGATCGAGACATCACCAATTCCAGCAGGGTTAGATCTGGGTAAAATTATTCTCCCTGTGGGCTGGACAGACGTATCCCCATACGGCAGTTTGGGTACTAGCGCAGTGACATTCATCCCTTCATTTCTTAAATCCATTATTTTTTACCTCAACTTGTACTGCGCCGTTAATCATTTTTATGGAAACAGCGCATTATAAATTTTCAATTACATTATATAATTATTATTAATGCACATGTGTGATAAAAAGCAAATACATAGGTGTGAAAGCATCGATCCACACATTTTTAAAAGACTTTCCTTTGCCATGGATGACGACGAAGTTAACAGTAACTAAACGGCATGCACATGTAAGCCTGTGTGTACCTGAGAGACTGAGAAGACTCATCAACTGGAGCCCCATCCATGTACATGCAAGTAGTCTTTCTAACACAAATTGTGTCAGGGAGATTTTCGACACTAGCTGCATGAGCAGGATTGATCAATAGTCCGAGTTCATTTTCTCCCCGTAGAAATGTGCACATTTTTGACTGAACCAAAGACGTGTGTTTGTTATAACAGAATTTCGTTACAGCCGATTTCGTAATAACGAGAGTCGACTGTAAATCTGAAGAGCATGAGCCACTTACTTTCTGAGTTTGTTAAGAATGCTGGCATCCGGTGTTCCCATGATGTCGTGAATCTTAGCAATCTGATCCACCTCATTGGCACCAGGAAACAACGGATGTAGGCTGAGGGAGAAAAATTTGCCAGACGTTAGGAGGACTGCCCGAAGACACAAATTACTATTATTCTTCGTTGAGCAGCTTTGTGATGATGTCCCAGGCAGTTGAGCTCTGTCCTAGTGGAAGCTGAAGCTGTAATATGTATGTAACCTTGGTTTGCTCAGGACTGGATAATAAGTAACTTGGTTTGAGGGCAATAACCGCGGGTCGATGCAAACCGACAGCTGGTCTTAGCTTGGAAATAGACACTGTTATATTGTCTATTGGTGTCAGAATTTACCTCTGCTTTTGCCTTGTCCCTTTCAAAGAGAGCTGTATTTTCATTAAATTCTGCTATTTTGCTGGCTGCATGAGATTTTTTAACATTGAGTGAGTTATTCTTTTGTTTCTGTAGTAACAGTCAGTCACAGCTTTCCAGCGACTGATGGGCCAAAAAACTTCTACGATGTAAAAAGGAGTAGACCCTCTACTACATCATTGCAGCTGAAAACGATTGCATTATTCCACTTCCAAATCTTGCATCTCGAGCAAGATCTAGGCCTTTGCTGGTTGTCAATCCTTGGGAATATGTGAATGACAGAGGTCTGGTAACCTGGTTGGGATGTAAGCTTAAATATTTACCTCATGACTTCAAAGAAGACACAGCCCACACTCCAGAGATCCATCTTGTACGTGTAATACCCATCTGTTAAGAGGCACTCAGGGGCCCTATACCTGTAGATGCACATATAACGAATGTAAGTCTTGAATACAAGAAATCCTTTATTCCTTGAAGGATTTGCAAACATTCATTTTAACAATCATAATAGATGGGTTTGCAAGTGGGAGAGGGGTTAGAATTGCATCATAATTGTAAACACTATCCACAATCAACTGAGGGTACGTTAGACCCCAAATCATAAATTTATACCGTACATGTAAACTAGGGGGCAGGAACAAAATTGCAAAAAACCAATGTGGATTTTGTTTGTTTTTGTAAATTTGGGGTTTTTGTATGTTTGGATGTTTTGGTTTGGGTTTTGAATACGGGGTTTTAGATTTTGGTTTTGTTATTGGTCTTGGGTTTGGCAATGCCATGATAAAGACACTGTCCTGGTGAAACAACAAGCCATTTCCCACTTCCACACCACAGTTAGACAATAACAGCATCTTACTCATGCAACTGCCAAATGGATTTTTATTTTATCCCTGACAAGCACATGGCAAAGGAAAATTACCTGATAGTACTGACAAGGGGCAATTTCAGATAAATGACAACGAGCAATCTCCTTTATTACCAATGCACAACAACAGAACACAATCAACATAATTACTGTCAAAAAGCCTCCCCTCTTTAAAAAAAAAAAGGTAAAAATCGCAATGAAAAAAAAGAGGAAACCAAGACACCGTCACAAATGGACTGGGGAATGCAGCATGCATTAAGGGAAACGAAAGTGACAGGGTGCTTTCACACACAAAGGAGACAGATTCCTATTTCCGCACTATTCCTAAGTAACTGCTTAAAGCGTGAGGAGAACACAGATGCTTACTTTATGTACATTGTTGTGATAAACGAGTAGATGGATTCTTTTTAATTCTCAAAGCTATTTCCGATTGAGGAGGGAGGAAGCATGTTAACTGTGTGGTACATGTATGATGTATGCCGCATAATCTGGCCTACATGTACATGTACACACTGGATACATATCAACCCAATGTCAAGACTGCTGACCTGCCCCTTTCCCATACTCACTGACTGGTCACAGGACTCCACCCAAAGTTACAAAGTTTCATTTGAAGTCAACTTCATTTTGCACAATGCACTTTTCAAACTTGTGTCGTTTTCAGTATCGAGTGTATGAGGGTGACAGAAATGCTCATCGATACACCAAACACACATGTACCCGATACACATATATGAAAAGGAAAAGAAATGTATACATTTGTACTTTAGGACTTACCATCTTGTTGATATATACTCTGTGTAGGGTTGCTTGGAGTATACACTACGACATGAACCAAAATCTGCCAACTTCAACAAGTCATCCTGTGCAGATTTAAAAGGGGAAAATTCTTTAAACTCTGCAGTAGATACATGCTTACCGGTACACATAACTCAGTGTTCTCCACGAGCTGTTTTAGCAGGGCGGACCGCCCTGCCAAAATTTTGGGCCGCCCCGCTAAAATTTTGCCACCCTGCTAAAATTTGTGCCACCCTGGTATTTTTTTGAGTAGTGTATTTTTCCCCGAATGTCTACTTTCACAAGACTTTAATAAAAAGAGCTTTGCTGCACTTTGTGGATCGAGGCTTACATGTATGATGTACTGACAATGGTGATTGTTGGCTGCCTACCATTATGCATAGTCAGCAGTCCCGAAAAACGATCGCATATGTTTTGTACATGTACACGTACAATGAATTATGCAAGCGTGTACATGTACATGTACACGCAGTGCATGTGACATTGTTTTGCGGAGTGTGCGCGGGCGCCAGTGGAAGGACCGTGCCATGCCTGAGCAGCCCCCACGCTCTGCTCCGATGGAGGGGTTGCTTCGTTTTTATGACGTGAGCTTGAAATTGAAAACTTATCTTTGCCTGAACATATTTCTTTTGTCCTTTTTTATTCAAGGGTGCATTTTGAGGCTTGTTTTTAATCTGCCTTTTCATAGTCAACTGATCAAGAAATGCTCTGCTCATCTCAAGCATGTCTCGAGTCACTAACATGAGGTTCTGCTAAAAAGGCTCCGGAAATTAAAATAATTTCATCATCAAATCTTTCGATGAAGAAACTCCTCCTGAAGAATATCCTAGCCAATATTTCACATTGTAAATGCAATCAGATTTGGGGCCAAATTACAGACGGAAGTGGACTGGAAATTGCCCCAGAATGCACCACAGAGCATCTAGAATCCAAAATTTTCCGGGCCCTTAAGCGGGCCACGGACCCCACGCCGAAAGGGCTTCGCGCTTGCAATTTTGTCTACCGCCCTGCCAAAATCTTCGGCCATGGATAACACTGATCAATGATTGGATGGTTAGTTTCTTTTTCTACTCGTAGTTTGGAGAACATAATAAAGGAAATTGTACTGTTTAATTCCCCATTTTGAATGAAATATTATAAAGATACAAGATTCCACACTGACATACATGTATTATGGAATAAGAACAATTAAATTATTTGTTCGTTGATTGATTCATGCTTTAATGCCAATTTTAAAGCACCCTCCTCACAAACAAACTTATCGACAGAGATTTGAAATACATGTACTTAAGGGCATGAGTCTGTTAGGATTTGGCTTTACATTCCCCTCAAATCATTTCTCTGATGCATCAAATTCTTCTGTGAGGTCACAACCTCTCTCCCACCCTTCCAGAAAGGTTTTACTCAACTACACATCACACACAGCAAATTTACAGGTAACACCTGCCTCCTAGCCTTTAAAGGCTAAAGGTGTGAATCCTATTTGACATTTGTCAGTTCCAACAGAAATCCCTTGGTAGAATGTTGACAAGGTACAAGTACAGGCAAGGGAATCCCCTCCACATGACTGTTAACACACTGCATGACTATTCAGACGATACTAAGATCTCATGATTCTATCATGTACATGTATGTATGTTTTGACAGAGAAATGTTTGATGTTTAACACAGTGGCATTGTCTTCAGAGCTCCAAAATCAGGAATAATGCTTACAGAAGTGCATGACAGTGACTATTGGTACAATTAAAAAACAATGAAATATCAAAATGAAAATGAAACCGTCGTGTCTGATTTCCACATCAATTTGACTTCCCACTTGTCACTAAGTACCAGTAAGAACGTGTAATGTACATGTACACACTGTATGCAGAGCACGTAAAATGTGATACATGTATAATGGAAAAAGGATGGGTCTAAACAATATGACTGCTTTTGCACAGGTATCGTATGTTCATGTGCCTCTAAAAATACATGTAATTGTGCATGAGAAATTTTGCCGAATGCATGCCTTCTGAAGACAGAAGAACCCACACCTCAGATAACTATTTCAGCAAGTTTTGACTTACGTTTTCTTCGCTTTTTAAATCTAATTACATGCATTTGTTTTTTTCCAAGGCAAGGTCACTAGGAGTTAATGAACTGAAACACATTACACACGTGTATGTATTGACAATGTTCCACTGAAATCCTTGAAATGCTGCATTAGCACAAAACTTGTACACCAGGTTTGGGATGCAACAAGCATGATCAGAATCACATTCAAGATGTCTACACGTACATGTACAGTAGCTACAAAAGAAATGTTTCATACTTAAACATCTGGACGCACAAATGTGGCAAGCATTTTTAAAGTCAGATTACACATAAGTGGAATTGTTTTGTGGGATGAATTCATGCGATGCAGCACGAAAAAAGTGAATACTTAATCATGCTATTTTCTATTACAGAGAATAAAATACTCTCAGTGACAGAAATGACCACTTTAATAAGCAGACTCTTTCTTAACTTAGAAGCACAAGGCTGTGCCTTGAAATAATGCATGCGTCTATGGTCATGGCTGTAGCCATTTCCCAGCTAGTAATTAAGACGTGCCCAACTTGGCTAATCCTACATTTTCTCTCTTAAAAACAACTGCATATGGCTGCAGTTTGAACAAGTTTGAAAATAACTAATGCAGTACTTAATTATGTGGGCAAATCTTAGTCCCCAAAGGGTACAACGTGTGAATTTGCTCAATGGATCAGGCACAGGAAAACTGTTGCCTTCTGCAAAAATTTGACCTGATGTGCCATTCAAATTCAGTCCTGTCTGCAACTAATTGCACAACAGATAACGATAGGTGATAAATGTCCCCATTTTGCTGTGTGACTGTTACTAAAGTGTATGGAGCAGATACCACAAAAATACTGACTTCAAGCATCACTCCCAAACAACCAACAAAATACGGCAAAACAACTCAGTACTATTTCTGCCCATTCAGACATGTTCTCATTTAAGGTACAAAACATCAGTGCCCATTCCGTTACAAATTGGTCAGTCAAGCTTGAAATGACGAAGTCCAACAAAAGCAATGTGTCTTTCTAGTTCTACGAGTAATGTGTGAATGGGACACAGACAGCAATCTGATGTACATGGCACCTGTGTTTGTTTTTGTTTGGGGTGTTTTGGGGTAGGGAGTTTCATGATCCGAGCTACCAATTCTACTGTGCTTGTTGCCTAATGTCCACTATACGCAAAGACGTTTTAAAGTTGCTCGTTCAAGCTGCTTGAGCTACTATGTATTCACTGAAAGCTACAGATGTACATGTATCTATTGTATGATTCTACTGCACACATGAATGTGGACGAGAAATGAGATTTGCAAGCTTCAAAGTACGTTTACCTTTTCTCGGGCCAGCTTTATCATTTGGAGCACAGCACGGTTTGTGAAGAAAGCAAATTGTGGAATTATGCTCATTAACATCATGCAACATTTTGTGAGTCACGTCCGCGGTTCATCCTTTACTCAGTTCAGTGTTACATGTATGCTTGGTTTTCAGCATAACTGCACTGCCTACGCATTACACAGCATGCAACATCAGTAAACATTATGTCTGGCCTCTCATGCTTACATGTACTGTATGTACATTGGTAACACAAGAGAGATTAATCCATTTTTTCAAAGAGGATAATTTCACGTTATATGACTTCCTCTCATGCAATGCATTCAAAAGCCTGTTCTCTACGGTACACTGGAACCGCAGAAACCGATATCTGCATAGTTCAAGTACATATTCAGACTTCCCAAGCAGTTGTGTACTTCCCGTACCATCTCCATGCACTGTCGTTTTGTTTTTGAGTTTTTAGTCCATCTCTCCCCCCCCCAGATGAAGCATGAAATTGGTGTGGCAGATTGCATAAAAAATGACATGCCACCAAGGACAATTGCAGAAGTCTGCATACGTGATCACATACATGTACATACAGGTACATCACTCCTTCGTGCTCTTTCATCCATTCTCTGCCAGAGACGTAATGCCATATTTACATGCCATGACAAAAAACCACAGCATTTTGTCATGCTGTCATGGTAACTGACATAAATAAGCTTACATATCCTGGAAACGAAAAGTGAAAACAGTCTCTGTTTTTCATAGTTGCAAGAGTAACAGATTTCTTACCATTCACAAGACTGTCAAAGGAAAGAAAATGCAGAGACTCACCTTAATAAGTATGTTTTCTGGCTTGACATCTCTGTGAAATATTCCATTTCTGAAATTAATGTTTAAGAGCAATTCAAAGAAAAAACTTTACAAAATGCATGCATTCTCTTTAATGAGACTGCGATATGGTTGTAACCTGCATATTTGTAATGATCAAGACTCATCCATCAAAGCCAGAATCACATCAAATCTCATTAAAACTGAGAGGACCTGATCTCTCGCCAATACATGACTGAACACGCATGAGAAGACAGACTGGCTCCATGGAAATTGAAAATGACCACCATCGTGATAAAATGTAAGCCTTTTGTTACCGTATTTATGGCTCTCCCTGTCTGGGTGGTATAGAGCAACAACGCTGAACATTAGTAATGGCCTACCGCATGAGTCCCTCTGACTATATTTTGCAATTGTGTTCTTTGCGACTTATAAAGATTTGATACGAGGATAAAAGATGCCCATTGTTTGCTTCTGCGGGATGAAAATAAAATGTGGGCTTCTTGGAAGCCTTCTTGGCAAAACAAACATGTTTCATAATGTTCATTATAGTGACATTATAAATTCTGGAGGGATTCTACAAGATGGAATTCAATGCACACTGACAGTTTTAAGATTGTCTGTATGCTTAGCCAGTATCACGAGGCCAGTCAAGTGCCTTGCACTGGAAGAATAAGTAATTTTGTTTAAAATAAATGACCAAATAATCACACAGTGTAAGTGAGAATTTTTTGTGAAGAATGCAGTAAGGCTATGCC
This sequence comes from Acanthaster planci, assembly GCF_001949145.1. The sequence goes on along the minus strand of NW_019091405.1, from coordinate 712,521 downwards.
GAATATCCAAATAACCAAATATTTGATCGATTGTCGAATATTCGAATATTGTGTTTCAAATTTGAATATTCAAATGCAAAATTTTCTTTTGTTTTAAATGAGAAGAATTGCACTATGGAGGCTTGTTTCAAGCAGATTCAAATGAAAACCGTCAGAAATCTTACAACCATGTAAAAAGTACCTTATCCTGTAAACAATTTAAAAGGAATAGAAATTTTCAACAGGGCAAGAAGTCTTGTTCATCTCTTAAATCTTGCTAAATCATGGCTGGAGATACTCCTAGATATGAGAAACTATTATATTGATCATAATGTATGACTTTGTGTGCTACTGCAACTGATTTTGTATATGGTTTGTTCATCAACAACCTCCCTGTTGGTGAGACTGAATATTTGGATATTTGATCAAATTGAAGGTTGAATATTCTAATAGTGAATTATTCAAATTGACTCAGCCCTAGAATGCAGCTCTTTGAAAATATTGCCGTTTGTGATAGCACTGTGTGCATTTTCACAAAGTACAGGAACTGGGTAACCTACTGAAATAGAAAAGTTGTACCCAGGGACTGGTAGGAGAAAGCCAATACCAAATTCACAGAAGAAAAAAACATGAAGGGAACATCCAAGAGGTAAATTCTAATTTACCAAAACTCTCAACAATCTTTGCAGGTTACAGTGAAATCTGTTTCAGCATTTCTAAATATCCTCCCAAAACCTTCACAATCTTTCATTTACTTTCTGAAAAGTTATGGGGACCCTGCCAAGTAGTATGAAAAATTCCTGACATGAATGGTTGGATACTCGAGTACTTGGGTCCAATGCACACTCCCAGTTGATGGCAACTTACCGGTGCATGTGATCCAGGGATTTCAGTAACTGATACATGTACGATTTCACCTTCATTTCAGCCAGATAATGCCGTCTCCCTGTGAATGAAAAACAGCACAGACAATCCAATTATCAGACAAGGTTTTGTTTTTCATCCCAATCATGCCAAACAGCCGGGAAGCCTTGTTGGAGGCTGATACAACTGCATGATTTGCTCATATTCAGCAATCAGCCTACCCATTTTGATGGATCCTGCTGAGTTCTGCGGGCTTCCACAAAAACTTTTCCCCCTGAACTGATTGCACACAGCTGTATCGAACACATGCACTAAAGCGAAACCGTGTGTCACCAAGTGAGATTAGTTTGTTGTAGAAAAACAACTCTTAACATACATTTTTACGCAAAGTAGCCCAACATGTTCTAAGTTAAATGAGTTGTGCATGTAAAGAAACAAATTATTGATTTAATTTGGCTAGTGCACCAGTATGTTTCCATGCAGTATTTTTTATTTAAAACTAGACAGTTTCGCAGGAAGAATAGATAAACACCGGGGGTGACGTAGGTAAAAAAAATTTGGCGGGGTGTAGAAAATTTTCTAGGTGTAGGGGACACTTGTGTCAGAGAGTCCGAGGAGAGGGCACGACTTGCCAGGTGTTTGCCACCAGTGATGTTGAGATTTGTGAGAATCAAGGCAGGTGAGCTGAAGGACTTGCTGAAGTCTAAAAGTCAATCTTGACCATAGACATGGTAGAGCAAACTAAAATCTACGCAAGTGAAAGAATACATGTTTCAGACGCAAGATTCCCAAGAACCAGGTTTCTACACAACACGTAAGTTTATTTGGAAAATTGAGTAGATTTGCTATTATTACGACAACCTGTCAGATCTTCCTAAAGATACCAAAAAGCAAATATCAGGGGATTACAAATGTCTTCATAGAAATATAGTACTTATATGATCTGCAGTGTTGTAGTACTCGTGGAGTCTCGTACTAAGAACCACTACTCGAGTATTATTAAAGTACTATTTTCAGAGTACTTGTGTCTTTCTTGTACTCGAACAACAGTTGTTGTACTCAGGTTGCAAAATACTCAGAATAAAATTGAGTAAAAAACAGACTTCACGCATCCACATTTACGTGTTCACATTGTTCGTTTATAATGCATCACAAGTCAAGAGTCATACTGGTACATGTACATTGCACATGGCCACGTGTGATGTTATGCACAGATCACCAATCACAACTCCATGTACATGTACCGGTATATTGTTTTGGAATGTTAGGCCACATAAAAAATAATTAGTTTAGCATCAGCATCCGCCTCAAAAAAATTTTGCTGCATGTTTTTTTTTCTTTAAAAGTTGTCTTTCCCGATGTCCTTAGCCGTCCCCTGTAGTTTCTACAATGCCCACACAACCTCATGCACGCACATGTGACCTGAGTACATACACACTGTCACATGCACTTCTGTGCACGAGCCTGAAGGGAACATGGCACTTTCGTTCCAGGGTTGCGGCAGTCAAGATCAGCATGATACCAAAGTATTTTTTAAAAAAACTTCCTCCCTCCTCATTTTTTGCAAATACAACTGATGCTAAACTACAGGTTTGTATCTTTTTTTAAGTGGCCTTATTTACATGTTTTTGGTCGGTATGACAACCACACAGAGATTTAGCTTGTAACCTTTGTTTTTGAACAAGGCCTTTTTGGCACTTCAGCAAATTTTGTGCTTAAGCAGCTGTGTGAAATTGGGCCATGCATCAATGGCATTTGCTTACTCTTGATGCTTTTCCATTTTACAATGTACCTCTGAGTAAATGCTTTTGCTGTTGTCAATGCATCAGAATTGATGATCTTTCTCTTGCTGTATAAATGTTGTACTTCTGTGTTTTGAAAAGGAGCCTATTCATGGACACAGTTTTGGGACTAAATCTAATCTGCAACTTTACCTAAACATACTGATTTGGGAATGCTATGGCAGATTTTAATGAAAACAATCAGTTGCAAAAAAATTTGTAGATCCATTGTTCATACTCACTTAACATTTTCACACAAATTTGACTATTTCCCAGACATGAAGTACTGTGACTTGTACTCGTAATTAGAAGTACTCATACATGCACTCGGAGATACGAGTACTCGTACTTGAAAATCAGTTCTGTTACTCAGCTGGTAAAGTCCCTGGACTTTTAGGTACTTGGAAATTTAAGTATTTGGCAGTATTCTGTGCTCGGAAAAAAGTACTCAAATACAACACTGATGATCTGCAATGTTACTTTTACAAAGTGAAGTACTTGTTGGCATCTAGTGATGGAATTATCTATAAAAATCCCCTAAGAGGCACCAACACATTTGACCCTAAATGTAAAAGTAAACAAACAATACTCTTAAGTGACCTATTCAAATACATGTACATGTATTTGCTTGTTCCATATATGTTCTGGCTATTCCAACATGTACATGTATGTATGCATGTACATGTATACATGTGTACATGTAAGCAACTACACCACACTATTCAAAATTGTGATGCCATATGGAGACTGCCATGCCACAGTTAAGATTTTTTGATAGTGGTACAGCAGAACTAGGGGGAAAAAACAATTGCATAATCCAATGCACGCATTCAAATGTCAAACATTCCCACTGGAGACCACCCTGGTTGCCTTAGCAACCACAAGGCTGCCAACAGCATTCAGATGCCAGTCACATATGCATAGGCTACAGTGCAGTTACTTTGCTATTAGTCATGCCTTGGTGCACTTACATGACACCTTTCAAAGTGATTATTCATCAAATTGTGATACGCAAAAAAGACTGGCACACTTCAGTAGGCACAGGTGTAGAGAAGGAGGAAGATGCCGAAGCATGTACATTTGTTAATCTGCATACTTTTGTGACATACTTGCATAAAGAACACACACTCATATTTAAATTTGCATTTCCAGTCCTCTCCTCACAACCAACTCCTAAATCCAACATTCCGTTCTTAGAACCACCCACAATTTTCTTTTACTCCTGCCTTTTGTGCTAGTCAGACGTTGGACACATAAAGCCGCTGCTGTGAATTAACACTCCAATGCACAGTAAATCCCCATGCCACGGAATTAAAATGCTAACAGCAGAACACATCACAGTGGCAGCCTCGACTCCGAGGATTGCAGCATGCCTATTTATAAGGTTTTGGGGATATGCTGGGCATGTTTGGCACAGGATCAAAGCATACATGTACCTGCATTGTATGTGGAAGCTTCCAAGTATTGGTAACTACATGTGTAGGTACTGTACTTGCTTCCATGGGGTCTAAAGTGTAATTAGGGTTACAGGTCAAGCCCATTTTGCCAGACTTTGGGAGTTAACTTCATCTTGTCCTTTTGGAGTTTAAAGTATACTCTCTTTTGTGACTTGCCTACAGTATCTCTAGACTCCTGAGGGTTTATGCCACAATGAATTTACAAATTCACATCAGCTCAACAGGTTGCCGTGATTATGTCTCACTTTATACATGTACATGTACCCATGGTTGTTACCAAACAGACAAAAACACTGCAGGACTCTTGAATTTGGGAAATAACATTAATTCACAATGGCAAAAAAGGTGCCAAATATTCTTGTAACTGCAGTCTGAAGCGACAGTATGTACAGTTATTTACGGAAAAGAGATATTGACGAAATATTCCAATCAGGATCTATTACATGGATGTCATTAATCTACACGAAGGAAAATCCATACAATTAATGCTAACACCAAGTGTATTGAATTCATTGATGCAGAGGTGATAGATCTCTTTTTTGATGGATAATTTATAAGCATGGAATACTGCTTACCTCGTATTAACTCGTATATATTCATATCCATTAGCTCACATAGTAAAGCCAGGGTCCCTGTCTTTTTATCACTGCCAAATAAAGGGAAGATAAATGGAGAGAACACTGTAAGAGGAGGTCAAATTTGCTTTATTTCAACCTGCCACAGACACTGGTACAGAAGGGATATCATCAATCTCGGGGTTTTTTTAACAAGTGAGCAGGAAGTATGTTTTAAAAAAAGATAAAAGTGCATGCCTGAAGGTTTTTTTTTCATTACATTTCTCACAAGATAAGCCTGATTGTTTTTCCATTAAGTTTTTACAACATACGTGTAAATTTGAAGCTTGTGTTTTCATCTAATCTCGGTTTGCCTTCTAAACAAAGACCACACCAAGTTCTTTGTTTTGACGTATCGCCTGTTTTGGCATCCTGAGGAAAACGGACATTGATTGGGTGGAAAAATGTTGATGGTTCTAAGTGATCTGCAGTGAGCTAGATTCTTCTGAAGGCCTTTACATGTATGCAACTCAAAAGGTGAATACATCTTACATTGTGATTAGTGACTCAGTTTGTTAGACTGGATCACAAATATCCCTCCCCAAAAGATAACGCCATGCTGATTTAGCAAAAATTTAAAACATCCCATTGATTTTATGAATACATGTACATGCAAGTACCCTTCACCAGCGAATGGTTCTGGGCTGATTGTCTGGTTTCCATCTCCATACATGTAAACATTGCAGCAACGGAAAGGATGAGAACAGTCTTCCATCTGCCTTGGTACAGACTACCTCAGGGACCAGAAGCCATTCCTGCGATGGCAAACGTCCACACGCAGGAGATGCATGTATAGTATCATACAAGCCTCTTCGGCCAATAGGGTGCTGTGACTTGCCGACAGGTAAATGTACATGCATCCAAATTTTAAGGAGCCCTCCCAAATGAGTTGATTCACACATTGAATAGGTAAATGAGGTGAGGCACATCGTATCAACCAGTGGAGTGTAAGTACTAGCCCAAATGAAGTCTTTGCTTTACAACAATTCCCTCTTCTTCATAGCACAGAGCCTACAACCTTTTGAGCATCATCAGTGTCAAGGGTACCAATCTGCGCTTGTAAAGGGTGCATCCAAAAACAAATATTGAAGGGGAGGCCCAAAATCGTTTTCAAAATTTTGGAATTTTTTGTGAAACCTTTGACGAACTTTCTGAGAGGTGAGGTTACATGTGAAGGAAGCAAAGAAAGAAAATATAAAATGGAGCCAAAAATGGTCTTAATTTCATCATTTATTTTATCCCCCTTTTTTTGTTGAGGGCCATGTCCCAAGCTGCCAATCCCCACCCTTGTTGTACGCACGCTTTGTGTCTGCATTATCACAAGGACATCTTTGTTAGGTAGAAAAAAAAAAAAACATGCCATCTTTCACTGCTGCACAGACTGGTATTTCAGATCTCATGAAATGAACAAATCTTACAAGATGACTTCAATGAGCTCCAGGATGTTCTCGTGCGGACTCAGCCTCCTCATGGCCTGGATCTCTCGCAGGTTATTGACTTGTTCCAAACTAAAGGAGACCAAACACACACTGCTGTTAGTTTGCACATCAAATGCAAACATCTGTTTTCTCTTTTGAGGGGGAAAGCGCTGCCAACTTTTCTTTTCAAAACTTAAGCACTCTCTGATGATATGAAGGTTACATTTTTGTGATGTTTATAAATGTTAATTGTCTAATCGCTGCTTACTGAAAACCATATTGCAATTTCCTATGTACGGGTACGTACGTGTCACTCTTGGGGCTATGTAATCCCGTCAAATAAGTTAAACTATCCAGCACACTGCTTTTTTTCTCAAAAGTACTCTCTAGTCCTGGGAATAACACAACACAGTAAGACGGAAAACACGAAATCTCTCGCAGCTTGCATAAAATGCAGTGCGATTTACCGGCCCAGGTGTCTATCCCCAATTCCACTAATCAATGACCACTTGCACAGATGTGCATGCATGTACATGTACCTGTCATAAGTTTGTTTCATCTTCTTGCAGGCGTAGTAGGTCCCATCCTTGATGTGTTGACACTTTAGAACCTCTGAAAAGGTTCCCTCACCCTTCTTCCCAAGGATTCGATACTCTACAGAGTGAGAGAAAAAAAGACAAGGGAAATAATGGACATTTATGCAAATTTTGCAAATATCACACTTTTTTACGATTGCAAGCATCAAATAATGGGTACTGTAACTTTTGCAACTTTTATATCTTCACTAGTTTTCATTACGTGACCGCCATCAGGATAGCTGTGACAGATTACGAGACTTAGAAATCTCCCTCCTGACCAAAAATGGTCAAACCTAGATGCGGAGCAAGCGCAGCCATTGGTGGACGCGACACATGCGCAATCTGATAAAAACAAGACGCATGAACAGAGCGATCGTTGGCAGGTGAAAGCGTGGGATTGGTAAGAAAAAATCTTATTTTTCTCAAAAGTACTGTGTCTCATGCCCTCAAACCCTGTTCATCCCCCTTTTTAACAGCTATAATTACTCAGATTTGCTGTCAGGGAAAATTTGATTTAATGGCTTTGTCACACCTGTGAATCATTCACCTATCAAGTTTGATTCCAAAACCAATAGCGTTACACCACCATGTAAATTGTATGTATTGGTTCAAAGTAAGTCAGATGGAGTAGTGGGTTTGAGTTCTCAAAGTATAGTGCTGACGTTGGACTCCCCGGTGGAGACTAAATTTCCCATCTGGTTCGCAGGAAAGAGTTTCATACTTGCACATCACTTCACATCTTTTTTTTTTATTGCTCCCTGACTCCATAGCTACGTAGCCTGCAACAAAGTAGTCCGTTTGGATTCAACTTTTTTCTAACTCACGCAGTTGTTCTCACTGGCAGTGGGCCATGTGCGCGGCAGTGCTTTCACATCTTTCACTGGCCTACACCTATGCATAAATTTTCAGGCATGTTTTTGGGTGGCGGGATACTCTGCGATCTAGGACAGCCAAATTTATAACATGGCATAGAGTTAATGTTCCAATACAGCATAAAAACTCGAAGTCTGGCAACAAACAAAAATATGATCATGGGGGCTTACGGATAAAAATGGTAAACATAACTCACTGTGCATGGTGTCGCAGGTAATTCACCAATTCAGCATCAATAAATTTAGCTGAAAAGTGGCTAAGACAGAGGCAACTACAACAGTTGAACAGTTAGTTATCCAATCCATAGTTTCATCACACAGACAAAGGTAAAGTAACTAGGATTAAAAAATTACAACTCATTCTGAAGCACTTTATCTTCACCTGCTATGGACATTGTACATGCAGCTCACGTACACCTGTTCAAGGCTCGTTATTATTACATGCGATATATATACCGGAACTAATCCAATACACATTTCGCGTACTCCGGAACTATATTTAATGGATGAACGGCGCATCACTTTTGCAATAGTATAAAAGTATTTCTGAAACCATTCAAAATCTTGAATAAAAATAGCACTTTGTTATTAAAATTCACATTACTTTTCCTTCTGGGTTTTAAAAAAGTAATTACTTAATTTTTAGATGCTTAGTGGGGAAATGATCAGGCCTATATCCGTTAGCGTACTACAGGAGAGTGGGGGTGTTAACAGGAACTATGGTGACTATAGCAACAGTCAACTCAGCCGGTTTACCAAGAGGGCGCTCTGTAAATTCGTTGTGGTGTTGAATCACCGTTCTCTATAATCAAAGAGATCAATGTGTTGAACCCTATCATCTTACGAGCTCATGCATGGTGAATTTAAATTTAGCTTCCGAAGGTTATTCTGCTTTCCCGAGGTGTATCTGCTGGTGTAGTACAACTAATTGTAATAAGGTGTCTACCAACTCGCTGTAAACACAAGAAAGACCATCAGTGGGTTGGGGGATGGGCTCTTCCGCCAAAACGACTGCCCAACCGTAGTTTTGTAAGAATCTTTACGTGACCCCGGTCCCCCTTTCGATTAAGTGGTCGTACCGATTTTAAAAAGCTGGAGCTTTCAATCCCTAAAACAAATAAATGAATGTAAAAAAGAAAAAAGGTAACATGTGGGGGGAGGGGTAATTGGCCCAACCTTCTCTGGATATACCGTTGGCGCTAGTCGGCTGTTTAAGATGGAAGTTGACGGGAGTGGTCTCTATAACCTCAGCATACGTGCCATGTGAGAGTGCGGAAGTACGATGAGAAGCTGCTGTAGCGGTGGGCCCCCTGAAAATGATTGGGCCAAGTGACTGTTAAAAGTTTTAGTGGTGGCGATTCACGAAAATGATGCTCTAAACTTAAGTCGATGTGAAAATTAAACCATATCCTCAATGTTCACAGAAAATTATTATGTTCAACATTTTCCTTTGTCTTGATTCTTAAAGAGAAACGACTGTAAAACGGGATGAGCCTTGATTGTTGTAGCAACTCTTTCTATTTGAGTTACACCATTTGTGAATTTAGTTTCCTCGGCGCAAATGAGTAAAGCCGATGTAAGCTGGTCCTATCGTGAACTAATTGGCTAACTTTTACTCTTATCTTGCTGTGTATGAGTCCAAAATCACTATTTTTCAACCGTTTCATCATCAGTGACCATACTGTTATAAATGTAGGAATTATCTGACGCAATAGCTGTGTTGTTGATTAATATAATACTGCTACCGATAATTGAAGATAGTAATGACAGCCAGCGGTGCGGTGCCAACCTAACACCATGAGGACTATACATGATGGACCACAGCGGCAGCAGTGTTGTAGCACTCGAAATCGGTAGGCCTATACTCGTATTCGAGTACTACTAGTCGCGTACCACTCCATTTCAGAGTACTCGTGTCTCAGTTGTACTCGAATGTCCAACTTTTCGTACTCGAACAACAGTTCTTGTACTCGGGCTGTAAAATAGTCGGAATAAAATTGTATTCGAGCATCGAGGTAGGCTACTGTGTGTTTTGCCAAGGAGCCAAAAATACACGTACACAGTTTTGGGACTAAATAATCTGCAACTTCACCTAAACATTTGGGAATGCTATGGCAGATTTTTATAAAAACAATCAGTTGCAAATTTAAAACATTTTGACAAAGAAATTTGAATATTTACCTGGACTCTGACTTGTACTCGTAATTAGAAGTACTTGTACTTGGGAGATACAAGTACTCGTACCTCAAGTTGAAAATCAGTTCTTGTACTAAGTACTTGACTGCATCACTGAGCTGTGGCGGTCCCGCCATTTGGCACGGCGGGTCCACAATTCCTTTTGTCCTCCAATATGAATCTTCCGCCGATTTGTAATAGGAGTTTAAAGGAGTCCCCGAATTCGCCGGGTTCCGGTCATACTGACTGGTAAAGTGATTATGTTCAGTCTCACTAAGTCTCACCATTACAGGGCCAGCAACACTTCGTGGCATCTCGAGACTAGGTATAATAATAATTGTGCAGACATCCCCCAAGTGCTGCACGGTTAGGCCTTACGTCAGCTGCCATAATAATAGTGCAGTTGATTACAATACGGCCGTTTCACAATAGGGCGCCCCCAAAAGTTTGCAACGCGTTGGCCAATCACAACGCTCGAAATTTGTCGACCCTTTCTAAACGCGCATTAGGTCGACAACTGTCGCGCATTGTGATTGGCCAACGCGTGGCAAACTCTTGGTGGCGCACTCTTGTGAAACGGCCGTATTATATTGTGCTGCAAGATTTTGGTTGACCCAAACAATGCGCGCCCTGATCTGTTGGTCGACAAAATCTTGACTTTCAGGCCATGTAGCAGAACGGTACCTGGGGGGTCAACATTACGATTGACATACCCTCGAATTCTTTGCTATTTCAATTAAGGACGAAACTGGTTGCTGGAAAGAAGGGTTGGACTTAAAAGTAGGACTGAGGGCTTGTTTTCTGGAAACACTAGACAATTGAGTGTGGCATATCACTCTTTTGAAATTATAAAGGACTTTTAGGGCCTAGGGGTGATCATGTTTGGATAGCGATATCTTCGAAAGTCACCAATTAGCACACTAAAATTGAAAACCAAATGAAAGATGACAAAAAGGAGCTTTGATGTGATGTGTCTCCAACACCAGGGAAATTCCTGAATGTCTTTCTTGATCTTTGAAGTGGGGTATTTTGTCACAACTGTCGAAAGAGCTTCAAGTCCAGTGCTTTTTAGAGCGCCCTCTTTGTGATAGGATCACCTGATGGCACGTGACTCACTACTGTGATATGTCACGTGGGCTTTTCAGAGAAGTCCTGGAAGAAAGGAGGCCAGTCGGTCGGTAGTTGGTCAACGTAAAACTTTGTCACGATCTCTTTCAAAATCACCATGATTTCTACAAACTTGACAAATTTTGTGGTCCTGGTGTTGGCAGTGGCAGCAAGTACATGCCACGCGACACAATATCTACCATGCAGTAAGTTATCCGTAAAAAAACTAAATTTGTAGGGCCTAACTCAAGCTCAACAATGCTCAAGCAGGTTCTTACTTCCAGAACTCAAAGTAAAGTACATGTACACTGTAGTCACTACTCTGTCATGCTGCTTCCTTCCATGATGTGACGGCGCCAGTACAGATTACATGGTGTCGTAACGCTATGGCTTTTTGGAATCAAACTTGATAGGTGAATGATTCACAGGTGTAACAAAGCTATTCAATCAAAATTTCCCCTGACAGCAAGGCTTATGAAAAGGGGGAACAAGGTTTCAGAGCATGAGACTGAGTTGGCCTATTTTTTTAAAAAAATGAGATTTTTGCTCACCAGTCTCTCACTTCCACTCGCCATCGATCGCTACTTTCATGCCGTTGTGTTTATCACCTATCAGATTGCGCGCGTGTCGAGCTTTACCAATAGCCGTGCTTGCTCTGCATCTTGGTTTGACCATTTTCGGTGGCTTGGGATTTCTAAGTCTCACAGTCTGTCACAGCTACACAGCCCAGTGCATGTTGCGCATCGTGTCCTGATGGCGGTCATGCAATGAAAACAAGTAAAGATGCTAACCTCGCCACCGAAAATGGTCGAACCAAGATGCGGAGAAAGCGCGGTTATAGTAAATTCGACACATACGCAATCTGATACTGATGGCAAGTCGATCAGGGGGCGAGTTGGCGAGGGGGCGAGTCGGTTAGGGGTGAGTCGGTGAGGGATGAGTCGGTAAGGGGCGAGTCGGTAAGGGAGACCTGATTCCATTACGGTAACTGTAATGTGACTTACAGCATTACACAATTATCATTGCCAATCTGTATAAGATTTCAAGTTCCCAATGTCTTGGCATTGCGGTGGCACAAACGGTACACACGCTGCGCTTGCAGTCCTGACATGTCAGGATCGAGCCCACTCGTCATGGGATTTTTTTTCCTTTTTCCCCCTTAATTGTTTTACATGTATTTGCTCAATTAGATAACGAGTTTACTTCTTACATATGTTTGTGTTTTTCTTTTTTAGTAGATTCATACCCCTGGAGGATTTTTTTTAAGGAAATAAAATCCATGATCCATTAGTTGTTGGTCTAGACTTGTCTGGTTCCTATTTCCAGTGCATTTTTGTGTAAGAGTCAAGATTGCGCGGAACACGGCTATACTAACGTGACTAAATAAACATCATTACAATGAAAATTCTGATATTGCAAACATCCCTTTCGGCTCCCAAAATTGATGCACATTTATGCCAAGCATGATCAAGATCTGACAGTGCTGACTTTTCTGCATTACTAATCTATATGAAACAAAAGTGGTTTTGTCATCCTTTGGTCATTGAAATCCTGCACACCCAAATGTTTAGTGCATACAGCAATTGATGAATAACTGGTATCCCCTGTGCAGTGAAAAGGAAAGCTAGTTTGGTCACCAGCAGGGTGACCCCCCCTTCTCTCCTGGAGGAGAGGGGATTGGGGGTAAATGTTTTATACATGTACATGCATCTCCTGCTGTTTGACCGGGGGGGGGGGCTATTGGATCATTTCCCCTCCCCTCTCCCATTTTTGTGGTGAGAAAAAAAAGGAGTTTGAGGTGTTTTTTTTACTTCTCAATACCCAGTTTGTATTCTGTAGTACTGAAAAAGGCAGAAAATGACAAAAGCTTGGAAAACGCCATTTCAATGTAAGATTAAGGGGAGTAAGTATACGTAAGATATGTATTTGTGTTGTGAACAGCACCCCTCTACTAGTGTCATAAGATGTCCACCCCCCCTGCACTTTTTAAATTCCCACGGTCAGGTCATCTTCTCCCATGCGTTGTCACAGATAACGCCCAAGTGTGACTTACCATGTCCAACCGTGTTGACATTTAGGACTCTGTCTGTTGTTTCGTCCGCCTTGACTCTCCAATGTTTTATATGGAGATTGAACACAAGTGTACTGGTGCTTGATATTTATCACTAATTTGGGGTCTCGTTTTGCTTGAAAACAGCTGATAAAACCTTGACAGGAATTATCAACAAGGTCACCGTGTCAGGCTGCCCTACTCCGCCGTGCACTGTTATAAAAGGGAACAATGTTTCATTTGCCATTGACTTTACTATGAAAAGTGAGTATTGCATTTAATGTGTGAGAATCCCCCACTCCAGTCATTCAAAATTTTTATTTAGGATACCTGTTCCTTATTTTATTCAACTTTTTCTTTCACTAATGAGTTATGAAAGGAATCTTTTATGCCCATGGAAAATAACCCAAATGAATAAAGTCTAAAATATGATGATCGCCACAATGTAAAACTAATTCAAATAATGAATACCTGTTCAGACAAAACTGTATTGAGTAATCGCATTGTTTTTACCCTATTAGTTTTAAAATCTGCGCTCTTGTGCTTCCTGTAGATTTGCATTATTTTTCTGTTGTCAAGTTCGCAATTCAAATCACAAGTCAGTCATACATCACACGAGTCAATAGGTCACATCCCAAGTCAGCCATGTCATTTGAATTGTGAGTAAATCAAAATTCACATTGCATTTACAGTCAATGTTAAGTCATATAGGTTTGTATGGGTTTGCACGGCTGCCATCTTGCAGGCCAGTGCTTGTTTTCCACAGGGTATGCACAAAATAACTGCCTTGCAACGTGCCTACCATACAAATCCTCTATTGTCTAACACACCTCTTTCTGCAACAGGTGATCAAATGGCAAAGACTGCCAACACAAGCGTTCATGGGCTCATCGATGGTGTGCTCTTGCCCTATAAGACAGCTTACACGGATGCCTGCGATAAAGCAAATATCAAATGCCCCTTGATGCCATCCAGCAAAAATCTCTACGAAGCCAAGCTCTACGTGAAGAAAGATTATCCCTCCGTAAGTGATGAGAAACAGCCATTGTCGCTGAGTTTCTGATAATAGACCTCTGCACTGACGACTAATGCCACACATTGTTTGCATATGAGCTTTCCCATGATGCTTTCCCATTTGCAGTGGGCAAAGGGCTCATATTGTCTTATAATGTAATAGACAGACTCTTGCAGATGAATCTCTATTACATCTTTGGAGATTTCGTGATTAATTATGCAAGACCCTGTGATTTTGGCTGATCAGGAGGTGTCTTTTATTGTACCTTTGGCCGGAAAGCATTTTGCATGCAAGTAGTGGGGTTGGAGTCAGGGTCCGGTAAAAACTTTTTGGAAACTGTTGTTTCCCAAGATTTTCAATTTTACTTACTTTACTATAATAGAAGCACTTAAGCCTAATTCTTGATGTATCTGGTCCATAGCTTGAACTTCGGTTAAAGTTGAGCAATTCCTAAAATAAGAGTCACCCTTCATTAATGCCATCATCTGCCAAGTCATGATTTGACCAATCAATATACTCCACCACCGTTCGGATGAAAAATGACAGCTCTGATTGGATGATACGCCACACGGCCTAAAGACTGCATGCATGCGGTTACCAGACGTCTGTGCACATGGTGGAGTAGAACAGGTGACACTCAGACTGTCTACAGAGGAATGTGCACATGCAAGTAGAGTATGACATCATCAGTACATGAGCCTATCCGCTCCGAGCAGGAACAAAAGGGGGCGTGTTTGAAATGAAATTGACTGTCCTTTGGTATGCATTCACTGCAAAGGCGCGTAAGTTTATGCGCGTTTGACGTGGAGCACGCTTAGTACACACAATGAATTTACTCTGGAATGTATGGCCTTCGCATGCACGCCAAACACGTGCAAGAACCTGGTTGGAAAACTTAGTACCATCTGTCTTTCTTTTGCCGGTGAGGATGCACTTAGGCTCAGGGTGGATTATACAGCATACATGCTGCCAAAAGTATGTTTCTTTGGTGGATAATTTTTAGGCCAAATATTAGGGTGGGAGTAATGTTTATCAAACTTTTTTGCAAGTGACTCTCTGATCTATTTTATACTTTGCATAGTCACTGATGTAATGGTTGGTTAAAGGTTTAAACACATGATAGCAAACTATCTCCGTCTGGGTGGGCACCATACTTTTTTATTTTGTTTAATATTTTGTAGAAAATAATAGCATATTTCCTTGTGATTTTCAAGCTTTGGGTGGTAAACTAGAAAGTTGTGGAAACGCGTCATTTTTTTCTGGCCCAATGTGAATCAGGTTTAAAATGAAAATTCCCTGTCACAGCCCAACCAGCCAGGTGGATTTCATGTGAAAATGTACAAGTCGCTGTGTGGTGTTGTCATTCTTACAACCGCTCTGCTAGTTTTTCTGTGGATTCTGCATCCCCCAATATTATCTGGCTTTTTCTGTTTCAATCTGTCCACTTCAACCATTTAGCTGTTCCTTGTAAATCCATTTCAAAAACCACCAAAGTTCCTCTCTGGCCTAATTTTTTTTGGAAAGCTGGCACATGGAGAATGAAACAGAATTGTGGACCAGATTAATCTAGAAACAAGACTAAGCAAAAGAGCCTGTTGATTTTCCTTGGTAATCACTGCACAAAAATATTACTTGGGTACCGAGCCAAAGTGACCATTGCTCGAACATGCCCTAGATTGCCTGCTGATCAGCACATGAGCCTTAATGGCTGTTCACCTGCTTGTTAAATCATTGTAGATGAATCCAGCAATGTTTTCCTGGACATTTCCAGAGGCCACACTTTAGTGCCAGGTTTTGTATGGTGTGTCTGTCACAGAACTATGGCTGTACAGTTATTTCAATGCTTTGCTGCCATTACCGGGGGCCACCGCAAATGACCAGTGACAGTAGTTAGGAGTTGAAGTTTCTGATGCTGCACTCAGGAGCGAATACAGTTTTTCAAGGGGGGCATTGGAAGCAAATAAACTGTAGCTTGTACATAGGTTGGGTGTATTTCAAAAAAATTGGGGGGGGGGAGGGATACGGGGAAGGGGTTATGCCACTGACCAGTCATAGCATTACCATGATCATTGGATTCTTCGCTGTGCAGTTGGATACATACATATGCACAAGGCTTTGTTATTCAAATTACATTTTGATATTTGTGCTTTTTTGTTGCAGCTTGAACTCTACGTGCAGTGGGAACTACTTGACCAAGACAAGAAGGACATATTTTGCTTTAAGCTTCCAGTCATCATAAAAAGTTAAAACAGTTTTCAGAGGCTTGGGTTTTGTTTGGTTTTTGTATCTTGCTTTGTTAAATAGTTGATGTATAACTATGTGATTTTTTCCTTTTTTTTGGTGAACAGCAATGCACATTTCTCTTGCTGACTGTGAGCAAGGTCTGTACATACTCTGCTAGGAATGATCTTTCTTTTTGCAATCAAAGAAACATTTTCAGTGCATTGTTCTCTAGATTCAAAGCTTGAGCAAAAGAGAGTGACTTTGAACTTTGTAGATTGTGAAAACAACTGGTGTGTTTTTCTTTCTTTTTTCCCCCCTGTGAAAACTGCGTTAAAATGAATTAAGATCGGCAATGCTACAGGTAGTTGGCATATTGTTGTCAAATTCCACAGACATAGAAAGTGACCTACATGTATTGAATCTTTGTGACAGGCTAGCTGAAATTTTATGCACTTGTGAAAGTAAAGGGACTTCCTGAGCCTCAACTGTGGTCGTTCTGCTGGAGTGTTTTCCAAGGTTGAAGTCCTTTGTGTCACGTTTCATTTTCACTGTTAATTGGACTGATGAAAGCAGAGTTTGTGACTGGACACTTTGCGAGGCGAATGTTTCACTTCTATGCCTTCTAGGCTTTGATATGACTCCAGTCTTAAAAAAATACAGGGAAAGGCCCTGCTTGAGAAGCATATATTTTAACTTGTACGTCCAGCCACTTTACCCCATGAGGGTTAATTTCTCATGGAGCTGTAAGTCAAAGGACATTACTCAACAGATACCTATGTTAAGCAGATGCATGTATTAGCTTGCTGTGAGCGGTATATACATGCAGAGCATGAAGTGGCTTGTAACCCATTTTTTGCTGAGTGAACTTTCCGATGGCTCAGGAAACTTTTCTTCGCTCATGAAATTAGCCCCTCGGCTTAACAGTAATTTTAGAAGTCTATAACTGCAGTGGTATCCATCTTTCCGATTGTGTTTTTTCCATTTGTTATTTTCAAACATTTCTTTGATTTTTATGCCGTCAGTTATTCAAGGTTTATTCCTTTTCAACGTAGTTTTCCCAACCAACATCTTCCTATATGTTTTATCCAGTCCTTGTTCCCTTACATGAATTGGATGTTTCTGTTAGTTTGCTATTTATTTGTTATGAACAAATGAAAACAGATGTTCATATTTGGTTTTAGGATACATGTATATGTGTTTTCCTATTAGTTTGCACTTGAAGAACAGGGTTGAACATGCAGTTTTCAACTAGATCTGTTTAAAACCCAAGTTTGCCTTCTTGTAGATGCATGTACTTTTCTGTTTCTTTTTTCTTTCTTTTTTAGGGCAAGTACGAAGTTGATTTCTTGTGTAATAACCCTTGGTGCACTACTTGTGTAACCTATTTAGAGTATTGCCGTTTGAACAACTAAAAATTGGTGTGCGCTAACTGGTAACATAAGCAAAGCCCTTTTTCCAGCCCCATCTTGTCACCTTTTAAAATGGATGTTGTTCAAGGAACTGTATCACTGTTTGTGTACATCTGGAAGGTTTGATGGTATAGGCTGTGCTAGGCTCAGTGCGGTTTTTGGTTGCTTGCCTATGAAATGTTGATATTTTTACCATCTTGAAGTAATGCACTATGAAGTATGTGATTCCAGTGTTTAAAAGTCATACAGTTTGGTATCCGGAAAGAGCAGGGTACTGGAAATGGTGTAGTGTCACATATTGTCATGAAATTATGCTGTTAAGGTGGGGAATTTACAGTGCCTTGATGTTGATGGCATTTTAGCCTGTTTTAGTCTGGTATTGTCAACAAGATGGTATCAACAGTAAAGTAAGGTCCCTGATATATTTCTAAAAGTAATTTTGAAATGACTTAGTGTGAATTCTCGATTCGGTGTAGAAGCAGTTAACAGAAAAGCTGACTCACTTTTCCCTTAAGCTTCCATGTATCTATTGGTCTGTTTATACACGTACATAATTACATCGATAGTTACTTCCTGCTAGAAGTTAGTGAAAGAAAGGTTAAGCTTTTTTGGGTAGCTTTCCACCGTAAATTACATGATTGTTTAATAACCAACACACGTTCATTTTGTGCACATACGATGGAAGTGTTGACCAAGGCAGTGGCGTAACTAGGGGTGGAGAGGGTTGTGTCTTTCCGTGTCTCTTCCAAAGGTCTGTCTTTTGTCCCATTCTGGAGATTTGCGACATATGAGTCACCGTTGTTGAAAACAAACTAGCAGGTGTGTGTGCCAGTGCACAAGGGCCGCAAAGTCTACTGCGCACATAGCGATCAGCCACTTTGTTTCCAATATCGGAGGCTGAAGCCACTCTCTGTACACAGCTCTGTCCGATTTCATCCTCTAACTTCTTTTAAAAAAACAAGCAGTTTTCAGTCCCCTCCTGAGCAGGACCTGGGTCTATGAGTTGACACTTCAGCCCTCCTCGGCCCCGCACTGCAAGGGCGTTTGACGAGATCCTAAATTTAGACGTAATCTTGTAAACATTATACTTCATAGAAGTATGCATTGTTTCCATTACATGTATTTCGTGTATTTTTTTTCACAGTGATTTCTGTGGTCAATGACACAATTAAAAATCAAACAGCAATTTTATATGCATCCTAGTGCTGCATGTTGTGTTCACAGTTATTTTGCAGTCTGCGGATCTGTTGTAATGCTGAACGAAGTTACAGATGCGTGATTTGGATACTGTTTTCTGCGCGCTTTAATTGGCGCCCCTTCCGTGGAGGAATGAAATTATTCCTGCACGACCCGTTTTGGCAACCAAGAATAAGTGCCTGTCAAGCCCACCGTGAATTTTAATCAAGATCCAGCTCCCTGTTGTGCGAGACGAAACCATCTTGTTATCTGCCTGTGACTGTTTTATTTGAATTTCATATGTTCATCTTCGGAATCACAGGGGCGGATCCAGGATTATCTGCTGGGGGGGGGATCGGAATACTACGGGAGACACCGTTGGCGAAAGCCATTCCTTACTGAAAGTGTCCAATTCATTTACCTATTGAGACCAATTCACTTACCCATTGGATCCAATTCACTTACCCATTGGATCCAATTCACATACCAATTGGATCCAATTCACTCATCAATTTATATACAAATTCCAAGACCAATTGCTTTGCATAGAATCAATTGGAATCCAATTAGGTTCAATTGGTTTGAATAGTAACTTTGGACCTTTTCTCAGTTGGACAATTTCGAAACCAATTGACACCATTTTAATGCCAATTCACGAACCAATTGTAACCAACCGAAGAACCAATTGAAACCATTTCAGTACCAATTAAAAACAACTGAGTCACATTTGAAAATTCATTTGATTGGGGAAGAAAGCTGAAAGAAAACCAAGTGGAACCAGTTGCGTCCCATAAATTTTGAGATTATCAATTGATCGAGGAAAAATAAACAGCAAAGAAAAAATGCCAATTGAAACCAATTGCGTCCCATTTGAAATCTCCAATTGATGGGGAAAACAATAGGAGAGAAAACATACCAACTGAAAGTTTTGTTTCGTCCTTAACCGTAGACCCCTACATATGTGTATACTTTTTAGAGGAGTCTTCCAGCCTTTAGACATAGGCCCTTTAAGAAAATTGGCAAGATTAGGAAGGGAGGGATTGATCCCCGAACCCCTTCGGGATCCGTGCCTCAGCTGTGCTGAAGAGCGAGGATGGAGGTTGTGCGCCCTCCCTCACTCACAATCAACGCACGAAAGTTCCTTTTGCCTTTACTTGGGGGGAGACTTTGGTTGTGTTTTGTTTCTCCCTTGTTTTTGTTTGGCTTGTTACGCCCTTTTCCTTTTGACCTTAAGCGAAATTGTCTTCATTTTGGTTTGAGGTTTCCCAACATTTTCTTTGATTCCCCTGAAAATTCAAAGTACCAGGGGTGTAAAAATCCCGGGGATGCATGGGATATATCCCCGCCGCTTTTTGGATCAGATAGGCATTGGATAACCCCCACACTCACACACACAGAAGTACTTTTTTTCGAAAATTATCAAAGCCATGAGATACGCAGTTTTTTTTAGGAGTGTTAAGTAAACACGTGATTTGTATCGTGAATAGCACCCCTGGTGTTCCCCCCGCGCTTTTCCAATTTGCTGAAGTCATTCCCATCCCATCCAGTCCTATGTCCAGCAAGAAATGAGACCGAGGGGTACCCCAACATGTCCACTCTAGACTACTGTTATCTAACACATATCCCTAGATGTCTGAAAAGAATTCCTCAGATTCCAGTGAAATAATGACCAACACAAGCAAGGGGGGGGGTTCTCTCTGTCTCATATCTTGCTTCCTATGGCCAGTCCCCGGAACCGATTTACGACACTGCAAAGTACATTGCATCGTTCCCTTCAAATATTACTTTATATTCCACAATGCTAACGTTAAGTGTCGGTCTTCTTATGCCCCAATAGTGTAGCACGAGGCCGGTCGAGCTAATGAACAAATCCCAATCACTAACAACTAACTGATAACTTAAGTGATAAATCTATAATTTATTACTAAATTTAGTGATATGTGACAATCATCTTCTAAACTCCACAGTTTCCATTTTATCCTTTTCACACGACCTTGACCCTTGACCCATGACCCGGGATTCCTCTAAGTAAGGACGGTATCGGTAAATTAGGCAGAAATAAACGCTGGATTTTAAAACAACTGGAAATGTTCTTTGTAAGTGAAATAATTAAGAATAATTTATGTATATCTTATAATGTCAATTTCAAGAAGTAATTGGGAATATACGTGAGATGGAATCGTTTGGGTATTTCATTTGAAACCAGCAAGCACTTGCATAATGAGCAAAACCAAGCGTATGTCGTCAGGCGTCCAAGTCATGTTGGCCTTGTTAACAGATCATTCAAATCATGCAAATGTAACCTGTGCAATTATCACTCACTGAGGAACTGAGATGCATTCCAAGCCTCTATTTGCCTCTCAAAAAATATTTTCTGATCAAGGTGAAAGATAAAGACGAAACGCGCACCCGCACATTGGCAGTTGATATACCAATAAGGTGGCGTTTTCTGAGTAGAATTTTATCAAATGGGTGACGAGAATGGGGTTTAAAAGTGAAATTCTGGTATATCCACCTCTGTTACAATGCCGGCGTGGCGTACATAGCAAGCTTTGATCCAAGAGATCGAAAAGGGACCGCGGGCTTTAATCCGGGAGGAGGGTGGTATATCCCCCCACCCACACACACATCTTTTGGTCGGGGGGGGGATCAGGGTACCTGTTCAATTTGATTGTAACCCTTAAACGTACGCCCTATGGATTGTCCAATATTCCTTTCAGTTATTTTGAAATTACATTCAAACACTTCAAAATATTCAAAACCGTTTGCAGCTGGGACCCCGCATGCAGTACGTAATTATATTATGATCTTGAGTCACACCTTTCAGCAAGAACCAACAAGCATTATGTTAATTAGTTCTCATTATTACAGTCTTTTAGCGATTTGGTTTCCGAGATGAATGATATCGAATTCGGCAGGCTATGGGTGGCCAAAGTTTTAACAGAGTTCACATCTGGTTGCCTTATGATGTTCGTTGTGCTTCATTGGTGTCAAAAGGCAGCCATGTATGCAAAGTAACATTTGCGTGAGATTCTTAGAAGAAATTTGATTTTGGGGTTTTTGTACTGATGGCCAGCCATAGATTTGCCAACCACTTGGTGTGGGTAAAAGCCGCATATGTGACGCAGGGATACTCTGCGTTTAAAAAAATTCCATTTTGTTCTCCGACTTTAAAAACCTGGATAGCCCACCGTTGGGTGGGGCTAATTCCCGGCCTGCACAGAATTTTGTGAAGAAAGAAGGGTACTTCACAGTTACAGACGCTGAAAGCACCGTGGATTGCTTGCTGCTTGAATCAAGGTGTGTATGTTTTGTGTGTACATGTTATTATATAACTGAACTCTATCTAAAAATCAGCTCCCTGTAAGGCTTAGCGAACGTGCGTGCACGGGTTTTGTTTTGAATGTGGACGCCATTTTCGGTCCCACCAGCTTCAACTTCCTTTCACGGTGCGCCCCCCACTGCTACCTGCTCTTCGTTAACAAAATAACCTCTGGGGACGAGGTTGCACCGGCCACACTTCTACTACTCTTTTTCTGGTGAGGACAAACAAGCATCGACACACAGGAAAGATACATTACCGGGAACGTCATTTCTTCTCACTTTAAACACGGATCGAATAATTGCTGAGAAGAAGCAGCCTCACGAGTAAACTAAGCCTAGGGCACTAGCTGGTTCTTTCAATCGTGGCGTGTTCCTTTTACCTCGAGTGCAAATTGCAATGGATCCAGAGCTCTTGGCAAAAGCCAAGCCAAGGAAATTTAGATGGCCTGTATAGCTACAAGCAGTGACTATTCACGAGCACTGAACCAATGTCATCCTTTTAGAGGCAGCGTGCCACCCACTCCACTGAGAGTGTAAATCCTTTTAATAACCTTTTAGGTTTTTTCTCAGCTTTCGAAATTATCTTTTCAATTCAACGGCAGAATTTCAGCTTCAGTGCGTCTTTCCCATTATCGGAAAACTCATAATTGGGTCTTCTGATTTCACACGTCCGTCATGAAAACCGCCCGCTTTATTCAAAGTGTAACCGAAATTAGCGGTGTTACTTAAAAAAGATAAAGGGACGTCTCGTGCGAAATACTAACTCTCAACCTTACGGCGCAAACGTGGCCAGTTTTTACTGAAGATCATTTTAAGGGAAAGCGTCTTTCTATGGAAAAACGTCGTTCAATAATTTTCACTACCCTGGAAAAAGTGTGCACCCCCAGGATGCCCTGCCCAACAATACGTCATGCCACCGCCATGCATCAGGTCTGGATCCCAGGCCAATATTTGATTAAGCCCGGTCAAGGGTATTAAGGCGACTTGCCAGCATAATATTAATGGGATGGCAACGACAAATTGCCTATTATACCGAAGATAATTAAATCCTGTCCTCGTTTGTTTTTAGTGTTTGGTTGCAGCTACAAGAGAAAGTGCGCTCTCACGTTCTTTGGTTTTTAAGGGGATTCATTTAAATAGAATTATCATCTACTGCTATGAGAGAATTGAAAGGTCTACGCGGTGCAATCTTGAAAAGGCACTTTTTGTTTTCAGTGCACCTTATTTTCAATTATTTTCATTCTGCTATTTCAAAATATTTTGGTGCCATTTTGTTTTTAATGCTGCGGTAAATTCCAATATATTCACGAGCAACACTGTGATATTTAGGGAGAAAAACTCCACGTTTGACATCGGGAAAATCTGCCGGATTTTTTTTTTTAATTTTTTTTTTTGCTAACCAAAATTTCCTTTTGTTTATTGATCCATTGCTGTGTAAATACACAGCCACAAGCCATCGATCAACCCTTTCTCTTGAATGTTTTAATTTTTTGGCTGAAGATTCAGTGTCTGCATTCCCCCAAATAACATCATCGAAGTAGTTCCCTTATTTGTCCGGGAAAGCATGGGCAAATTTAACCGCTCAAATACGAGCACTTTTTAGATGATGCTGGATAGTTTTCATATAGAGAAGGTAATGAACCAAAACAAGCGGTCTAAAATAAATTTACAGCCATAGATTCTCTGACAATTCCAACAACCAAAAATTGGCCAGTCGGCATTTTTTCTGCTTCTCCAATCTCATTTAACCAGCTGGAATCACCAGGAGGAATGTATTTGTACTGAACTAGTACGGACACAAGTCTTATGGTTGTCAGGTGGAAGTAGGAATGAACTTGAACGTCTGTTCCTTTCCTGTGTTGCGTTACAACCACCGTGGTTGATATCGAGTATCGCAGTAAAAGGGGGTGTGGAATGCTGGGTAGCAGAGCTCAACAGCAGGCCTGGAAGCTAAGCTTTGTTTTAACTGGCTCACCGGGAAAGTTAACTGTTTCACTTGCCCGCAAGAATTCTCACTAGCCTATTCGGCTTTTTTAAACCAAAACTATAACTTTTATGGACGTCATTATTTCAACCGTTAATGTGGGGTCTTGCAGTCAATTCTAAAACTAATGGGGAATTCAAAACTGTTACATTTAACAGGATCACGTACTATTATTTTTTACAACTTCTTCTTTTTTTTTTTACAAATGGCAAAATGGCAGTTTCAAACAGGAAGGTGTTCCTTAAGGCCTACTCGCCCGCCGGGCAAGTTAAATACATTTTCTTGCCCGCAGCAGCTTTTACTAGAATTTGTACGCCATTGCAGGTATAATTTGAAAGCACCCCGGGCTGGCAAAATGAAAAACGGGGACGTTGCAAATAGATGATTGAAAAACAACCAATGAGCGAAAACGTGTTTCGTGCATCTCACTATAATCTCGTAATTGAGTCTAAACGGACTATGGTGTTCTATATCTGCCATCTTGCATCTTGTATCTCCCAGCCCACTTTACAGATCTCGCCTTACGTATCGAATTTCTCATTTCGTGACTTGCCTCTTCCCTCCACTGAGCTCTCGTTTCACACAATCGATTCAATGCACTGTATCAAAGGTGTTACAAAGCCTCGTTGTTTCACACGGATCTGGATGGCGATCAGTGATCCGTCGCTGGTTAACTGACACACCTAAACCCGCCTAATGGATGGAGCGAACCAGTAATAGGATCAAAGTGATCAAGACCCAGATCCGTGTGAAACAAACAGATCCAATGATGGCGTGCGCGCTTCCGCCGCGGCCGCAGCAAAGCTACAGTGTTTCATGTCATGTAATAATGTTCCTACTCCATCACTCATTTTCAGCCTTTGTTGTGCAACATCGGGTCATTTAACGCGAGATGCGACATGGCAGATTCAGAGCACCATAACGGACGACAGATGAAGCACAACCTTGGTCATTAATACACACCCCAGCTGTCCCTCAGATTTATATAGCCACTTTCCAATCTGGGGTCAGGTGCAACCTCTCGCTCCAGTCCTAATTAAGATATCCATACATAAACCCGTTCATAATGAAACCGCCCTTCTAATAGTCCTTCATAAACCTCAAACACAAGCAAGCCATTTATGAGGTCAATTATTTTTTTCAGTTTGGTCAATTTTTTCCCCAGGTTCTTAAACAGTGATAAAATCATTCGCAAGGACACAGTGACAACATTCAATATTCCCGTAAACCGAGTACTATTTCTAAGGTTAGGTTGGGACCGGGGGGCACAAAGTAAATTGTATCCTTTCCTAATGCTCTTTCTTGAGGGCTGATTTATTATCATTTATCGCAAAGTTAGAAAACCTCAAGTCTTGTGACAGAGTTCATTTCGATATGTATTCGGGGACATTTTTGTGACCTTCGCCCATGAAATCCGTAAGGCAACCTAATTACAGACATCAGCTTTTGGCGCGTGAAAGTCATCAAAATTTTACTTTCTATTAATTGTTTTTATTCTACTGGCTTTTCCGTAATGTACCTCAAATTAATGTGGGGGTCAGATGAAGATGGACTTACATGTACTTAGCGCCATAATATGAATTACCCCGCCAAAAAGGACACACAAACAACAACAACAACAACAACAACAACAACAACAACAACAACAACAACAACAACAACAACAACAACAACAACAACAACAACAACAACAACAACGACAACGACAACGATAACACAACGACAACAACAACGACAACAACGACAACAACAACAACGACAACAACGACAACGACAACGACAACAACGACAACGACAACAACAACAAAGGAATAAACAGATGGTGAAGTAATCTTGAAACCAATGAGTGTGTCTCAAACCGATGGGGGACCTTTCAATTGATATGCGTATCTCCAAGCGATAAGATGTACTTTCCTTGATTAATTTAATACACATCACTCCCTTCTGCAAGGATAATTCACGTGTACATTGTACATATAAAGTTTCACGCAAAACTTCTTTAACTACATTTGAGAAGTCGCTTTAATACTGACTGGCCAAAGATGTTCTATATAAAAAATACCAAAACAGAAATGACTTCGCCCAGCTGCAAATGGATTTATGTTTACTGGTATTTTTTATCAGTCAAACATATTTGATATGGCTTGACGGGGAGGAGGGCACGTGCCCCAGGGGAAGCCTAATCCATCCGTGGCTCCATGTGAAATTTTAGAATGTGCACAACAGAGTTGAATAACTTGAGGCGATTATTCGACTCCAGTCCGTCTTAAATCACAATTTTCGGCAACTCGACTCGAGGACACATGGGAATATGAAATGATTCGATTCGAGTCACTGTGATCAAATGACTCGACGTTAATAAGACTCGAGTCCCAAAAATGAAATCAAACATCTTTGCAGTGACTCACAGTGCCGGTTTACGACGTTCTTGTCATGTGGTACTATCATCAAGAGTAAGATGTGGTAAATTTAAGACACAAAAAAGACTTTCTCTCTTGTTTTCTGTTATCGTACTTGTAGTGCCTAGATACAAAATATTGGTGACTCGACTTGACTCGATCTTTTTTGCCAAATGACTCGACTCGAGTCACAACTTGAACTGACCCGTTACAACTGTGGCACACAACCTACGTGCAAGCCACAGTTTCGCTGCTTTCAGTACCTCGTTGAAAGCCTGTATGTGCACCCCAGGTGCCCCTCTGAAATTTCATCGTAGACGCAATGCTGTTTGGCACCAAGTGAATCCCGTGTCTTGGACGATATTTCTGTTTTCCACAGGAAATTGAATAGAGACCCGAATGAAGTGAACAAGCGTGTTTCCTCCAAAATGCTGTTTCCTAACAACTGATGTGAGTTCAGTATAAAGGCGGAGTTGACATCTGATAAAAAAACTATATGTATCCTCTAACTCAGTATTCTATATCAAGAAATCGTTCCCCGTAGACGATTATGCAGATATTTTCCTTGTACAAGTTGCAGTTCTAGACATAACCACCTTTCCAATCACCTGACAATTACCATTCAGAATCTCTTAAGCCATCTCCGACAATGACGTTCACAGGACGAAAATGGATATCAGCGCCTCAAGAGATAATAAGTTACTGGGATGGACCGAAATCTGACCAGCTTTGACTGAGCGTCGTCTTGAAAGCTGTTTCTTCATCCAACCTTTCCGGCACATGTGGATTCTAATGTTACCCAGGTGATCTTCTGAAAGTCTGCTCTGAATCCGTCCAGGCGGCAGAAAGCATGCTTTTAAGTGACAGGTTAGCCTCGTCAACCAAAGCCTGCCATCGGATGTATTGGCTTTTAAAGTTTGGTGATGTGGCGCCGTGGCATCATTCATGGAAAGTAGATTACATGTATATACTGCATCTGCAAGAGTCCTTTGAATAATTTGCACTTCAGTGATAAAGTTTCTTTAAAATCTGGATGAAAGTACACAATACAGCTTTATCATGGGGTAGCCATCTTTTTTATCAATGAAAGCAATGTAACCCAACTGAGGCTGAAAAAAATGTGTGAGTTGTATTACTTTTGTCATTTAGTATAAAGTCTATGGGCCTTGAGCTAGACAAGAGAGGGCGCTATTTCCTTAGTAACGGAGGTTTCTTTGGTCGGAACTGAACTTCGCTGGTTCACGAAGGACTACGAAAATGTACGCGTCACGGACGTATCGCTACCAACGAATTGAACATACCAACCAACGCAGCTCTCTTCAGCCGATGAAAGCGTGCTTCTGCTCGAGGCGGATAATGCCAAAGAGCTGTGGTCGCATCATCCAAACGACTTGCAGTCCTGGATTCCTGGACTATCAGTTTGACCAGAAGCACCCCTCACCGTTCAAGAAGAGACAGGCCGGTGGGAAAAACTTGGCGCACACGCGAAGACAGAACATTTTAACCGGCAAACCTCACTCGGCTAGTAAAGCCACTGTCGATAAGAATGGGCATTTTTTCGTTATAGAATATCATTGCTGGTGTTTTTCATCGACCTTGTTCAGCGTGTGTTTCCGGTACATGTAAATTGAATTTTCCCGCCTTTTCTTTTTCCAGTAAATCACAATTGGACTCAATTAGCCTTCAAACAAAATAAAGATTATCTTCTGATGTACAAGAATATAAAAGGTTAGAAATGAAGGACCAATCCGAACGTGTGCATGGGGCACAATCAAGGCGTGGGATATTTTTTGAATGGAAACTCGAACAATCAATGAAACAAGCGTGTTTCCTCCAAAATGTCGTCTTAGCTTCACAACTGATGTGACTTCATTAAGGCGGGGTTTGACATCCGATAACATCAAGGCGCGGGATTTTTTGCATTTAATGTGTTTTAATGCGGTTCTTGTAAATACTCCTTTGTGTCCGATTAAATCTGCTTGCAAGTTTTGTGGTGCCAATCTAAGAGCAATTTGGGACTTTTTTTCATACCAACAAAAATTTCATATTTCTGGAGAAAAAGGCAGTGTTCAATACAACTGTTTCTGCTTTTATTGTGCGGGCATATATTTCATGTACTTCCAGTTGGTGATTTGCTGTTGTTTCATTTCATGACAGTAGGTCAGTTAGCCGCTTTCTCATCAATATCTTCAGTGAGCAACTTCATTGGGCTCATAATGTAAACAAGAAACCCCCGGCCGCGAAGAGTATCTTCCTGTAACTTGAATCACAGCAATGGGTGAAATTTTTAGAAAACAACCAGATTGATGCATTAGAAATGATCTATCCATCGTGCCATGATCGTTTCCCCCCGTTGAATCTTACATCGCTTTTACTTTTGGGACACGGGCACAATATTATTAACCGGCCTTTGGACGACATATAAGCTTATGGGGCTTGGGGTAAACCAAATTTCGAAGTCTACCATCGTGTATAAGTGACATAAATGTGACATAAATATTGCTTTTCAAGCAGATCAAAAGTTATTCTTTGGATATAAAGTAACTGATACGAGTGGGATACTGAATGCACTGTACTTAAAAAACATCCAGTCCAATATTAATTGCTCTTTTCGAAGACTTCTAATGGAGGGCAATCTTTCTCTGCTTCATTTACAATTCAAATAGCCTGACACTTTCGAGCCATGGCAATTAAGGCAGAGAGCAGGCCTCCATGGACTGCGAGCGCCATGTCAAGATCTGCCGTTACCGTCCTAGGGGAACAGGGTACGACCCAACATGGCTCTGGATCGGAGTTTCAATTATTGGGTAGAGTCCCGTGGACGCTAACATATAGAATGGTCCAGTGAAATTGGTGAAAGTGATGCGTTCCCATTCGCTCTCCTGGGATAGCCGTGAACTGGAAAAAAAACAGCGGTTGTGAAGGCCTGTACAATATAAAATATCGACTCTTGCTCCCTATTCCCGGTCTCTTTTTGTTTAATTGGGCTGACGGTACTGGGGTTAATTGCTAGTTATTTTGTGGCAATGTGCTCCAACGGCAAGGCGTAAAATTTCCGATCAATTTAGTACAGTGCAGGGGCATGAATGAGCACTTGAAATGAGCCTATATACTGCGGCAGTGTTGATACAGTTGGGTTTCTTGCGTGCATGAAACTGAATTTATGGCTGGGAGTGGTACTCTTCAATTTATAGCCATGACATTCACCATAATGCCGTCTTGCAGTTTTTTACAACCCTGGAGTACAACCGAAGAAACAATTACTACGGCATTAATGGCTACGCATTCCACGTTTCCCCCAAGATTGCTAATAGAGCGAGGCTTAAAGAGTAGCTACAATGAATTTTTTCTTCAACTTTGTTTTCTTCTTCAGTGTATGAAAACTCTTTTAATTTCCTCTTGGCTTAAATGCATTGAGAGTGCGCCGTTTTAAACAGTTTATATTGTCCATGCCTTCCAGGACAACTTAGGGCCCTGTTGCATGCTGGGAAGTCATAGTTATAGCGAAGACGTGGCTCAGTGTTAAGGTCTTTCTGTTCAAATTGTGAACACAGAACTTACTCAATGAAAACATTTCGGAGACAGGGGCTAATGCTTGCTTGTTTCTATGCACATAAACAACTATAAACCAGCAAAGAATAAAAAACTGAGTCCAGCAAAATCTACAAAAATGAAGGATTTGTTTGTGTATAAACGAATGCCACATTCAAGCTTTCTTACTAGGCTGACATCACGGTTTCGCTCATGAATATGGAAATTTTATCAGCATAAAAACAAACAAGACAGTAAAATACCCTTTGAAATAGTGAAATAAAACTTGAAAATAAGGTTAAGTGAGACACAAAGGTGCACTTTGAAGGTTTGTATTAAAACAAATTGATTGCAGCTGCTCTTTATTAAACTTTAAACGTGCATGCGATCAAGCAACAATTGAGTGCGTACACTCTCCGTATCGGTAGCTTTTCTGACAGTTCTTATGCATATTTGCCAATGCACATCATCCAAAGTCAATAGCAGAACCGATAAGCAGGCTTTGGAGAACTGGACAGATAAAATTCAATTATTAAGAAAAACGGCAAGTGTGGAACTCGTTACAACGTGACATCCAATAGCCTATAGTCGCCCCTTTCTCAGTGAGCTATGAGAATCCTGGCCCACTCCGCTGATCGACCATAGCCATAATGCAGTGCACAAAATGGTTTATCTCTATGAATGAGGACACGTGCATCATATTTGAGCACCGACTCAAAGGGCTGTCATGTTGTATTTCCATTTTTGTTTATTTCCCCCACCTGACTGCGTGCGCACCAAGGAAACCAAACGGTGAGGTATGACACCACTCCAGCTGTACGGCTCATTGAAATTTTTGTAGTCTTTTCCGGTTTCAGCGATTCGATCCACCATGCATTTGGTCGTGGTGATTTAGCAAAGGGGCCGGGAGAGCAAATGTTAACAGAGGTGTTTGTTAACTTTGTTGAATCCAAAAAAATGCCAAGGTTTTTTGGGCCATCTCTCATCAGCGGATTCCCCTCGTTCCTAAGAGCTCTGGTCTCGTGGCACGAGGCTCGTGCCTTATCCTTTTAATACTTAACGGGTAGCTGCACTCATTTTATTAGAATTCAGACCTTCAAATGCACCTTTGTGTTTCAGTTAACCTTATTCTCATCTTTTATTTAACTAGTTCAAAGGGTATTTTACTGCCTTTTTGATTTTCTGCTAATGAGTATTTCCATATTCATGAGTAAAACTATGATGTCGAGAAGAGGCCTCAATGTTACATTGGTTTGTACACAAAAAATGTATCTAAACAAGTAGGAAAGTAAAGGAGTTTTCATACAAGTTGAAGAAAAACTGTGTCTAAGAAACATTAATTGCAGCTACACTTTAATGTACACGTACAAATATTCATTATGGGTACATCTGTGAAGTTTGAGTTCAGGATTCTGTTACGATAGTTCAGTGTTCATGGCTTCGGGGTCGTCAACTCGCGTACTGAGCACCTTAACAGTTAATAGTTGTGGCCAACCTCTCCGTGGAAAACAAAATTAGGCATCTCTTGATAGTGGCAGGACCGATTTTCATACAGTTGACGTCAAAATAATCGTCAGACGTCATTGAGATACCTCCAAAAAGCCCGACACGGTATCAATATTGGACAAACTGTCGAGAGGCGGATTCCACCCCGGCTCTGTTATTAAGGGTTTATTAACCCTAACACTCCTTAATCCTTCACCTGTTGGAGGACTGAGGACTGTTAGGGTTAACTATGTTTAACTCCCGTCTAATGCCCCCTTTTCATTATTTCAATCTACAGCCAGCAATTTTTACCTCAGCACCTTCTGAGATTTCTAAGCGATATGAGCAGTCCTCTCAGGCTAATTTGAAGGTAAATCCTCAGTGGCGTCAGTTGATTTTTTTCCAAAAACGACTGCCTTTTGTATCCGGAACATGATACTCCCCCCCCCCAGGAAGCCGGTGCTTTCATTAAAAAAACCTGCTCCCCTACTGCACATGTCACTGCAAATCCCTTATATTGCTCTCTCTTTCTCCATTGTCTATGCAGTATAGGCTTACGGTAACCACATATTAAATTTGTTACTTGGGGCAATTTTGTCTCAATTTACAAATCGCACTAGTCATTCAAGCAGAAAGCACCATCCTTTTTAATATCTTGTGATGATACTTCTTTTGCACCAGTTAAATTCTTCAGCGTTCGTTTTGTTATTTTGACGATGCTTTCCCCGAGAACTTCCGTCAGGAAGTGAGTGTTTTTATAGCCTCGATATCGATCATAGGTGTTGCTGCAGCCAGAGGCAACAGAGAAGGAAGGGTTTTTATTCTCGTATGTCTGACATGTCATTCCAGCGGACGACAAACCTTTGTGTTGTGCCATTACTCTCAGTAGTCCGTTGGAAAGTAAACTTGTTTTCTTCTTCTGCGCTTCTTTTCCATTTTCCTTTTCCCATGACGATTTGTAGTTTCCAGGTATCTTTCTATCTGCGAAAAGATAAACTCATTTTGACATGCTGCTACGTTGCCACAGGATGAAAAGTACCATTCCTGGTTAAAGGCATGAAATCGTGCTTTGTTGTTTGTTCACATGGTGAAGAAATGTTTTGCGTATCAACCAAAAAAAAAAAAAAAAAAAAAAAACAACGACTGAACGAGAATGATAGCAACAACCGAGAGGAAATGGCAAAACGAGACAAGGACAATTTACGACAACTTCAGCAACAACAGTGAATATATCGAAAACAGCAGCGACAGCAACAAAACGACAACAATCGTGACCTTCGAGAGAGAGGGCAAAAGACTTTCACGCCTAAAGATGCAAGTACTTGATAAGGCCAGATGCAAAGTTCGATAATGGGTTTCTACAGTCGATGGAAAGGAGCCTGGACGATTAAATTTGACCTTCACGTGGGATGTAAACCGGGAGGTTCTTCATCAAGGCAGAAGATTGATGGACAGCCTCCGGGCGGGTTCCGCGGGAGTGATAATTGCGACAAGAAGTAACCTCAAGTGCTATTTTGTGCACGTTTTTGAGTTTGAGCTGGCACTTTTCTCAATGTAGTGCTCACGGAATACTGAGTTTTCTTCATAATAATTCAGTGCATATATGTATGTTATTGATTCCAATGTTAAAAGGTCTTTGAAATATCATTACCTTAATACAACCGCTGAAAATGCACACTTATTAAAACAAAATCAATTTTTGTTTTCCTATTGCTAATGCTGGTGTCCGTATTCACGTGCAAACCTTGTATGTTAATACAGGAAGAAACTCTCCAGTTTGAATCGATCTATGCAAAATCGGCTGGAATTAGGCCACGTAAAAAAAAATTGGTGATCATCCTTTTTGCCCATTAAGGGAGGGTAGGGGGAGGTGTTTTTTTTTTTGAAGAAATGTCCACATATGTTTAAATCACGGCGAGTTTATGCAGGACACTGGTACAGTCGAACCCTGCTTGATTTTCCATATGTGTTTATACGTTTGTACATGCAGCCACAGCCAATTATTCGGATGCAGCCGATTGTCTGATTAGTCAGCTGTGCTGTTCCGTTTATCACCCTTTCCCTCAAATTGAACGGAGCTTTGCCTTTTCCTAGTGTGCGTGTCCAATAAATGGAACAGCCCCCGATCGAAAATGAACTGGTCTTGCGCGAATTTTCAGACCGAAGGGTAAGCTGGGATCGTTTCTTGTGTAATTTTTTTCTGCATTTTTTGTCTACATCACCCCTTTTTGTTTGGAGAAGAAAAAAATGTAAAAAGGGGTTGGAGGCATTTTGGAGGTTTGGGCGGGGATGATCACCGATTTCTCTCTTTTTTTACATGGCTTTTTAATCTTTTACTGTTCTACATTTAGTTATCTTTTTCCGCTTGAATATTTTAGGGGTTCACAATTTGAATAGAAAAACCTGTACACTGAGCAGTGTCTTCCCAGCAACAGTGCTCTTTGTTGTGCGGAAGAGCATGGATAATTTGAAACATTAAGCAGAGTACTTTCGCATCAAAAAGGATTCCAAATTACGCAAAAGTTGCATAAACACTGTGCCCAAAAATCTCACCTTGGCCCTTTAAATCAAAACCAACACAAAACTGCACAATTCTTGGTTTCTGTAACTTATTAATATACATTTTTTTTTATCTTATCTGCTGGAAACTCGGTGTTATTAAAAGCCGTGGACTCTCATGAGCGCGGAGAAAAGTTAAAAGTTACGAAAAAGCATCGCCTAGTTCTTGACACAGATGTAACATTATAGACGGTAGGTTTCCAACAAGCTAAGAAGTGTGCAATCCGTTTTTGTGTAAGCCTAGATCCCCACAGTCCTTCAACAAGTTGCGACTATGCTAGATATCATGATCAGATTCCCGGTCATTCAATGCCATCGACGTTACAAACGGGGGGGGGGGGGAACGGGCCTCGATTCGATGCACGATTGTGTCCCTTGTGTGCTTCCCCTCCCCAAAAATTAGACCAAGAAAACAATATGGGGACAGTCCACCATGGTCAGTATTTCAGTTGTGACCGTATCCCCTCTCCAGAAAATGAGTGCCTCAATCAGCGCCCTCCTGCATTACGTATCCATTTACAATCAGCGTCCTGCAGTAGATCGATAGCTTGACCGTTAAAGACTAGCGACCGTAAGTTGGGGTGTTTCTCCACCCGACAGGGTATTTCAGTAATCGCATTTGTTTCAGGAGTGCATATAGATACAGGCACAATCAATCAAACCTCACATTGCGAACCATTTTTAATTCAGTTGTGGGAATTGTAACTTAGATCGCCCAAGATTGGTTAAGGCGAACCCGTCCGTTTCCAACTTTTTATGACTACAATATTAGTTGGAATTATTTTGGAGGTTTCCATGCAGTCCTGTAGACTGGTAAATATGTGCTTCCAGGTTTTCAGAAACTTGTGAGTAAAACACCTCAATCTTGTTGGAAAACTCTGGTAAAGAAAGCTGATAGTAGGCTTAAACATTACGCTGAAAATTAGAAGAAGAAAGAAAAACGTGAAAATGTATTTACAAAAAACAGTAATTGTTTTACATGTAAGCATGTAAGAAAGATGTAGTATTTTAACAGGTGTAGGGATGTCATCAAACCATGGGCGGAAATCCGGGGGGGGCAGGGGGCACGCCCCCCCATGAATTTAGTAGGGGGGGACACTATGTCGAATGTCCCCCCCCCGTGTGTTTTAAGCAAAACGAAATACAAGGAATCGATGGAAAGAGGGTTTTTCTTTTTCACTTTTTATAAATGGAATAAGATAATAAACACGCATTGTGCATAAAAAAGTTTAAATATTGCCCTACGATCGAGGAGAGATTTCTGCCCATGCATCAAACTGTACGCCAGCTAATTATTATCTATTAATTATGTATGGCTGCAAATGTGATGTAACTGGCACTTAAATCCAATAATATTGACGAACCTCAGAGGCCATTATAATCATCTTTTGCACAACCAACGAACTCGTTTCATGAGCGCCAACAGAATCGGTCAGTGCTCTATCAATGTATTAAACGGGGTTCACTACTCTATCAATCAGTGTCCCGAACGCGCGATAAGCGGGGGGGGGGTCCTCTCTGTTTGAGGGAAAAACATCCTTCGATTCCATCGGCCAGAAGCGATTGGGATGTTCGAATCTTGTCCTTTTCAGCTAGGCTGTAAGTGAACTGAGAGTCCCAAAGAAGATTTGCGTACAACTGTCTCCTTTGCTTTTGCATATCCGCTGCGGAAATAAAGCGATCAAATTGACGCAGCAGGTCGAGGACGGACAATGCCTCCACGGGTTTTCATGATGGCGTGGTACGCAGAGAGGAACATTTGGCTTGATGCAGTAGGCCTACCAGGAAAAGCACGAAGTGTTCCGTTGGCATTCTCACCTTTCCAAGCAAGTCAGGTCGCTGTGAGTGCTCTTCGCATCGCAGGCGCAGTTTACATAGTTAGAATCCAATTCCCCCGAGCCTTCTGAAAAAAAAAGACAAAACGACAAATTAGGAGTTGCCATTTTATTACCGGACAGCCTCCCCCCGCGTATCTGACAATACAAATTTGGACTGTGTAAATCAAGATTCCCAGTCAAATTAAATTCCACGTCATAAATTCAAGGCAAAGTATTTAAGTAAAAGCTCTTCTTGACAGTCTTAGAAGGCAATGTGTATGTATATCACCATTGATGTATCAAATGTTGGGGAGCTGGAGAGTTGGAAAAGTGTAAAATCCCGGTAGCGGCTGTAACTGGTAGTGACCGCGTCACGCTATCCACAAGACTGACTGATCACAAGACTGATCCGCGAGACTGACAAATAATGCGATTATAAACCTTTACATGGGAGGGCCTTACCAGCGTTCGATTTTTGAAGTTATTCAAAACGCCAAACTATGGCGGGTAGCTGAAACTGTGATTTCTTTCGTACATGCAGACTGAGAAATTGAAATCGGTTGAAAATTGAACACTTACCATTGCTTCATTTTCAAAAACTCTAAATGGCATTCGCTCTCGACCTTTGCATTTGTTAGATGACTTTTACAATATCCATGCTCAATCACAATTTATTCCAATTCATAACTATATGTTTGAGCAGAGCTTCAAATCTGGCATTCTATCACTGATATAGAATGCCATTTTCCCGACTTCATCTTTAAAGACTCTTTCAAGAAAATTGATATTATTCGTTCTTTAGAATGTTTTTTATGAAAAGAAATGCTTTCAAAATGTGCCTATAAGCTAAATAATTGAATACCATCTAAATCATTGTGCACTCCAAAACAAGACAATTTTCTGGATAAGAAATAATGCGCATGCCCAGTGTGTTAGATAGAATCAGCCATTCAGAGAGGGCAAATTGTCTTGGGTGTTCACTGTTTCAATTTGTTATTCATTTATGTGTTCATCAATATTTATGGCTGGAAGCAATTGTGGCTTATAACCATTTCAGCCCCCAAGTCCCATTATTTTTCGTAGGCACCCCACTGTAGGCGGCATGCACGTTTCCAGGTTACCAAATCCGAGGCTGAAATTTAGTCGCCTGTATTATGAAACACAGGATGGAGCCGACCTGGCGGTCAGTTTTCTTCCTCAAAGTGCAGTGACACGTGGGCTTACATGCTAAAAATAATTGCCGAGGAACATTAAGTAATTTACAACACAAAGCGAAAACAACAGACATTGCTCATTATTCATAATTTAACGAAATGTAGGTAGAGACACAGGCCTACCGCTAGGAGAAACAATCTTATCGATTCTTGAGACGTGCCGAAATGAAGTAGACTGGTGAATATATTGTACAAAAGTGGACATCTTTTAGAGTTTGTTTCTGATTGACAACACGCGCCAATTACTACCCGTTGTGATTCCTATCTGGTTCGTAAGTGTGACGTCACTTCAGTTTAAACCACGCCCACTGCACACGTGCACTATACGTAGGGTTACATGCATTGATCGCCGTTTGCATGGAACCACGGGCCGTTATCCAATACTCAACTTCGTCTCCGTCTCGGGCTTCGTGTAGGAAACCAATCCTCGATTGCGGGCCTGAAGCGTTGAACTTAAATTGAAATACTGTAAGGTTTAGTTCTTTTGCATCTCACTTGATGTTTTGTGGCACTGTCAGACTTACTATTGCACTAATAACCTCAAAGTCAGGGGGTAAAAAACAGTTGAAGCCTCCGACAAAGGCCAAGTCGAGTATTGGAAAACGGCTCTGGAACCATGGAACCGGAAGTTAACGCGCAACTTCAGCGATTGTCCAATGAGTGCCTGCAAATTGTGGCGCGTTCGCCTGTGTGGCGAAGTCACTCACGAATCGGATTATATACTGCTAGATGCGAGCAGCCCATGCACAGGAGCCGCTCCTTACAAAATTGCCTTCCTACGAGTTTGGCAGCATGTCATTAATTATCACTTGTATATTTATTACTGTAAAGGAAAGTCCAAACAAAAGTCCAACTTTTTCCAAATTCAAAGTCATCACAGAATGTTGTGGGTTAAGAACGCTTCATGCATGCACTCTCACATTAGCTATTGGTGTTGTGACAAACACCTCTGAGGGTGGTTACTGCACATAGGACGTCTTAAGGAGGACATGCGCGTCAATTGTGTCCCTTCCCCAAATTAAATCAAGGATGAAATGAAAGGGCAATAGAAGTGAAAAGAAGAGATGAAACGAGATGAAAATTTCCAATTTGATGGGAAATGCCATAAATATTGACTGCACTCGCCCGTTCATGTTTTGTCAGTGTTCTAGTGATCAGCATGCCCCCCCCCCAACCTGGTGTTTGTGCCATACACAGTACTGACACGGAGGAGGGCACCGGGTCAGTTAACACACCTCCATAAAGAGCATTTGTTTCAAAGACGCGACTCGATAGGAGACCACTCCAACCAGCTTGGATGAAACAACTTTCCTCCATGAAACAGAAGGAAAAAATAATCTTCCGGGGACAGTGGTAACCAAACGGCCCTCCTCTTCAGCTGGATTTCTGCAGACCTATCGACTTTTTTCATACGGAATTATTTGCCGTTCAGACCGTCACGACATTCAGACGTCACTTAACAGCAATCAAAACACACGTTGCTACGGGGCTCGAGCGCAGTGGGTGTAAATTAACAAACAATACAGCCAAGTTACGGTATGGTACCCAGCAGTGCACGGGCCAATTTCATAGAGCTGCTTAAGCATAATATTTGCTTAAGCGCGAGAAAACCTTACTTAATAAATCAGGTATTTAGCTGTCTTCTGGTTAGCATGACAACCAGATAGAGTTTGAGCTAGTAACCTTTGCTTTTTAAGCAAGGTTTTTTCACGCTTAAGCAACTTTTGTGCTTAAGCAGCTCTATGAATGTTGTCTGAGTACAGTACCTACCGTCGACTGTATTTTTGGTAAATGATTCTAATGAAATGCTTTCCTTTTGGTGGGCGGACGCCGTGTTTGTTGATTTAATAATTCCCACTCCAGGTCACTTGACTTAGCGGGCGCAATCGGTGTATTCATCAAGACGTCATGTATACTGTTATTTGTCAATGTCCAATGGCTGTAAAACGAATGTCCTGGTGGGCAGATGTAAGTATTCCTCAGCTTTGAAAGCTGCAATTATATTAGCAATACTTTTGTCATTTGCGAATAAGAAAAACTTGATCCAAATTGCTTAGTGGTGTAGCTGGAATGAAATTTCAGACGCGGGCACCTGAGATGCCAACCTTATTAAGGGGGCGTTAAAAACAACTGAATTGTCTATGCATTTTTTTTTCAACTCAAGATTTAAAACGCAGGCTATCGAATCATCTCTCTCCCACTTTTTTGTGATGAGTAAAAACATTAAAGCATATTGCAAAGGTTTTTCAAGATTTCCCAAGGACTGAAATGTTCGCAATATTACTAAAAAGGGAAAGCAATTTGTAAAAGCCATAAATATACCATTCTGATGTAAGATTCTGTATGAAATTGATACACATTACAGATGCAAATCTTTATCATGAACATCGCCCCCTATAGAGAGCATAAAGTATCGCCCCTCCTTGTCAAATTTCCATGCCCCCCCCCATTTCCAACACAGATTTACGGCACTCGTGTGTAGATGCCCCTTTGGGGTATAGAGGTGCACTTTTTTTAAATGCACAACACTTCTAGCAAATAAGACGCCTAAATCAAGCGGGAAAAATTAAGAAACACCTGTTGTCAAGGAGTGTGGTCATCAACACCCGCCGAGGAAACCGGTGTTTCCCCGGCTGGTTGCTACCATTTTATTGTGTTTGGTAAGCGGCGCGTCTACGTCCACAGGCCGGAAGGCAAAATAGAGATTTTTTTCATTTTTGTTATCCTTACCTGAAGAAAGGTGCTCGTGCCGTGTCTAGAAGTCTTGACGTCTTCAATTCCTGCCTGGCCCCCCTAAGTGTCGGCTTGCACCTCCCTCAGGCCCCCTGGATACGCCAGTGTTTTAGCGAGTGATGGAGATTGTTTCTTGGTCTATTGATTTATCTGCTTCAGCATTTCTTCAACACAAATCTTTTCTAGTCCTTCATCATTCCACAGATTTTCCAATCAACTTTGGTTCGTTTGTTATTTGGAAAAAAATAGAAAAATACCTTGTATCGGTACTGTGAGTTTTGTAAAGCAACTTAATGATTGACTTCAGTTTTGGTTCGCAATTTTTTTCTCTTTTTTTAGCATATAGTGGAAGTCGACAACCAGATTTAGACAATATTACTGCGGTGGCACAACGCTTGTGGACAGGTGGCACGCGCGCGTTTCATACCTCTTCCACCAATAGGGTGTCGTAATCTGCCAAATACGCGCGCGTCAAGCTGAAGAATGTGCGTGTGAGTGAGGTACCACCGCAGTTATGGCATCTTCTAAAAATTAGTCTATACAAGCTCATGCATCCATGCGTTCTTGACAATGTCGATTTTTCTTTTTTCCTTATTTTTTTTGGGTGTTTTTTAAAATTGCTAATGCAGTATAGTTTGCAAGTAGTTTTGTGAAGGAAACCCATAAACATCCTTCTGCCGTCCATCGCCATAATTATGTCTCAGTGTAATGCAAAAAAAAATAAAAAAATAAAAAGAAGCTGCCTTTAAATAATTATCCTCTTTAAACTGACATCTCGTGGAACTTTGATGGTCCACCCTCCAGTCGTCAACATACCACTCTTGGTTTATTAGCTACGGGATAGTGCTTCAAACATCGTAATAGTTTCCAATGAAGCATGTTGATGTTAGTGGGACATGGTCGCCCTAAATTGCGGGGTTGAATCAGGCATTGCCCAGCCTAGTCTCTGTGCAAGACGTAATTACGGGATCCCGGTTATACGACCGCCAAGAGACCCTAGACGGTCCATATGTAACTCATCCATGATATCCACTAAAGACGATTGACCCTAAACCACACCATAATAGAGGCCATTAAAGAAAAGAGACCACATTTTAATACTCGAACTTTATATTGGAACTTGGTTTACTGGAAGATTGCCATAAATGTATACACAAAAATACATTAAAACGTTGTGAAGAGCTGAATTTTTCAATAAACAGACCAGATTGCAGTAGCGATAAAAGAAAGTTTGCGTGGAAAGGATAAACTAATGCAGAATGATAGTAGAAACTTCGCTCTTGACAAAATGATTGTTAAAGACAACAATAAACCCAAAAGGTGAGTGACTTTGAGGCACACGTATTATTCTTAGAGTAGCTGCACTCAATTTGTTGTGCAAACCTTCAAACTGCATCTTGTGTCTCAGTTGACCTTATTTTCAACTTTTGTTTCACTATGGGTATTCTACTGCCTTTTTGGTTTTATGCTAATGATTTTCCATATTCATGAACAAAACTGTCATGTCATGCCAGGAAGAAGCCTCAATGTTACATTGGTTTGTACACGAAAGTCCTACATTTTTGTAGATATTGCTGGACTCAGTTTTCTCTGCTTTGCTGATTCATTGTTATTTGAGTGCATAGCAATGAGCATGCATCAATCCCTTTCTGAGACATGTTTTCAGTAAGTGAATTCTGGGTTCGCAATTTGAACAGATAAGCCTACGCATTGAACTGCGTTTTCCCCAGATGACTTTACAGTATCAGCGCCCTCAGTTGTCCAGGAAAGCTCGGATAATTTTAATTGTTAAAAAGTGCATTTAACCAAATAGGAATATAAGAGATTTCATACAATAAAGAAGAATATAAAGTTGAAGAAAAACTGTTTCTTAGAAAAATTCATCGCAGCTACACTTTAATGAACGTCCTCTCTCACAAGCTGACAATTTATCTCACATTTTTCTTATAATGACATAAATGGCCATTATTACATGCATCCATGCACTTTTGTCGCTCACAAAGCTGAAACCATTCATTTTTAGATCGTGCGTCGTTTTTGTCGCTGCACTGTTGGTGAGGAGGCCGGCATCATATTACCACTGTTCCCTCTTGATGTTGATACCATTGATAGTGATGCATGACACCTGTCACGGCGCATTTCCATTATAAACCAGCCCGGGGTTCACTGAGGTTGTCAAGCTAGCAGAATTTATTAGCAGATTGCGCATATCATCTGTGTGGAGAAATGATGATATCACTTATCAGTATCAGGCCTAAACCAGTAAAACAGGAGTGTTTTCCAACGGTGATTTACTTACAGGACATGCTACAGGTGACTAATATTGTTTCCCGATCACGTCCAACACCTGTAAGTATACGAGGTACAAGTCTTGCCTATAATAATCTACAAAACACACATCCACATTCAACTACTATGGCGTACAAAGTTAACATTTAATTCGCGTATACAAATATCTCTTTACCTAGACGACATGCCAAGTTAACTTCTATTCCCGGAGTAGAGAGATATCTCTATTAATAAAAGAGATATCTCTATTTTAATAGAAATATCTCCACTCCGGGAATAGATGTTAACTTAGCACGAGTAGGTATAGAGATATCTGTATACGCGGATTAAATGTTAACTTTGCACGCCATACCTTTCCATACACACTGGTTTTCAGTGCACGTTCTGGTCCGTATGCGCAAGTAGTGGGCAGTTTCTATATTTTATGTACAGGAATGGAACATCATAAGTGAATGTGCACCAGGAACTGACCAAAAAACGGACAATATGAAAAGAGTGCCTTATGAATTTTTACCCAGCCTTCCGTGCGAGGTACTGCGAATTTGCGAAGGCTTAACACATTTCAACCGAAGGAAATTTCGCTGCCAACGTTTCATGACGTCAAAGTCGCTTCGCCTTCAAATTTGCCTGAAGTTCAAATTGGTCTTTAGGCAAATCTTTGCGTGACGCCAGCTTCGCTTTGGCATTCGCCTGTAGTAATAGACCAGCCTTTACCTTGATGTAATCCTTATCATAAGATGCACTCCAAAACTGTGTTTAGAAATTTAACACAATCTTGCTTGCACTCTGTAAACGCTTAACATTACGGCTCCAGTTCCTAAAGGTCAGTAACCAAGTTAAACACTCTATGCAAAACATGTCTTGTAGGCCTATTTACGTATGTTTACAAACTAAAAAGTATTTAATCACTAAGCACAGTTTTTGCATTATCTCATGTTTAAATTTCCTAGTTCTGTTTTCATAAGGAGATATTTATGCAAACAATGCACAGAACCGTAAGGCTAATTAATAAAAAAAATCATCTTCGGATGGCTTTATTGCAGTCTACCGACACGGTCCAACAGTAACGAGGAGTGAACACAATATTGCCAGACATTTATAAAATATGAATGCATGTGCATAATTATGAATAAAATTGAACCATAATCAACATCATTACAGAATGTACCACGTTGCTTTGGACAGACATTTCAGGGGAAAAAATCCATTTGGTCCTGCTCCCGGTCCAAGACCTGGAGGTGTATACATACCCCAAACAAACATAAAAGGGTTTTCAGCTGTGTCCTGCAGATG
Source organism: Acanthaster planci (assembly GCF_001949145.1). The sequence continues at coordinate 669,175 of NW_019091405.1, read as the reverse complement.
CAAATTGCTCTTCTAGTTTTTTAAAAAGGGGAATATTGACGATGAATGTTGCTGATATTCACAAGTCTCCATCTTAGTCTCGCCCCCACATCACGGCCGCTGCACTTTATTGTTGTCCTTTTACCTTTATGCGGAAATGCTATTTTTCAGATTTCACGTCGGGGGAAAAATAGATGTTCCCCAGAGATTTGCTCTATTTTTCTTAAACCCGATTGTAAGTTCGATGTCTCCTGTCGAAGACAGATTTCCCGCTGAAATTAAATTTACAGTCTAGATGGAAATATCAAGAGTCGTGACGATGACTTGTAATGTGATAGTTCTGGTTCTGTTGATACAATTCAGTTCCTAATAACGGCGTTCTCCTGAAAACAGTTTTTGTCAAATAGAAATAAATTGTCTCTCGTAAGATGAGATCTGGAATTAGACATACCAAATCTGATCGAGAGGACAAAGTGTGAACGTCTCTCACAAACCCCATGGTATTTGGAGTTTTCCCCTTTTTCATGTTTTATGGATGAAATCGACAGTGTTGAGCACAGAAGCGGAATTTCGCCACTTGAAATATCAGACACTGCATTGAACAAGTGACAGGGTGTTTTCATCAAAACTGAAAAAAACTTTGCCTCCATTTTTGGAAAGATTCTAATCATTAGAATTGTTTGAAAGGCCACAGTCTCAACAGCCAATACATGCAAGGGCATGAACGAAGGCCTTAACGGCAGGCGCATTAATTGCTCTTTCACCGGGAGCTGCTCTGGAGGCTCAACTTTATAGGGCACAAATTTAAACCGCTGTTAATGCAAGGTAGTTCATTACTAGGGTACGTGTCCAATGGGAGGCACCTACCATTGGCTCCAACTACCTGCATAGTTACGCAGGTGCCTTCAATGGATTGACTTGAGATTTATATATTGATCATTGATTAAAACAGCGTTACAGCATTAGAATTTCTTTTATTTGGTTTGAAGCAGAACAGACGTGTTCCGCCATCGTTTACAAATTATCCGAGCAAAAGATCCTTGGCTTTCGGGTTATTGTTTTGTTTTAGTTTTTCCCATGAATTTCCATATCAGATAATTTAGCCCACTGACGTAGAGTATATTGGGACTTGTGTTATTGTTTACTTGTATTGCCTCGTCTCGGCAACGTTTCTTTGTTCACCCGAATAAATTAACTGTGGAACAAACGAACTGCCGTGCAAGATGACTACCATGCAAAGCCTCCATACTGTTTTTCCTGATTAGCACCTGAAGTTTACAAATAGCCTCACATGACAGTATTTTCAGATTTCAGGGTTATAGGCACCTTTGTGACGTGTTGCTTTCGTTGTTCTTGTGAGGGTGAAAATACTGTCCCCCATCAGTTGCCAATCAGAAAAAAAAACAGTATAGAACTTTGCTAAACCTCCTTTGTGCATATCCTATTGAACAAAAGAACTGCCCTGTAAGATGGCTACCACGCAAAGCCTCAATAGCTTGAGTATCGTAAATCGACCAATATATAAACAAGTCGGAACTCTGTGATAAGATGACGAGTTTTAATTTCTCTTAATCTGGTTGTGGGCTGACAGGCCAACACTGATAAATAATATATAAAATTCCCTTTTTACGACAGTTCAGTTGACATACCAAGTAAGTGATACGTGAAACTTATATCTAAAATATTATTAGGATATAGAAATATTATTTATAATTTGTAATCGCTGAACGCTTCCCTCGTCGTGTTATTATTACTAAAAAGGGCACATCGTGGGTGTGCCGTATTGTATGTGTTGACATTTAGAATGTTTCCCCCATTTATTTGTAAAAAATACTTTTCGTGCTTGTTTGAATATTACCCGTTACCACATGCAGCCATCACTGTTACCTTGAATGATAAGACAGTTCTTCGATCCTGGCGACAGGGAATTCTCTTCTCACAAAGTGCTGCCACTCAAGTTTATCAGTTTACTGGCTAGGCCTTGAAAGTTGAGGAGATGTTTGCGCGTATAATTTGTTGAGCGATGACAAGGCTGATCCATCATCCGGGTCGGGCTACGAGCATTAGCAAGCCAGCGATCATCGAACAAATTCATCAATTTCACTCCGGAGTGGTGGTGGCGGAAAAAAGAAAGCCGTCACTTCGCACAGATGGATTTGTTTTCAGTCCTAAGGTAATGTTTACTCAGTCGACTGAAACCCTGGGCCTTATGCCCAACCCCTTCTTTCTCTCTGTCGACGCAGTCTCTAATCTACTTCATCTGTTATAGGAAACTGAGCTTAAGGGGTGTGCGAAGTGCAATCAGGAGGAAATCCATCCAGGGAACGTTTAACAACTGATTGCGTTGTTCCATTGTAAGGGTGAATTCTGCATCACAGGACATCAGTCTACACAGGAAATTGGGTGGGAGGAGTTAATGTGCGAGCACAAGGAAACCAAGTTTAACGTCATCAAAATAATGAAATTTATCCATCATAAATTTGGCAACCTTTCCTGCAAAGTGAACTGAACGAGCTTTTTGTGCAAATAAAGTAGTGGTCCAAAAAAAATTCCAGATGATCATTCAACACAATCTTTATTTACAACAATTGGTATTCATGAATAGAATGGACCTAAACATACATCACATCTGATCGTGTAAATTCCTAAAGAAAAATACATTTCGCTCAGATGAGTTCGCAAGTCGCAGCGGGATAGTTGCAAAAATAAGAATTTCTTTCGCAGAAATAAAATTAATGTAATCCCACAGTGACATCCAAGTTGACATGCCCAAATGACATTACAGTTTGCTCATGAATAACGAAAGACTCATCAATGCAAAAGCCCCCGAAAATTAAAGTCGTGACGGCCACTGCTATTATTGGCTACTTTTTTAAGCTTCAGACTCCGTGCATGTTCACAGATCATCCCCGATTAGTCGCTGATGATGCACAACCATGCACGGAAGCGCTTCATTCCAACCGACGGAAAGATGCACGAAAACAATCGAGAAAGTTGGATACGCTACCAGTTGAACTTCGGGATATGGTATTACAACACAGCACGCCAAACTGTCCGAGTTTCGAAGGCCACATTTTAAAAATGCTTGCTTGCTGCTGCGCTTGCTGTCGGCCACAGTTAGAACTTTATGAACAATAGGATTGGAATAATTCAAGGGGCCCACTTCAAGAATGTCGTATTCAAAGTTTTTTTCCTCTCAAATTAAAGGAGAAGCTTGGAACTGAATGACAGTGAAAAAAAGATTGTGAATAAAAATTTGCCACAACTACTGTGTATGGCCTCACTGCGCGCAACCATGCAATGCAACCTTGCTTTTAGATAGGAGAAAGTGCAGGATAACGTAAGAACCTGTGTCGGGACATGTTGGAAAGCTTTTCTCCTCCTTCAGCAAACTTGTACGTACGACAGGTAAGTTGTGTACTTACGAAGATATAACTCGTAAGTACGAGCTAAGGAGAGAATTTTTTCACCATGTCCCCAATATAGATTCGTAGTAACGGACTGCGACACTTATGGATTTACTGCATAAATTGTCTCTCGCAGTCACTTCCAGTGAAACGAAGCTTTGACGCAACCCTTAGAACCGTAGTTTTGAATGTTGCACCCGACGGATTAGCGTACTACACGGAAACGCATCGTCCAGCACTCTCGAGAACCCTGCAAAGAATCGATCCCATCAGTTAAAAAGGCAATAAAAGTGCAAGCAGATCGATGATAACAACGGTCGACTTAACCAGGCTGTGCAAACATACACTCTTCCAAATATAATACTGCAAAAGCTGGTGTACACAAGGTGAGAAATCGGTCACTGTCTTCAGCTGGAAAATACGTTTATTTTAGATTTGACTTGCCACCCAAGGACTGGAGTTTTGGTGATATGACGACTAAGCCAGTTCGGGAGAAAGATGCATAAGTAAGCACAAAATTTGGGCAAAGCTTAGAAGTCCATTTTTAGGGACCAAAGTGCTCTCAAAATAATATAAAGCAATGTGCACTTTTATTTTGATTCTCCTTTTTGTACAAACACTAGTCTCGTAGGAATTTTCCTGGAGAGCGAAAGTCAGAGGCAATCCAATTCCAAGAAAAAAGGTATATTTTCAAATATGCAATTCGGTTGTGCACCTAAAGCAATCCTGAACAAAAGCACACTACCAAGATGTTACCCAGTGTTTGATGAAGCTTCAGGTTGACTCATCGACTACTGTGTACCTTATTTAGCGATTTAAGAAAGCTCGGAAGTAATTACTGAATATATTCCTACATTTTCTGCTCTTGACCGTTTCGTACAAATCCTCGTAGTTCTCCAAATGAAACAGTCGGCAATCCGAGTCGCATATACATCTCCAGCATTCGCGTCATCCCGTACTATGGTCCTCCTAAATTTGTCGAAATAATTCTCGATGACTTTAAGTATTTATCTTTTTGTACTTTCTGCGTTTTCATGTCATAAATTAATAGCTGCATTCAGGCTCGGATTGCGATCGGGGGCCCGGAAATGACGATAAGGCGACTACCGAATCTGAGTCCGACTGCGTTTTAGCGAAATCCTGGTGAACGCCGCCGTACGTGACCTGATAGGGTGGGCAAAAACATGCTACGACATGGCCGGACTAGCTGCCAAGTCACGACATTCGATTAATCGATTAAAACAGAATTGCAGATACCGAGAATGCTGACCGACTAATCACGCACGAATACGTTTGGAGTGTTACCAAGCGGGGGCCGCGCAGTGCACACGCGCTTAACGTTATAAGATTTTATTGTATGTATGTTCTTATATAAATTTACTGGCTGAGGTCGGGTGTGGCCTTGTTTTCTTAGCCTGCTTTTTCCTAACCAGTTCGCCCCGTGTGATTAACCAGATCCTAGGGACGTGCAATCTGCTTGCCGTGCCTTGCCTTAAGGCCATCGTATGCTTCGCGTCTTGCCTGGTTGCTTATTAGCTGATCTAGTTTGTCGATCGTAACGCCCCGTCCCCAAAATATCCACACGCTGCCCTGATTTGCTTCCAGTATTAAATTTGCATTCATTCCTTCAATCTGAGGATTCACAGCGTGTTTACGTCTTTCAATTTCTTGAACTACTGTTCCCTGTCAAAACAGACAAAATGGCGGACGTCAGATGTGCTCTTGAACTGAACCCAAATTTTAAAAACAGCGTTTGTGTTGTCCTTTGCATAATTTGTGAAGCCCTATAGCTGTTTTACCTTCCAGTCTGACCGTGTGGTTGGTGAATTGTGTATGCCAAGCTTCTGTTTTGGAATCCCTTCAGATCTAGGTCGAGACTACAGAGGTATTGTTTAATAACGGCGTAATGATAACAACGATATGATGGGTTTCAAAGATTTGAAACTGAAAATTAAAAGAAAACACGATTTTTACTGGGCTTCCATTTCACAAGTTTTCGTCTATTCTTTTGTACCGTGATTGCGTCACACGATTGCCTCTGCAGTCGCTGTGTGGTTGTTACAAAAATTCACCTTTAAATTTCAATTCCATCCTAAAAGTACCACAATCGCTGGGGATCCGGCAGCAGCAAAACAGGTTTCAGTTTAAATGCACTCAGTAAATTTGTTCAGACCGTTTTCATTTCTCCTTGTTCCTCTGTTCATTTACGCAGAGGAAAAAATAGCCGTCAGGAAGGTAAGTGTCAACAGGAAAGCCTCCCGACTTTGTTATTCTGTCCGTCTCTCCTTTGTGAAAATATGCAGTGTACCGGTACTTCTCTAAGCCCATTCAATTCATCGCTTACGAATCAGAAATCGGATATTCCCGCTATTCCTGCAGAATGTTCAGCAACTCAGGCGATGAAATCAACTTGAATAGGACGCTTTCTGTATTACAGCCAGCGAGTCTGCTATAGATGGATATATCAGGTGGTCGTGGAAAGTTTGTTCATGCTGCCGACAAAAGACATTTCACAGTGCTGTAGCGTCCGATGACTGAGATATACATTTGACAAACATTCTTTGTTTGCATAATAAGTTACATGAAACCAGTCTTTCATGCACTAGACCTGTTTTTGACACATTTCTGAATTCACTGATCATTGAAAGAGGACATTATTACATAAATCTATATCTTCCTCCGATATTTCCGTCTTTTTTTCATTTAAATTTTCTCTCCCATATTCAATTCACCAATCGATAGATTAAGGAGCCTCTAAAGCTGTAAAACATTAAAAGGTGATTAAAAAACATGGGAAATCAGCGTTTTACAGAGTCAGAGGGTGTTAAAATACATTCACGATGACCCCATGAGGTATTGGAAACTGGGCTGAAAACAAGTTACATTAATTCAAAAGTCCCACACAAAGTATTAAACTGATCATAATTGTGAGATGCACAGAAATGATTATCATTATGTGCATATTGATTCTATGAGAGGGGCAAACACAATGTTTATTTGCTGTTTTAGAGCATGTCGCACGGGTTTAAAATGGGCAATAATCTAAATTATCGCAGTGAAAGCCTAGCTGTTTCGCCTAAATTAAACGTGTGTTGACTCGATCACATTATGCCACCTTTAGTGCCTCTGTACAAACTTTCCTGTATCTGTTGTCTAAAAAGGCACCTGATTGTGTAATTTTCTTTTTAATTTCAGTTCTTGTGAACATTCCTTTGCATCCAAATTAATATGATTTCCAGTTTCGCTTTATCATTTTAAAATAAATGAATTTTATATATATTGAGGCAAATATATATCAAATTCAAAGAACACCAAAGAGTGCTAATCAAAGGGAACTTTTTATCATAAATAAAACAGTGTTCCCACCTTACAATCCCATCCTTTACGCCTCTGAAATGTTCCCGGTATACTGATGGGTCATCATTTTACCTGAAAGTAGGCCTACTACAATGTCATCATCTTCTTGTTATCAAGTTTGCAATTATATACAGGCATTTGTCAAATCCTACAGAAATTTTCAATCCATCTACCTATTTACTTTTGTCTCTGACGACAAGGCCTGTATTACAGATCTAATCTATACGCACATCTTGGTGCGTGTTTTCAGAAAGAGAGGGGGGCATAGCCTAAATATAATGAGCCTGAAGCAATGAGACTGGTGATAATAATCACTAAATTTACTACGTTTGCATCTAGGCCCCCAAGCTCAGTCAGCGACAGCAGAAATGTATAACGGGACGGCAAGGAGGAGCCATAGATATTTCCCCCAGGGAATTCGAAGGCTTTAGAAGGAGGAACCATTGATATTTCCCCCAGGGAATTCGAAGGGTTAAGCCTGATGACACTGGACACAGATTGCTACATCGTGTTGTCTTTGATCATGGCAAACTCACATATGACAATAACTGTATGTACCTATAAGTTTCGCGGAAAAATACGACTTTAAAAAACCAGTTTACAATAAACTAGAACTGGGCTCTTATTTGGTCGACAAATTCCGCTTCTGCCGTTTTCGGGGGAGGGGTGGGTTATGACGAGACGAAGTTAGAACCCAGAGACAAACTACTTTCGCTTTATTGCTACATCCATGCATCACTGCACTCTTCACGAAAATCACAACGCTTTCACACTGGTGTTGCTTCTTACTGCATGAGAACAGGAAGTTTTTGGACCATTTAATGGACACAGGTTGTTAGCACGTTGAATATTTCCCACGTGCTTTAGCATGAAGTCCTCCTGTACCTTTTATTCTGAGAGTTCAACTGAATCAAAACTCCATTCAATTCAGGGTAACCCACGACGGACACTCCCTAAAATGCAGACGGTATAATATCAGTTTCGCCAAAACATGTGTGCACTTCTATCCACCGAGTCATCGCTATACATCTCTGCAATTTTGACAGGAAGCTGAGCGAAATTCTAAATCCTGATTCAATTTTCTCACTGGTTTATTCAATTATCTATCCATTTCCATCAACTATCTCACTGCGTTCATGTCGTCCGCCCGAAGTTTTGAGGATTTGTACAGTGACGTAAATGGCGGTTTCCATTCCATACATTTATGCGTCTTTTCAACTCCAGCACTGAGCGTTGTCTCAATTACTCGGACTCATACCTCCCAGGGGATATCAGACGTTGATCCCTCTTGCCCTCACACAAGAATCAATCCATTTTAGAGCAGTTTGTTCTAAATATAAACCCGTAATCCATGGGAGGGGGGGGGTCTGGAGCATCAAGATACTGGCATATTCATTTAAGAGTACACAGCACATTACTCCACAACGAAGACCCAAAGAGGGTAGGGTTAAACTGATTCATTTTATCATGATTAAAGTTCCATCTCCAAAATTTCGGTTTTGAAGTGCATCTCTGGACGACAAACGAAGCATGTCGCCCCAGCATGACACGTTATCGTACGCAATTAAGTGGAGTTTGTATTTAGTTCTGCAAAGCCAGGCGCACAGCCATGTTTCGTTTGGCCGCTGCAAATAGACCATTGTCCCGTTAAGCTTCAATTCCAAATTTACTGAAAATAATAATCGATTGGAAAATACTTTTTTAACACCATTCAATGCTTTTAGTCATCTTTTCTAACGTCATTTTTTTTAATTATAATCCCGTTTGCCAGGTGGCATATCCAGATTTGGAGTCAAGGGTTCAAACTGGGAATTTTTCTGGTTTGAAGATATTTTTCAAATTATTTGGATCTGTAAAAAGTCAACCTTCCACGGGTAGGCCTAAGGTGCTGGTAGTGTTCTGACGACGCCACGCTTTGTTCACGTGTGTACTTTCCTATGTGTGCTCAGTATAGACCAAGGACCCCATGCTCCATAGGAAAGTGCACATGTAAACAAAGTAGGACGTCACATATCATGAGGAGGTAAAGAGTTCTGACGTAAACACGTCACACCTAATATTACGTGTGTAGAAGGCATTACTGCGAGAACCAGCGCATGAATCAACACGCGCGTCTACTCCATTCGTTTGCACTGCACTCTCTGGTTCAGCGACGTCACCCTTGGGTAGACCAATCGCATTAGACGTCATGACTGCGGTGGCCAGACTCACGTGCACATTCTTTAGCTTGACGCGCGCGTGCCTTTGGCAAATCACGACACCTTATTGGTCGATGAGTCAAGTAACGCGCGCGTACCACCTGTCCTCGAGCATTGTGCCACCGCAATGGCTTCTAATTCTGGTTGTCAAATTACACTATACGCTTATTGTCCAACCCATTGCATATTGCTACCCCAACCCCCTTCGCTGGGCCACTTTCCATACATGTCCCAAAAATGTCATCCAAAGAAATGATCCGAAGATAATTAATGTCCCTTGTAAATTAATCTGAAGAAACACTAATAGGCAATATACTCTGGCGTTCAACGTGTTTCCGTTCCTTGTATTTACTTCCTATTGGTAGGAACGGTATACATGTAGATGACAATAGGTATGTGGCGTAAAGTCTCGACCACGCCAAGCAAAATGTCTAAAAAGATAGTACAGTGCGGCCACTACACATAATGTCCTCTGCCTTTGAGACTGCAGTATTTGTGGGTAACTAAAAGGTGCCATTTCTGTGCACTGTCTGAAATAAAAAAGGCATCATCCCAGGCTCACGGAAACACTTTCTTTAACAGGCAGAATTAAAATGCAACATCTACACCGGTTTGGGTTGGGGAGGGGTTATATTTAACAACCGAGAATTCAGTTTTAACAAATTGCCAGAAGTTGATCTCCTGCTTTTAGAAATCTTAAAACGCATGAAGACCAGTGCAACTCAGTGTGCCCGAACAAAGATGATCAGTTACAATATACGATTTCGTGGTTGTTTCAGTTAACAACTGACACCAAACCAGGACACCAATATAAGTTCTGTAGATCAACAATGGTTGTTTTTATCACTGACAGATTTTAGGGCCAAGTTTAATGTTTGGATTACCTTTATTGAACATAGTGCTGTTGTTAGATTAGTAAGACTGCTTTTCATAACTTGTTTCTCACTGACAGCGAATTTCCGTTTCAATTAGGCCCATTCAACTTTCATGTTTTTCAACGATATAAAAAGTTCTCGATGACTGTATGATATCCTTGTTTCCGCTAAAAAGGTTGCAAGGAAGTTCAGCACAAATGGGAAAAATTCGTTTTTATTTGAAGTGAACAAGCTGGGTTCCAATGTTTGTGTTTTGGGCAATGTTGAGGAAGACTGATTTTCAATGGCGTTACCCTTAAGTTTTGCTAAAATGGGAAAATTATCTACACTTTGTAATGAAGCATCGTTTTGTAACTGCTTTTAATTGCTATGAGATATTCTTAGTCAACATTGCAATTAAATGTCATTGAATGTTAGTTGATTGGAGAGCAATAAATTGACAGATCCAGGAAAATATATATATATATGATGGAATACGATAAGGTAGAGGGTTTGCGGATACACCATGTGGAAAATATATCTTTGAGTACGTGTGGTTCTTAAAAGTTATTCCGCAAACCTTCTACCTTAAATATAGATATGAGTTAGCAGTTTACAATAAAAAGGTACAGTCTGAATTTACGAAACAATATTCTACTCTAACCTTTGCTGACAAGAAATGCAACCACGTAAGCCCGACTAAATCTGGAACCAATGACTGTAGGTTGCTAAATCTCCGCAACATTCTTGTTTTCACGTAAGTACATGAAGTCAAAACAAACGTGCGTGAATAAGCAGACGTATGGGACCAATAATGCGGGAAGTGGAAGGTCATCAATGAAATTCTTTTTTACTCATTTCAGGGTGACTTTTCCCCATTATTACTTGAAGAATATAAGCATTCCATTCACGCTGTGGTGTTTCTTGGAGTGGTTTCTGTCAATAAATCACTCTAATAGGAAGTACAGAACGTGTAAAACTCCCATAGGCGGGAGTTCCAGAAGATAGCCGCGTGACCTTTTACTTTCAGGTTGTATACTCCCTCAGGAAATTACCTGGATTAGGAAATATTTTAAACGTGTCGATCGTGGCCAATGATACTGAGCTAAGCCCCTTCATCCCACAGGGGATAAAAATGTCCGTGTTGATATCAATTAATCAGCATATGGACTGGCCCCTGGATGAATACCAGGCTTGAGCCAACGTGGACAGCCTATCTTAAGGCCTCTCTGCTGTTAAATCCATAAAAACCGATCGAGTGTTGAAGAAGTTAATTGATACCCTTGATTCCATGGTAACAAGCCAACTGAGCTATGTGTATCGTTGCCAATTAATCTTATAACTGGTGTCACTTGAGTGATTATTTATCTGACCTTCTGTTAGGAGGCCTACGGAGGCTTCATGCATTAAACGGGCGAGGCATCCTGATGTGCAATTTACCATGTGACTAGTGCATTTTATCAGAGTGGGCGACTATGGCAAACTTCACATGACCACCGAGAATGTGACAAAGAATTAGCAAACGACCTGCTGCCTTTCAATTAATTACCTGCCTCAATTAAAGAAAATCATTCGCTGATTATTTTGAAGGGAAGCACGCCCTGCGTTGATTGGACCGAGACCCGCCGAGTTTGCAGATAGCCTGCACGCGCCATCCAGTATGGGTCTAGGTATTAAGGTTGTAAGTGGGGAGATTCACAGGGGTCGTGTCGTTGTCCTTATAAAATTTTTGCCGGTACAAGAAAGCTGTTACAAACCTCTAACATCTCCGATCCGCCTAAGCCAACCCCATTCCGACACCGGTGTGCTGTGGAAACGCTTGCTCTGTGACACAAAAATTTGGTTTCGCTTTTGCAGGTTGGTTCTTCCAGAACGGGCCCTGTTATACGCATTCATAGCTGTATTGCAAAAGCTTTATAAAGAGACCGATTATGAAGTTCTTCGGTCTCAAATGATACGATGCGCTTTTGGAAGAAATAAAAGTTGCCCAGTTAAATACATTTGAAATATTCACTTGCCCTAATTCGGCTCCACACAGTTTTTCTTAGAGCCTACGGTAAGGGCAGTGCCTTTATTGTACTGATTTCATAAAACGTGAAGTACTTTGTTTTCTATGAGTTCTAGTTTTTTAGTTTGAGTAAGTATTTTAACACCATTGTTCAATTCTGGCGAAGTGAAAGCAATCTTTGTTCAGTAATCTTGAGTTTAAGAAGTCAAAGGAGAGGAAGAATTCTGGAAAAGTCGAAAAGATATTCATTTAAGAATCGTGCTTTCTAAGATGGGTTGTGTTTCTTTTTTTAGTGTCGTGTCATATTGTGAGAAACCAATATTGTGAGACAATCCCGAGGGCATGGGGGTATATATACCCCCCTACATTTTGAGGTGGGGGGGGGGCTATTGCCACCCCTCCCTCACTTTCTTGTGGTGATCAAAAAATGAAAGCGGATTGTGAAGAATGTTTTAGACTTCCAAAGATAAAAATGCATTCAAAATTACAAAAAAGGAAAAACAATTTTAAAAAGCCATGGGCCTAATGTGCCATTTTAAATGCATATTACAGATGTACATTAATATCATGAACATTGATCTCTGTATGGAGTCATGTGGTTCCCCCCGCTTTTCAAATTGTCGTGGTCGGGCAAGTCATCCCCCACCTTTCCAAATCCCCCATCCCCCGCCAATTTTCGACACAAATTTACGCCACTGTGGGAAATGATTTGTGTTAATGGCACACGTCGTTTTCGAGTCTAGTTTCCTCTTCGTGAGGAATATCCATTATATTCCATTCACATGAAGCCTGACTGCAATTTACTAATTAATTAATTTTAGTCATTCATTCCTTCAACTGTGATTCTAGCAGCAACCTTGACCGCACTTACTCGTTGACACACACTGTGGCGCCGTGGCGTACGGGGGCTCACCAGAGGCCCTAAATTAAAGGCCAAATGCTTGATTTGGTTAAGGTTGTCTCTTTCTTTGGAGAGTGCCAGCTTTTTAATAAATCTAGTGGCTTGATAATTTCGTTTGTCGATATCTGTCGATCAATATCTTTGGTCGGTTGATTTGGTTAGTATGAAAGGCTGGAAAGGTGGATGGGAGGGGGAAACGGGGACACCCCCCCAAAAGAAGCAAACAATTCTTTCACATAATGAGACAGGGCGATATTTGGCGTCTTTTTCCTTACCCTCTATTCCAAAACCCTGTATAAAAGCACAAAAAGTAGCCTCAACTTCAGAAGGGCGATACAAAGTTACATAAAGAATTACCAAAATTCCCCCCCCAAAAAAAGTAACGAACCCCCCACTACCAAAGTTGGTTCTGGGTCTGCCCTTGACTGGCTATATGATCGACGGGCCCATTGATTAATGTTTTTACATTCCAGACGCAACATCAGTGGCGTGCATGTGTAAGGGTAGTGTCGGAAACACACAACGCCGCGGTAGGCCTGGATCAAGAGATAACTGGTAATGAGTGTTTACGGAGTAGCCTACCGTGCCAGCCGTCTACACCATCATATCCCCCCGAGGGGACTTCCAATCAGATGTGCATGTACTCTTGAGATGCAATGCCGGCCTCATCCAGTCTGCTGTGCGTTGGGTCCGCTGGGCTTGAGAAGTTGTACAACCCGATTTACAGGCGACAAGGATGGCAAAGATCAACAATGCCGGGAGCAAAATCGTGCCTTGGAAATGCACGGCAAAGGTATAGCGCTATCCCTGGCACCTGATATGTTTTCAGTGTTCAATATGATTCGATGCTTCGTTCCCAAATCTCAATCGAGAGTCAACCGAAAGCATATGGTGGAGTCAGCTTTGAGTGCACAAAAGCTTATATCGCATACCGAATCCTGCTAACATTCAAATTAGGCCTACCCGCTCACGTTTTCGCTGAACTCTTGTGTTGTAATTGAGTATACGGGTTTTTATTTTCCACAATTTGGTGTGTTTCAGAAACACATATTATTCTGTTTTTGTTGTTTTTTGTGGTATTTTCATCAAAACGGTTTCTGATATCTGTTCATTGCATTTTTCATGAATTTACCTCTCCTTATAAGATTTTTGACATTAATGCCTTTATACGTTTAAAATAACCCGATACACACAGCACTTTTAACACGCAGAAAATAATTTTTGCAAGTGACTTTAATAAACCTATTTAAGTGCAATAGTATCATCAGCCTCAGCGTACAATGTGCGTGATTTATGTGCACAGAAAATCCTTTACATGACAGTAAATTTCAAACTCAATAAAGATGATCATTACTATTAGACGATCGTTTCCAAAAAAATGGACATTGATTCTTAACAGTTTATAATCCAATTTTGATAACTAACTTAACAGTTTATAATCCGACTTTGATAACTAATTTAACAGTTAATAATCCAACTTTGATAACTAACTGTCTTGGACTGATTCACCGTCGAAAACGAAATGCCAGAAATGCTCTCCCACGGACGCATGATTTTACACTCTCAATCTGCGTGAAACCGTTTATTTTTTAGTGGCATAAAAATAGATTGAAATTTCTGAAGGGGCAACCAGGTGCTTTATTTTTTGTTTTTTTTTAGAGGGCACTGAAAGCAAACAAACTGTGGCTTGTACATAGGTTGTGTACATCTCAAAATTTCAAATGAGGATGTGCCCCCACCTCCCTCAGTCTACACCACCGGGTAATTAGCCAAACATTTACCCAATTATCAACTGCCTGTATTCTTGGCAAATATTTTTCAAGATTTTCTATATTTTACAGGACATTCAACAGTATAGCACTTAAAATAGCACTTTGCATTAAACGTGAAATTACCAGCAACAAGTTTTAACCAACTATTTTACAGTGCAGTCAAATCAGACGGCCTCCTGCGTAACACGTACACTCTGCCAAGCTGCAAAATTAACTCAACGTGACAGAGACCAACATGGTCAAGCAGTGAAAATTTCAAATGAAAAACAAATAGACGCACGTCACCATTCACCCACTCACTGCCTATGAGGAAGTGTATCTTCTCGTGACTACATTTGCGCCCCCCCCCCCATTGCGTTCCAACTCAAATTAAACACACCCACAAATTGCTTTACCACTTTGCTCGCAAAGCCAACTACGCACGCGCCTTAATTGCATACTGGGAAAGCTACAGCCCAAAAAATCATTGGTCAGTCGTAAATATTGGATATTACTACTCTATTCAATTGATTCCTGGTTGGTTTTGTGCTTGCGAGCTACATGTCTTATAACGAGTTCGTGCATTATAATTATTTCTTTCGTACCATTTCTACATCAAGTATCACCTGGGGCGTAGCGAAGGCATTTTCTGGGGGGGTGCCAATTTGCCGACTTCTGGAAGGAAGTGGTATTCGCTACATTTTATGCTTTAGGGGAAATGCCAACGGTCAAGGTATATCGTTTATGCCAACCGAAGCTCTATTTGCTGACGGTTGCTACGCCCCTGAGTATCACGCCTGGAAATGCGAATAAAAACCAAAAGTAAACAAAGTACAATTCAAGCCAAGTTATTAACGATCTTTGTGCCATTATAAACAATAGATGTATTGGAACTAACGTCAGGTTCTCGTTTCTGTTTGAACGATGCAGCTCTACAAACAAAAATGTTTACCTCAGCCTCACGCCAAAACTCGAATATGTACAGTGGTGTTTATCAGCATTCTTGTTTAAATACATACATACGCCTTCATGATACTCAGTATACGAGCATGCACAATGGAATAAGAAAATAGATTTTCTGAATACACGCTATTTGAATGCTATAAACTGCCACGAGAATATAAGTGTGATACCTTCAGCCGTTACAAGAGCATGAATATATACGACTGGACCTACACTTCATGTAATATTTTGATAATATCTCACGCTCACGAAAACGTTTAACTTGACTAAGCTTTAACAATTTACAATCTTTAAGGTCATAGTTTCATAATGTTGATTCGATCCACGGTTATGGAGCAGAAAATATAAATAATTTTACGTGATGTGCTACCCATGAGCAAAGTACACAAGCAGTAAATTACACAAATCACAATTTTTCAATGATTTTATATTTCTATACATCCGGTAATGAGTGTAAGTCGAGAACAACTAAACAGCAAGAACAAGAACCAACTATACCGAAGGTTTCGTAACACAACATCCTACTCTATGGTAACACCGCACTGTGTGTACCTGTTGGATTCAATTTCACAAATCTTTGTATCGTGGGAAGCAATTTCTAAAGCATACAAAACTACGTACACAAACAATGATAAAACACCAGATGTCTTGATGTAGTTCGCTTAAACAATGTTCGCAATGTGCACTGGTTTTTAAGGAAAGTTTTAAACCAATAACCTCCTTACACCGACATAATCATCACATGGATCAGCATCCTGAAGACAAAAATTAAAGAAGTCAATACATGAGCATACCACAGCTAGCATGATAAGGCATACATAGTAATCGTCAGAAAATATTTTACTAGACTTTTTTATAAGCTAGCTTTTTTTCTATTCAAAGGACCCAATGCATCCTCTATTTTTGCCAAAAATGGATTTTCTAAGTCATTAAGAAATGTATGGAGTTTACATTGACATAAATCCCTGGAACGGGGGAATAATTCCCCATTTTTGACAGGAGGATGGACCATGCAATTATGCCCCCGATATGTTTATGCCAAGCAAAACGAATTATAATCATCACCCCCCTGCAATCAGTTAACAGACATGTGTAGTGAAAAGATAACTCGAGATTATGTACTCCTTTCAAAGGACAAACACAGACGGATGCCAAAAAATAAGTTAGCTTGTAAATACTATATGCTTTTCATAATCTATTTCAGATAGCATAAGATTGATGATTTACCCACACTGGGAAATAATTTGTACAATGCATAACTGAATATTGTATTGGTATTAATGTGCGTGTCATTTCTGCTGTTTGTAAATTGAGTAAAAAGGGGTTATTTCACTTCTTGACTTCGAATACTATTGTGGAAAAATACATATAAATAGACGATACCAATTTTAACTTCACTGCCGAAATCTCAGTAATCCCTATCGTGCATAGCTAAAGCTTCTTGGTATTCTTGGTCTTCTTGTCGAAGTCAAGAACAAAAATGCCGCTACAAAGATTTTATGAACACTGCACGCACATCATATGAGATTTTAATCTCATCGAGCGTCGCGCTTTTGAAGCACTAGATCACGTGATCCACCCCTAGGGGTATTTATATCCATTAATTTTGGCACACCCGGAAGTTCCCTATTCATTGTGCTCCGCCAGTCACGACTTTTGCTTGTTTTAACCTGCAAATGATGGTGGGCAAATTTACCAGAAATTCGTTTGGGAAAAAACATCAAGCTCGTTGCTCAAAACCCTCGGATCAGTTCGTGAGTTTCATAACCACACAATCGATAAGCACCACAATTCATCACCATTTATTGTGCCTTGATGTGAATGATTTCATCGAAAGGTCTCTTTCTGTGGATATTCCTTCGTCAGCGCCTGGTTATAGACGAAGGTCATAAATCTTGCACATCTAATAACCCGTATGCGGCAGGTGCTTCCCAAGGATTCTTGATACAGGCGTAAATGGATCCAGGGACAAATGGAACAGTTATAGTTTAAGAAAAGGTCTTTAAGGACTATTTCACTTCTGTTCTTATCCAGACCATGTAATTACAAAAGCCCCACACTTTTATCGTTATCCCTCCCTCGAAAGCCGTTAAAGGTCACATAAAGAAATGTCCAAATTTTTTCGCACCCAAAACAAGTTTGGCCCTCAAAAATTGGCTGGATTCGCCCTAGGATACAGAACCGTAAAAGATTATAAAGATTTCTTTCAGCCATATTTGCTAGACTTCTTTCTACGCGCGATCGACTAAAGTAAGTTCGAATTACATGGTGTCAGTTGGAAATGTGTGTTGTTCAAGAAATAAGTTACATTTCGAGAACATGAAAACAAGTTGTATGGCATGGCTTTTTAATAGATGTCGCTGCAGGGATCCTGTCGTTTTTCACATTTCACAAAAGCACGTTATTTTGTGAGCAATTTAGCTGTTTTTTTTAGTCTAGGCGCACTGGGGCTACCTCGGCAGAGAATACACAGCGAGCTAGCATCTCTTCACGAAACACTGTTTTTTCCCGCCTGAGCGAAGGTACGAAGTTGGGTAGGCACATGTATTAGATTTTAGCGGTCGGCGTATGGCAGGTCTTTTAACATGTTATACGTGACCTTCAAAGACGCAATGTGAGCACCTAAACGAAGTGGAGCGATGTTGGTAAATGCAAATAAACTGTAGACTGACCATTTTTAGTTTTGTTGCTTTAAGGCCATAGGTCACACATTACTGTTTCTCGTCATTTACGCCAACATGCAATCTGTAAACTGGGGTCTGGATAAAAGGAAGCTTTAAAAATAATTATGGCAAAATCTAGCACAGAAATCAATCAACTTTGTGGGGGACGGAGGGCCTAAAGAGAAAAGTGAATGAAAACGATGAAGAAAATAGATTCATGTGGTTGCCAATCATGGCAGTTTCATTTTAGTGAAGTGAATCCAATGCCGGCGGTGTAAACAACCATCCTTTTGTTTAAATGTGCAGAAATATTATGCACAAAAATATAAGCTCGGGTATAAATGCTGTTGTTTCAAATCTGGAATCACCCAATTGTCACGTTGCTGTACAATAATGACACGAAATCGTCACAAAAAAACACTGCGTAATACATGAAAGACCTCAAACAGGAGAGTGAATTAGCATAATAAGTCTCACATGGGTGGAATTCATTCAACAGTTGTGAGATTGTACAGAAAGGGTTTTAAGGTTACCTTTTGCTTTAACGCAAATTCTATCACAACTATCTGAATATTCCTTGCCTAGTCATTGCATATGTGCACTCAAACACTTGTATTTCTTCCTGAGTGTACCTCAGCCAACTATTAACTGTCTTGATACTTTGGCATTCATGGTTCCTGCTTCTTCGTCTTCTATTGCAGCTTTACGTTGAGACTCGGAAAGGGATTTGACTGACAAAAATGATCAGACATTGCACTGGAAAACGTCACTTTATATTCACTAGCTTCCTTCTTTGTAATTACTTAAGTATGGCCAACCGAAGTTCGTATGGCACAGGGATTTTTGTACCTTGTAATCAATCTCCGTGTGAATTCTCGCAGCTTGGCAGGCACGTACTGTCCTCTGTAAGGATTTACATTGGCTCTCCTGAGTTACTAAAAAAAACTTTGATTTTGTCACTCACTATGTTAGAGTCTTCTCTTACAATCTGATTTTAAGTTCTTCAGGATCCTCTTGTATGCCTGCCTAAAATTCCGGTTGGACCACGCATATAGATACGGATTGATGGCCGAGTTGGCCCAGATGAACAGCGAGGCTACCTTGCGGTAATAGACAGACTTAAGAAAAGGCTACATACGTGCTGGATTAGCTGCGGCGTCCAACAGACGGCAAAGACGATGAAGATCAGGATGGGGACTTTGGTGAAGTTGATCTCTCGCTTGCTGATGGCGTGGGGATGCGGGGCAGTATCGTTCTGGTTGTTCAAGGAATTGGACACCGTGGAGATGACGCTGCAATCGCCGTTCTGCCCCGTTGGGGCCGCTGACGGATGCTCGCTGGTTGTGTTTCGGGCGTGCACCCGCCGGTGACTGGCCTTCACAGCACACACGGTCAACCCGTAAAGTAACGGCACGACAACAAAAGCTGGAATGACGACGTAGAAAGACAACATGATTGTCCGGAACATCCAGTTGCTTTCGGCGTGGCAGCCCTGCCCTTCGCGGTCGTATACTACAGGGCTCGCGCCTGTAATAGCCGGTAGGACGACGACCACAAAATTGATGAACCAGATCAAAGCGATGTGTACAACCACCTGTTTGCTACCACAGCAGGTCCTGAAGCAGGTCCGTGGCCGCGTGATCAGTAAATACCTGTTAACAGCGATGAACATGAGTGTGGTGAGCGACACGCTATAGGTCGTGGTCGGTAGGTACATCATGAATTTGCACAGGGCCCAGTTCTCGGGGAAACCCTTATTCAGCTGCGTCGGAGTCATCAGGAAGAGCAGCTGGATGGCGGTGATCAGGTCGGTCGCGCAGAGGTTACCGATGAGCGCCGTGCAGGTGTTACGGAGCTTCGGGGTGGTGGCCAGGGCGACCAAGGCTATGCAGTTGCCAAAGACTCCGAAGAATCCCACCACAATGTAAAAGACGCACATGAAGGCGATCCAGACAGGATGCATCTCCACAAACACGTCTCCTTCCTCACCCTCCTCCGTTGAGTTGGATGTTGTACCGTTGTCATCCGTAACATATGCTGCTTCCATGTTTACACTGTCGGAGTTAGACGTTACACTCTGTTGAAACGTCCATGGTTGACATTAAAGTTTGCAGAATCCTGCGGTAAGGATTTTACCTCCGTCTTTTGGGGAGTAAAACCACACGCTCCGAGCAGANTTTTTTTCGTCTTTTTCCCAATAAAGAAGTGCTGTTGATACTTGGCAAATTACCTGGTTACATGCTAAATATTATTTTTGTGCAGAAACGTCAAAGGATACTGACATCAGTCTCCTCAAAAGTCGAACGTTACACTTGGGGTTTGCAAATCCCTCTCTCCGAGCAAATGTTGCTCGGTGTGCACCTAAAGTCGACGCTACATGGGAGGCAGAACTGCACGACAAAGCCCCGGTCCACCGCAGTTTCACGACACTGCACACGCAAGACCTATTTGGGTGAAGAGCTCCCCCTGCCAGTGAGGAAGTCCCCTAAATTCCAGGCTGACGCGTGGTTTCAGAAACTTACCATCAGCGCGTGGCTGCTGGTTTCGTACTCACTGAAAATCGCTTGTTGTTGAGCTCCGCTCGTGCGTGCTTCATGTTCTTGGCAGTGCAGTCAATGATTCAATTGTCCGTAAGTAGCACCGCCCATCATCACGGCCGTGACATTGCCGACCAATCAAACTCAACCGGGGGAGAGGAATCTACGAGCACCGAGGACGTCGATCATCTGATGCGTGAAAGGTTCATGGCCATTGACATTTTTAAACTATACCATTGCTTGGTGATGACACTCGGTGTTCCGATGTTTTTCTGGGTGTCCTGTTGTCCTAGCGATTGCTGCTATTGTTTATGACGTCATGGGAGAAGTGTGTTTAAACATCTCCAACTGATGACCAATTCAACTGTACGATATAGGGCCTATATATTAAGGCCTCCTAGATAGTAGTAGCAAATTTCCGTTAGCTCGATCGGTGCCGTGGCCATCGTAAAAACTGCATTTAAGTAACCCTTGAACTCAGTAAACAAAACATGACAAGATTTGGAATAAGAATACATGTACAAGTTTGGGACGGGGTACATTGAACTCTCGTGTTGGTTTCATTTCTTCCTTTCACTGTGTTTAAATTGGTGCTGATGGAAGCTTCGAACTCTCGCTGGATCTTTTGTGTACATGTGCACCCAAATTTCGGTGCATGCATCATGGCAGACACATGAATCACTGTCTACCAGCCCTTTTGTTTCTTTTGCGAAGTCTTCTGATACAATTTCGAAATTTAGTTATGCCTATTGTGCACAGCTAAAGCTTCTTGGTATTCTAGGTCTTCTTGTCGAAGTCAAGAACAAAAATGCCGCATATAATGATTTTATGAACACTGCAAGTGCATCATGTGAGATTTTCAATCCATCAAGCGTCGCGCTTTTGAAGCACTAGATCACGTGATCCACCCGTAGGCGTATTTATATTTATTAATTTTGGCACACCAGGAAATTCCATCTTCATTGTGCTCCGCCAGTCACGACTTTTGCTTGTTTTTAACCTGCAAATGATGGTAGGCAAATTCACCAGAAATTCGTTTGGGAAAAAACATCAAGCTCGTTGCTCAAAACCCTCGGATCAGTTCGTGAGTTTCATAACCACACAATCGATAAGCACCACAATTCATCACCATTATTTGTGCCTTGATGTGAATGATTTCATCGAAAGGTCTCTTCCTGTGTATATTCCTTCGTCAGCACCTGGTTATAGGCGAAGGTCATAAATCTTGCACATCTAATAACCCGTTTGTGGCAGGTGCTTCCCAAGGATTCTCAATGAGAGATGATATAGTCTACAACATATGTGATAACCATTTAATACGAAGGATTGCCACAGACCACGATCATCTCTCTGAGCTTGAAAACGATTACTTATAGGGTATTGATGAAGGCGTAAATGGATCAAGGGGACAAATGGAACGGTTTTGGTTTAAGAAAAGGTCTTTAAGGACTATTTCACTTCTGTTCCTTCCCAGACCATGTAATTACAAAAGCCCCACACATTTATCATTATCCCTCCCTCGAAAGCCGTTAAAGGTCACATACAGAAATGTCCAAATTTTTTCGCACCCAAAACAAGTTTGGCCCTCAAAAATTTGGCTGGATTCGCCCTAGGATATAGAACCGTAAAAGATTATAAAGATTTCTTTCAGCCATATTTGCTAGACTTCATTCTAGGCGCGATCGACTAAAGTAAGTTCGAATTACATGGTGTCAGCTGGAAATGTGTGTTGTTCAAAAAATAAGTTACATTTGTAGAACATGAAAACAAGTTGTATAGCATGGCTTTTTAATAGATGTCGCTGCAGGGATCCTGTCGTTTTTCACATTTCACAAAAGCACGTTATTTTGTTAGCAATTTAGCTGTTTTTTTGTTTTTTTTTTGGCTCGGCGCACTGGGGCTACCTCGGCAGAGAATACACAGCGAGCTAGCATCTTTTCACGATACATTGTTTTTCCCGCCTGAGCGAAGGTACGAAGTTGGGTAGGCACATGTATTAGATTTTAGCGGTCGGCGTATGGCAGGTCTTTTAACATGTTATACGTGACCTTCAAAGACGCAATGTAAGCACCTAAACGAGGTGGAGCGATGTGGGTGAATGCAAATCACACATTATTGTTTCTCGTCATTTACGCTAACATGCAATCTGTAAACTGGGGTCTGGATCAATGGAAGCTTTAAAAATAATTAGGACAAAATCTAGCACAGAAATCAATCAACTTTGTGGGGGACGGAGGGTCTAAAGAGGAAAGTGAATGAAGACGATGAAGAAAATAGATTCATGTGGTTGCGAATCATGGCAGTTTCATTTTAGTGAAGTGAATCCAATGCCGGCGGTGTAAACAACCATCCTTTTGTTTAAATGTGCAGAAATATTATGCACAAAAATATAAGCTCGGGTATAAATGCTGTTGTTTCAAAACTGGAATCCCCCAATTGTCACGTTGCTGTACAAGAAAGACACGAAATCGTCACAAAAAACACTGCGTAATACATGAAAGACTTAAAACACGAGAGTGAATTAGCATAATAAGTCTCAATATACATACATACAAACATGTTCCACAAAATAACACAAGTGCAAAGTGTGCGGTTTCTTCCGACGGTGAAATACGTCTGCCCAAAAGTAGTTCTACTTATTTAGAAAATTAATCTCACACGGGGCCTTTGCTTTTATTCTAAAGACGTGTGTTCTGCTTATGTGGAGAGAGCCTGATCGCTTGACATTTGATGTCAACCAACAATATCGTCCGTCTTACATGGGTGGAATTCATTCCACAGTTGTGAGATGGTACAGAAAGGGTTTTAAGGTTACCTTTTGCTTTAACGCAAATTCTTTCACAACTATCTGAATATTCCTTGCCTAGTCATTGCATCTGTGCACTCAAACACTTGTATTTCTTCCTGAGTGTACCTCAGCCAATTATTAACTGTCTTGATACTTTGGCCTTCATGGTTCCTGTTT
>NW_019091405.1:578050-631828 GCF_001949145.1 Acanthaster planci | reverse complement strand
CCACCATTTCTTGGCCCAAACAGACCCCTCTTTTCGAAACAATCTCTGGGGGGTACTTTTTGTGCGCCTCGGCTAGGCGGAGAATTTTCCTTGAATTGGGACACTGCACCCCTATGGGTTTATAATAAAGTGTACGGGTTTAACGGTTAGACTGCAGAGCGCCCTCTTGTGACCATTGTCTTTTTTTTTAATGAGGCGACAAGCTCAAACAAGCCAAAGCATCGTCCAACGGCAATATGAACAACTACAATTTTCCACACTCTGGTTCCAAGATCAAGAGAAACCAACTATTGAAAATCTACCTTTAGAATGAATTTCAGTCAAATTAGTCAAGTCCTAGTGTCTCTCTTTGAAAATAAGAAAGTTTTGTAACCATGCATGCTAGTGCTTGGTTTGTTATTTTGATATTTGTGTGCGCGATGTACTAGAGCACATGCAGGCAACTGGCGGTAGCTAGGCTTTGCGTGGTAGCCATCATGCGGGGCAATTCTCTTGTTCCATATGAAAACCCCTTTTGTGCATATCATGCAGAACAAAAGCACTGGGTTACAAGATGGCAGCCATGCAAACCTTTCTACAATTTTATTGAGCTCTTTTGTTGAGTTACGCCGGAAGTTTTGGCAAGGTTCCAGGGCAAGGTAAAAGTTGTTACAGTTTTGTAAAGTAAATTGCGTTCTTGTACGTTTATTTGTAAGTCCACTGTACCTCAACTCAGTAGTTGACTTAGAGGTTTGCCGTGAAAGTTTTATCAATAGATAAAAACCCCTAAGTTGTTTTTGATTTGGAAAGCCAGTGTTGTTCCGTTGACTTTGTTGGTCACCAAGGAGGACAAGCATCCAGTAGACACCAACGTTACAGTACGCACATGAGAAAAAGCCTTCTACGAACTACAAACTGCATCACTTATCTACAGGTTCATTTTGCCGTTGGAGTCATGAATTTGAGCTTTGGTGTCTATCATACCGTACAGAGGGTTGATGAATGTACTCTCATCACTATGGACAGGTTGCAACTTCACGATATGGATTTCGTCCACGGTGTCTCCCCCCATCAGTCCGTCTGTCGTACTCCTCGTGCCCCCGGAGCCGCAGGTGCGGTCTTGGCTGGCCCGCTGCGATTCCTTGGCGGCGCTCGCGCACAGTTTCTTCCTCCACAGTCCGCGTACTCTCCCGGTGAAGGCGAAGGCGAAGAACACAAGGGGGCCTTGCAGAGTGAAGTCGAGGGTTAACAGGTAGGACATACCTTCAACCTTTACGCTACCCAGAATGAACAGTACGAGCCATAACATGCCAGTGGCTACGGAGACCTGCAGTGGAAGGAAACTATGAAAGTGTGACCAACACCTACAAAAAGGAAGTGAGTGTGACCAAACTCCTGAGTTCATTTGAATGTCCTCCTGGACAGACATGAAGCACACGTTGACTTGCTTCTACAAAATGCTACATGGAAATCCCAACATAGATTATCAGGCCCACACCCAGCCAAAACCCACTAGGAGCAGACTAGGTCACTCAACTCAGTTTATGACTGTGCCAATCACAAACTCAGAAGTGGACAAAAATTCATTCTTTTCCTGTACAATTAAAGCATGGAATAGTCTACCCTACTCTAGTTACACAAACAGGCGCAGTTAAATTTATGACGGCTCTGTTTCAAAAAAGTCATCGGAAATCTACCCTCACCACCTCCAGTAAAAACTCCGCTAGGAGTATTTTTGAGGAACTGCAACCAAGAACAAAGTCAATTGGGCATTCCACCGTGCCCAATTATTTTTACAAAATTTACCCACTCCAAAACTTGCGTTTCGAATCTAACGTTCTGGCTCAGGTATTTTGTTTTTATTCCATAAGTTATGAAACGATGTTTTATGTAGTTAAACGACTTGGGGGTAAACCCTTTTCCCCGAAAAAAGTATCTGTCATGGAATTGTATTTTTACGGAGGATTTCAGTCTGCAATAGATTTGACCCTCTTCGAGGTTCAAATTGAACTGAAGAGAAACGGCTCAAATTTGTGCGCACGTATTAAAGGAATTGGGTTGAATTCCAACCTTTTCGAAATACACGCATGCCCTTAAGAGAATTTTTCAAACTGAGTTTTTAAGGTTTGTCTCACAGCCGAGTGGCAGAATATGCAGCCCCACAGCCTCCGCTGTTACGCAGTCGATCTTTTGAAAACGTAAATTTACAAAAGCGTTCGCCATGGGTGCATCTGTAAAGCGGGGGAGCCGGTTAGCGTAGCGGTTCTTTCGTCGTTTTACACCAATGAGGCCCGGGTTCGAGTCCCGGCTTGGCCCAGGCTGTAGTGCATTTGGTTTCCAGTGCATACTCGCTCTCGCAGGTTTTCTCCGGGTAGGTCTACTCCAGTTTCGTCCTGCCTCTAAAACTGGCCCTTCTTCCTAACTCCGTAGTACGTGATGCTTATGAGTAATGGTTATGAATAAATGTATAGTTATTGGCGCAAGTAGCTTGAGTAGCTGAAAGCACCATTAACAGAAACCCGCAATAACATCTGTTAAGTTTCAATTCCATCCAATACAGTATGATATACGGTTTTGTTATCATGGTAGTTTATTCAATAGGAAAATAATTTTTGGGGTCCACCTGTCACAGGAAATGGGCATGATGTCAACAGAAATTTACATCCGATGTAAACGCAAATTGGCGCCAACTGCAAAACATTGCTTTTAAACTTATGAAAGCTCGTTGTGAAAAACTTTATTGAGACGATATTGTAACAAATTGTCAAAGAGGCAAATTCTTCCCTTCGGTTCCTTTGGGTTTTTCGCCTGATCTTCTTTTAGCATCACCATTATTTACACTCAGAATTTATTTACAGAACCTGGTATTACTTTGATATTATTTCAGTCCGGTACTAAAGTAATATCCTCTTGATTCATTCATACAGTACCTTGAGGCAAAGATTGAAGTCCATCTTGATCGTTTCCAGCCTTGTCCTCTCCTTCCTCGCAAAGCTGGCTGCTCGCCTGGTTCTCCTGATCCCAACCACAGTGCCGACAAAGAACACCACGTTGAGACACAGCAGGACCGAGGACGGAATGGCAAAGAAGTACAGTATCCCGCCCGGGATCAGGCACAAATCGGCCGCGAAGACCCCATCCCGCGGACCGCCGGCGTCGGACGTGAAATGCACGGCACAGGCCGTCCCAACCAGAGCGGCGGGGGCGCCCCAGCCGTACAGAGAGTACAGCAGGAAGACGCGGCGTTCGTGCCTTGACCGGGTGGACCTGGGACGAAGCCGGCCGCCGAAGGTGCGCACGAAATGCAGCGAGATGACGTTGCTCCAGAAGAACACTGTCAGTAACAAGTAATGTGTGAGGACAGCGAAAGCGAGGCAGGAAGCTTTGGTTGTCAGAGTGTATTTGGAGAGCGGTGAGCCTAGGCCAATCAGGTACGCCAGCTGCAACGAGAACAGGGCCACGATGAAACTGATCATATTTTTGCCAGGAAGCTTTCTGAGTTCGGGGAACATGTAGTAGTTCAGGAGAGAGAGCAGCAGAAAAACCTGCGACACCATGATTCCAACAATGGAGAATACCGTCTCGGTGGAGGGGACTGGGGCTTGGCCGACAGGGGCATTCGTCACCAGCGGAGGCCGGCAAACGGCTATGTCACTGCCGGTCATCTCAATGAAATTGTCGGCAGAAAAATTACGGCCGCTGGCCACGTGTGTGGCGAACTTCGTGCCGTTGTCGGTGAGCCAAATGAGCTCGCTTGAATTCAGCACGGTGATGGGACAATAAAGTTTGGCTCTGCACGAGAAAACGGACGGTTCCGTCGGGAATTCTCTCCCATATATCAGGACAAGTTCTTGAAAGGTGTCGAGTGATGGACAGGCCACTGTCTGGTTGTCATCTGCCGTGATGCGAACGTAAGGGACGCCGTCAACACTCAACTCGGCAGTCTCTCCAGGGGTGTGCTCTTCAATTTCTCGTCCCCTTATGGCACATTCGTTGGTCAGGGGCTCCCATTCAAAATTCCTGACTGTCAACTCCAAGATGGCGACTGTCACGTTTGCGAACTTCCAGCACCGAGTTTTGACAGCTTCTGAGGTGGCCTTAGAGAACGAGGTTACGGTTGTGTTAGCTTGGTGACCTGTGAAAGTGAAGGTGTATGCGTAAGGTGTCAAAGAGGAGCAATGATTATAACCACTTGATTGACCTAAAGAGTTGACCTCCAGGCCCCATTCTTGGACCTGTCCAGCAAACATCTGTTGAAAGTGGTTCACGATTTCTCTCCAGCTGGCATTATGTGGAGAAACATCACTTTCGACAGAGAAATTCCAGGCGAAGAAGCCAGCATCGCCCATGATTTCTGTCCTGGTCGTGCACTGGTCGGTCTGGTTGCCAAGCGATGCACACGTCTTGCCGTCGTCAGCAAGGGTTTGTCCGGACGGGCAGTGGAAGGCACGGCACCTCCCCGTGGAAATGTCGAAGGCGTAGCCGCGGTCGCAGTCGGGCACAATGAACGCCGTCTCCTTCCCGCGCATGGACAGGCTTGAACCCGTCGCGGGAGAGAAGTCGAACAGCGCACTGATTGGTTGGCCGCCCTGACACAGCCAATTATTACATTCGGGTCCATCACTGACACTGCTGTCATTACCCGTGGTGCGGTTGGTGCTGATGCATATTTCACAGTGAGGGTTCGGGTAGTTGTTGGAGGGCAAGGAGTAGGCGTGGCATGCGGCCGCATTGTCAGCGTTCTCGGGCGATTTCTCGCATTCAAATCCTCGGGTCGGTTCGGGGCGGGTTTCTGCAGTCGTCCACGGGATCTCTCTCGGTTTAGTAAGGTGCGAAATCAAACAGTTGGCGGCCACCCGTGAGATGTTCTTGACAAAGAGGGCGGTGACATTAAGGTCGGGAGGATGGCACAATAGGTCCAAAGACCAGAAGGTGGCATCTCGGGAGTCGTAACCATGACAACTAGCGCAGTGTATGTTCTTATAGTGCAAACCATCTCTGGCCGTCACTGGGAGGAGTGATATGACGTCATGAAGGTTTTGGATGCTCCCAAGTGAGCGGTTCATTTTGCAGGCCTCGGTGTCCCTCAACGAAGCATCCTGCCCACAGTCATCCAAAAGTAACACTCTCTTGTGTCTTAGACTTACAATGGCCGGCGCCGGGACGAAGCGCCGGTTTGTGCTGCGCCGGAGTATTACTGGTCTCCAGAGCGCCCTCAGTAGGCAGATGTACTCTCGCACGGCCTCGTCAACGACCCCCGCTTCGTCCGACTCCCACACGGTGCACAGCTTCCCTGCCGCACCGCCCTCACTCGGTGACGTCCAGTTTCCTGATGCCGAACTTTCGCTGCAGTTTGACCCAGCTTCAGACACCGTCGCCCGCGTCTCGTCGTCGATGTAAAAGAAGAGCGCATAATCCAGGCAGCAGTCGCCATAAACGGAGCAGAAGGGATCGCATTTACAATGCCGGTTGAATCGATGGGCTGAGGGTCCGCAGCAGGATCCATCAGGGGTCAAACTGACGTTTACGCTTCCGAGTTGAATTTGTAAACCTGCAGAAATAATCAATTGGTTTTGAGGAATGGGTTCTTTGTACCTTACCAGGGGCGGATCCAGAGTTTTCCGGGGGGTGTGATCCTGGATTTTCCAAGGGGGGGGGGGCGTGAACTAAAGTAGCAATGGCAAAAGGTCTGCGAGCGCGCAGCGCGAAGCCCTTTACGGCGTGGGGTCAGCGAATTATTGATGCTATTATTAATCCACCAATATTTTAGTTTTTAATGTTTTTTAGCAGTCTAATCATGTATGCTTCATAAGTAAAGGTCCCTTGATCCGACTCAATCGTCTTTTATCCGGACGGTGTTCATGATGTTCTCAACCAACATGTCCCAAAGACGTTTTCACTGTATAACAAATATTATTTCACACCTCCCTCAAAATTTTAAAGGCTGTTAGACATGTGTTGTTTTCCTCCAGTATATGCATGTGACATCGTTTCCCGCTTGCATGCAATGTCCCCTCTTCCATTTCCAACTTGAAACCTCATAAGAATCAAATGGAAATCCCCCGCACGATCCCCAAACCAATTTTTGGACACCCCCCCCCATGAAGCAATGGCCTCACCGCTTTCAGGCAAGTGTGGCTTCGCAAGCGCACTGCTAATTTTTTTTTTCTTTGCTGAAGCATTTTCTGCAAACGAGGCACAATCCTGGGGTTGGGACCAATCAAGCGGCGACAGCGGCATATAGACGCCCCTTAATCGACGGCTTCCTTTAACAGTAATCAATGAAACGTTCACTAAATAGAAAGCGAAGGTCGTAATTGCATTCGGGCTCAAGATGCACCAGATTACATGACTTTCACTGGAGAAACCTTGGAGATAATGAAAGGAAAACAGCTACAACAGCGATCCCGCCACCACGTTGGGTCATTTTAATCGTGAATCAATTGAGTGAGATGGGAAGAGACCATGACAGGATTACAAGTTGAATTTAATACGCGATCATTAATGTAAAGGTATCATTTTTTTTTAATTCTACGACAGTTGGAACACATTAAGGTTATATTGTGATTTACGAGCATCCGAATTTTGTGCTTTATTATGCAGCAACTGAACCTGATGAAGAGCTTCACTGGGCCTTTTTAACAGCATGAAATCGGTTTGCCGCGGTCATGCCAACATTGGCCTTCTTCTACACGATATTGTACATCTTCAAATTAATGAAAGGTGATTTTACATTTTCATTTCTCTTTCTTCCACAAGGGTATGAGATGCCCTCAAAGTTCGCCCCCCCCCCGCCCTTGGAAAAGGTTTGGAAGTTTACGTGAAGACATTCAAAACTTTGGCCGGACAAAGTGCCTCCCGCTTAATCTCAAAAGGGCCGGGGGCGGAATCCGCCCGCCCCCTCAACATTTTTCCCAATATCGCCGCAGCGCATTTTTTTCCAGGAGTTGAGCCTTTAGGGGTATTTAGAGTAACTCGTTGCGGTAAATTCTGACACCAAACTTGTAAAAATCGGATATACCGTTCTTGCGCAGCAAGCATTTTTCCAAGACGGGTCAGCCAAAAAAAAAATACACTTTTCCACTGCCGTGCTAAATGCACACAGGCTGGCACGCACTATAACAAAACTACGTCCGATATATTTGTAATCATAAGGAATATTTTACATGCATGCCAAGTTTTAAAAAAAAATGAGCCAGGCACAGCTGAGTTTTGGAGGGGCGGATTCCCCCCCCCGGCTGTGAGATGGGCAAAAATAACCCGTTTTTTGTTTTTTAGAGTTAAATTTTGTTCTGGATCCACCCTTAGTTTTGTGCCGTGAAATCTTACTGCCAGGACAAGCTGATAAGCCGAATTATAGACCTAGTCTTTGTTCCAAGACCTTCCAGTTGTTCCATGACACTGCGAACCACCCCACGTACTGTACATGTACATACGTGTATGTACTGGGGCGCTGTCACCTCACTCACCTGTGCCTGGCGCTATCACCTGTGGTGATAGCGCCCTCCAACAGTGTACGTGTGTGGTTCGTGTCGCGGAATAACTACTAGAAGGTCTTGGAACCAAGACTAGCATAGAACCAGTACACTCATGTTTGCTGGGATGATTTCTGACGCACTGCTCACTTTTGAGCTTTTAACGCTGTTTACATGTTCTCTGTGATGTACTCAGCCGTAAGGCGATCAGCAAGCATCAATAAAGCCCCCAGCAATGGTATGAATTTTTAACGTTTTTTTGCGATGGCTGCCAATACGTTTCCGCCATAGCTGGGGGCAATACTCACTGTGTAGTAAACACGTGGCCTGACGTCCACGATTGTCTTGGAATTTTAGACAGCCAACATACATGGAAAATTGTCCCTCCCTGGGCCATTGTACTTTAGTTAAGAGCGATAAATATCGACTGTAACTGCACTTTTGGTGCAGCGTCAGCTTGCTCGTATGGGGTGTTTCCACACATTAGGCAATATCCGTCACGCACGAAGCAAAATGGGTAAATGGGTCTGAACGAGATACGAAAACAAAAGGTTGGACAGACGTTCCGGTTGAGCTACACTTTAATTACGGTTGGTCTGTCCTTTCAGATTTGCTGCTGCTTTTTTTTTCACTGTGGCTCTTTAAGAAACAAACACAGTCAAGGTTTCGCCATTTGTCAAATGCATTCCGAATGGTCCCACTTGTACAGTTCGTGCCAGCTTACACCGAATTCGTGTGCTGAGAATTATTCGCGTCAATTATCACTCACGGGTGAGGCACGATTGCAAATTTTGCCTTCGGCATAGGCCGCACCAGGCGTTCAATGTCACTGTGTTTGAAATTTAAAATTTTGAACGAATGGTCGAAATATGACGAGTAGTTTGGTGTGCAGGTTATGTTACTATTTCTGAACTTGACTGAGGATTCGAAGTGGTATTCTGCCCGTTATGGATGTGCTGGAAGTCGTCGCAAGATTTGTGGTTGGAAATGTTAAAAACTGTTTCGTAATTCGGGTTCAACCCGGAAGGTCCAGTGCGTTCGGCAGTGATTTACATGGTATCAGTTCTAAAACTACCTCATGCTGTGCGCCTGAGCATTTGTGAGTTTGGGAAGGAAAGAACATAAGGGAAAACGTGAAATAATCAAGTCAATAAAGTTGTTTTTATTTTAAATTATACCGGCTAAATTAACTTTCATACTGTGTTTACTTCAATCGGCCTGGCCGTTGACCGTCTTTGATTTAGAGTTTTGCGTGTGTGTATATCACAATCAACTCGTGGACCCTAAACAAAAGAGGGCACTTAGGGTCCACGACTGACTGCATGTACGTCCTACAAAGCAAAATGTTGAGAGGTTTCACGAACGGTGCGAGGGATGAGGAACAGAAGAACTGGAGGGTCCACAATTGCAGGTGTTAAAAATACAAAGATGCGCGGTTTTTTTATTGAGAAATCTGGTACATTTCTGTGCCCAACGTCTGTTATCAAACCTATTTATCCAAATGATCAAACTTTCCACTGCTACCTCTTGTGCGGCTATAGGAATCGGTAGCAAATGGTGATCTCGGAAAGAGCCAGTGTGTGTTCTTTCAGAGACGAGAAATCTCACTCAGTTTCCTCTTCAAAATGAAGTAATTATCGATCGACGGCCGATAAAAGGAAGATGAGCATTGGTCAATATGCCTGGGACTGAGTTAAGGCCATTACATGTTTTTGAAAGGAAATTATCTGTCAGGCTAATTTGATTAGGAATACAAGAAATGTAATTGAAATAAATCACTGAACGATGTGGACCCTTTTTGCAGAAAGAAGAAACTGGGGAGTCACGCGTATATAACCGATTGTAAGAGGTCGGCACTTATATCTCTTGCTTTTTTCATTCATGCAAATTTGAAACTTTGAGTCAGAAGCGAATTGGAAACGTTTTATCGAAATAAAAAAAACATGTATGAAGGATAAGTGGTTAATGATAGGGCCTTTTTCTTTGAAATGGAATTAGTTTGTGAAAGAGAGTTTAATGTAGCATAATTAAAATATAAAATTTTAATATTTTGCAGTCTATTTACATGTGTCTGGGGAAAAGGAGAAAAGGAAACAAGTGAACCGCCCGAATTCACGATGTTGTTTGTCTTGTCCCGTATACGTGGCCTTTTCGGCGAAATTTCCTCTTGATTGAATGAGCAAATGATCAAACCAAGCACGATATTTTTTTTCTAGAAATTATCGTTCATTTTTCGTAAGACTGGCACGCCATGTGGACATACGCGTAACAGTTTGGTTCGCTTCAACAGTTTCCAAGTGGAACAAGTCAGACAATTTACAGACGTATATGGGCCGGTGTGCCATTATTTCCCGTATCAAGTGGGAAAGGATAATTCGTGTATCATACACCCATGAGGGTAATGAGAAGGGAGGCACCATTTTGGCAATTTGTGGGTTGCTTTCCTTGTTCCCTCCATACCAATCACTTAAAGGAAGTCGCCACTACGGAAATCTTCCTCTGTTGTGGAAGTCAAAGGATTTATTCAAGATTTTAGCCAGGGCTATAGTTTATTTGAATTTGTATATGGTTTTGATTATGATAACCTGACAGAGTTGATTGTGTATGGGCAAACTGTTTCGATTTCGGACCACTTTTCCTGTTACATGCGCAAGTGGGTCGCAAAAAAATATATATTAACATGTATATGTAAAACATAAACATTAAAATTAAATCGAAATTTAATTAAAAAGGTGGGGCGGTAGAAAATCCAAAAGTTATGCGGTGTTGACCAAGCATTCAGGCGCACGGACTCCTGAAATTCGCTACGAATCGCAGTTACCGGCTTCCATATAGGACTCTTCTGGGGTCTCGGGGTTCCCGGCCCACCACACTTCCTCCCTGCCCATCCATTTAACCCTAAAAAGGATTCGAGCGACCATGCAAGGGAGGAAACGAGACAGGCCCCTAAGCCTTGGCCGCCGAGTCGGCCATACGTCTCAAACCTGTACTAAGGCGCTCACGTGGACTTCGCGGACAGTCCCAGCAGAAGAGCTTACCCGGTTGGCTAAGGTACTGTTGGTATTTTAGGACGGCAAATTAAATCATTTATAAATTCGCACTTATGGCAAAGAGTCCGTTAAAAGAACCAAAAATAATCCGCCCGGGATTCGAACCCACCAACAAGTCATCTTGCAGCAGAGTCTACTGACGGTGAGCTTAACCACAAGGCCATTTATGCTGACACCGCGCAGTTTCCGTTAAAAGCATTATGTATAATTCCTAGCAAATCGCGTCCGCGCTGCTACTTCAAATACAATGGAGTCAAAGCAGCATTAGGTTGGCTTATTTAAAGGATTCCCTGATAAAGCCGTATTTACACGGACAATTGGTATTGAAATATTCCCCATTCAACGGTACTTTCTCTACACGTTGTTTTTCAGAAAGTGACAGATTTGCTCTATGTATTCTCCTAACAAAGATAGATGCCTTTACCCTCAGTCCGTCACCGTTTCACGAAGAGCCACACTTTCGAAAATGGTATTTGTTTTTTCGATTTCGATGTTGTCACTATCTTGTTCTAAAACATCGTAGTTAACCTTTGTGACATGTTTCTTCAAGCCAAATATAATTAACGTCAAAATGTTAGGGGTCAAAATCTCGACAACAGCATTTTGCGTGTTCACGAAGAGATATAAATCGGACGCCCCCTCGAACACGTGCAAAACCTATGGACTGGAAAGGCTGAAAAGTAGGTCAACTGAGGTTTTCATTTTCGCGAAGAGGCACACATCTTTGTTTTACACTCACAACGGGGCGCACGCAACGTACGTGTGTACCCCTTCACTATGGAAAAAATACATTGAACAGAAGGGCCAAAATGTGGGAAAACGTGAATTTTCGATTTCACGAACGGACGCGTATCTTCACTACAAAAAAATTGTAATTGATTCGGCTTATTTTTAATTACTTGGTTTATCTCTTAAAGAATCATTTGGGGATTTTTCATTGCATAAACTTGTTCCATGATAGTATATTAATTTGCAGTTTTGAAATAGGAGAAACTTCTCGAAACCATTTTTTTCTTCAAACTCTACTCGTGGCTTTTCTTGAAAACGGTGACGACTTTACTCGAGTGATTGGGATTTTGTCCATCATCTCGGCACCGGTTCTGTTTTGTCTTGTTTTGTTCTATCAAATTCGGGAACTAGTACTTTGCAATAATTTGTATTTAGCACCATTAAAGAATTTAAAATTAAAGAAAAACGGGAAAGTGTCACCACTCCATCCACCCAAGTTTACCACTTCCATCTGATCTATCTGCCCGCCTCCATGCTACAACATAATTACCTACCTCTGACTCTGGCTGATAACATACAGAGAACGACGAGGAACGTGGCCCGTAACTCCATGATGCACAGGCGTGGCTAGAAAACCTTCTAATGAGCCGCGCGATTCGATAACGAGCTTTATCAAGACCGAAAGCCTCAACCACGACATGCCGCACAGACCCCATTACCGCACCTATAACCGCTGCCCCAACCTTTCCAATGACGTCAAGAGGCTCGCTTTCCGGATGGATTTTTTCCTTCGTGTACGAGGCTTCGCCAAGATTCTGCGTGGAGAAATTTTGATCAGGAATGAACCTCCAGTGCTCGCTTGATGGTTATTTGTTCTTTACGATGTAACTTTAAAGTTGGCAAAAAGGGAATGCCGTGCTATATTTTTCTACGTGAAAAAATCTAACATTTTCCTTCGCACAAGAAAGGGCAAATACACACAAAAAAACAAACAAACAAACAAAACAAAACAAAACAAAAAACTTCCGAGAACAAACCAAAAACGAAAGTAAAACAAAATCCTTGAAGGCCTTTTTTCGTAACATTATTGGCTGCATGCACGAAGAATTCACACTATCTTTTTGAACGGACGGAGTCAAAACTCCATAGAGAGTTCGAGATGTTTTCATTTTCTTGCCCCATCTGCACGGGGTCATAATTTATCTCTGAATATTGATAACGTGGGCAATTACTTTCGTATTCAGGAAATGAACGCCCTAAATCACCAGGGTCCACACAGCTGAACGTGCAGAACGGTGCCCGTCTTTCCCCAAGAGGGAAGGAATTCTGAGAGGGTGGGCCAAACCAAACAGCGCACGCGGACCGGACGAGCTTTTGTGGAATCTTCAGGGATCAGAACTCCGAGGGCTTTATAAGCGAAGACAAACAAACCTTGGCCTAATGACAACTGCACGTCAACAAACAATTTGCGGATCTTCAGTTCGCTAAAATGGCGCAACGTGTTATTTCAACGGACAGTTGGTACAAAATTACCTGAGCTACGCGTGAAGGGTATTTTGGGGTGAAACTTTCCAGGCAAAAGCTGCCCAAGAGAGGCAGGTAGCTGTTATTTTGACCCAACGCTGAGCAAACTATGGGTATGAACAAATTTATCGTGCAGGCTTTTTCAACGCCCCCCCGGAAAAAAATTAGATTTGGAAATTGCGTGATGTGCTTTCAATGACCGAGTCAACCGTTCGAACGTTGACTGACAAAAGACAAATCTTCCGGTAAAAAAAAAACCAACTGGTATCAAATGAAAATTTAGTTCTTCGCCATAATCGGTCATAAAGCTATGAACTAGTTGATCGTCATTCGGCATCTCTCTTCAGGAACTGAATGATCAAGAGCACGACACCTTTCATTCCACAACAAACTTCACACTTTACCACTTTTAATGCAGACACATTTTGTGAATAATCTATGAAACATGTATACACCTTATGTAAAGACATTAGAAATAAAATATGTACAGTATAAGGTCAAGTGGCACATGAGTAATGCCCCCCCCAAAAAAACCAAGTTAAGGAGACATACGGATGCCTCCTCTTTAATGAAACACTCAAAACATTCAAGGTGGTAAACTCTCTCAATTTCAAAGACCTACTATTGACGCAAGTAGTGTCATTAAGGTTAGGCTCTCTAGACTATTTGCTGAGTTTGATAACACTTCTTCCACGTTGTGGTTACAAGATGTAAATGGTAATTGTAAATGCAACCAACACATATATCTGAAAAGTTTGACGGCAAAATATTTCCTGTGTCCTACATAGCTACCCCCATTTGCGAATGCATAAAGCTTACGAAGGTAAGCCAAAATGATTGCCACCCCAGCTCATCACAAATGTTTTATTAAGAAACAAAATCAACTCCCTGGGGAATTCTACATGTCATGTTGGATGGACACACAACACAGATGCAGCAGCTAGACAATTACAAGCCCGGTATGGACAGCTTGCATCTAAAAGGCTCTTGGGAACGGGGGAACAAAATGTGAATAAAGGAATCTGAAACATCTAGCGGCCATCTTTGCTTGAATGGAGACTTGAATGGGGACTTGTGACTGATGACTCGGATTTGTGTACATGAACAAGCACTTGCGTATGTTTCAACAAAGACGCCTGCTCTAGGTTATGGCAAACAGGCAAAAGATGGCAATCTCTACTGGTGACTTAACATAACTTCACAGTGGCTTGAGTGAGAGTCTAAATGACTGAATTCCCCCCCCCCCCACCATTCCTATGCCATGAGAATTATTGGATCACGCGCTAAGCTTGCCCCACTGCCCTTAAGGGTGCTGGTGACAGCCGATGACTTTCATAAAAACTTCTCATAAGTGTGCTCAGCCATGAGCAAAGTAATGAGGCCTTAATCAATGCACACAGAGTCTGTGTGCAAGTGCCATGTGCTCGCACCACCAAAAAAAACATGACTCTCTCCAAGGTGAAGAAAATTACTCTCCAGTGACGACTGGAAAGAAAACAACCTGGTTTGTTGAGATGAAATCAGGCTTAAGTGATGTCCTCTGCCGGGTGTTGGACATGAGCATAATCACAGGCGGGTGTCAGAGTGATTTCAGCAGGCTTTGGGTTGAATTCCGGGGGACCAACTTTTCAATATTCCGTTGCTCCACCACCTCTCTCCCCCCTTTTTTGAATGTGAACTTTGACTCCCAACGAATTCCAGAGTGTAGCCCACTACGACCAAGACTACGTGAGCATCACAAGTAGACATTTCTTTGCCATACACTGGATTTTTGTTGATGGTTTCCTGGACTCTTTATCTTCCTTTTGCTATGCTAACCCTAAGCCCAAAAGGCCTCTGAATCTGTTTTTCATAGAGCAGAGAAATGATGTGTGGACTTGGACCAGTCTACACAAAGTCTTCACTGCCTGCGTTGTGTGGACATCTTTTGCTTCCATGTCCACACAAGGAATACGCATGTTTGTGCATCCCAGCGTCTTTACGGCATGCCTTGACTGGCCAGTCCTCTTTGGGACTGTCGTTCTCAGTACTACGGTGGAGAAGCTTCGGGGGTCAGATTTAGAGGATGGAGAAGTGTTTCTTGAGCTGTTCCAGGAGCTCCTTAGAGTCGCAGTGATCGGGGTAAGCCTCGATGGCCTTCTTGGTGGCATTGTAGCTACTCTGCAAGTCCCCAACCTGACGACAAGAACATACAGGAAATTCAGATCTAAAATAAGACAGTGATGGGTTGAGAGAAACTAACTTTGGATCAATTTTCTTCCACTTCGTCTGGAAAAAGCACATGTAAAATATGATGACTGCTGAAGTTCGTGCCACTTCCCATATTTTCAGTCTACAAAATGGGCTCCTTTCAGAAGTACACTGCAAAGAAACCCACTCCAGTATCTGACAGATTTTCCAAAGTCGCATCAAAGACATTGTTTCTTGTACATTTTCTGTTAACAAAATTATGAGTGAGATTACTTTATGATGACGTAGATGTCTACAGTAAGTAAGAAAAGAGAAAAAGAACAACTCTGATTACTTAAATCAAGGAATTAGGTTTTGTTTTGATTAGGGGAGATTGTGAAGTTTGTGAACTTACCTGATCTGAGAGGGTAGCAAAGTTGTAATGTGGCTCAAACATGTGTGGTGCTAACGACTCTGCCGCCTGGAAAAATGCTCGTGCCTGAAAAGAAAAACATGCCGTATGATGAAGTGGCCTGCATACTCATTTCAAATCTGTTAATGGAGAGTGTGAAGCTGTGACTCGTGACCAGCAGGTCAGAGGTCCAAATCCAGCTGCTGTTAACCACTTCCTGCCGGGTGACCCGTTTTTGAGTACATAGGCTTTATATGCAGAGCCGGCGAGCGGAACTGGGACAAAAGAGTTGGGCCTTATAACAAAAGACTGTGTTCAGCACAAAAGACTGAGCTGCTGGGCATTACAGACATTTTTTCGCTCTCAATAGTGGAGATAATCCAGCTTTGTTATGAAATAGTATACCACGGTTTGAGGCATTTAGAGGGAGCCGATTACCACCGGGGACAAAAGCTCTCCACCTCTGCAGCGATGAGCCACACAGCACCGCTGCACGCTAATCTGGCCCCTATTGAAAAGAGGTCAGCAGTGCACTGTGCTGGTTTCGGGAACAGAAGAATCTTACGTAACACTACACAATCTGGGCTCTTTTTCCACGGCTGCAGGCCAGGCTGAAATATTCAAAAGTTAATGAAGGTAACTGTCAGCTTTAGAGTAATGCCCGAAGAGTCCTTCATGTGGGTATAAACGGCCATTAAAGAAAATGATGAATTTTGGAAGAATTTTGAAAACAGAAAATCTTAAAAACGACCCGGCATCTTGTCTTGCTCAAGAAAAATCCACCCAGCAGCAAGTGGTTAATATGTTGTGTGAACCTGTGACTCGTGACCGGCAGGTCAGAGGTCCAAATCCAGCTGCTGTTGATATGTTGTGTGAACCTGTGACTCGTAACCAGCAGGTCAGAGGTCCAAATCCAGCTGCTGTTGATATGTTGTGTCCACAGGGAGGCCATTTTACCTCTCCTGTCTCTCTCTTCGTCAAGAACCCTTTTACAATGGCTGCAAGGGTGCATCCTACATTTGCCTAGCATCCCATCCAGAGTGAACAGAAATATTTTCAACTATTTCATGCTGACGAATCCTTGGACAAACACATGTCTGATGAGTAATGTTCGCCTCAGACACTCTGTACTTCCAAAACTAACCTACTAACTACTAACCCCAAACTATTTCAAAATTGGTGGTTTAACCAAAATGGCTGGACACCTAGATAAAACTAGCTGAAGCAAGCAGGCATGTCCATAAAAAAAATCCCTGTGACTAGTTGCACTTTCAAGTAGCAGGGGATTAACATGTTCACACTCTCACTTGATTGGCACGATAAAGTCTTGAGCTAAGTTTTGCAGCACTGCCAAAACAGAACCCAAAGCGAGAAGGTGGAAAGAAGGTATCTGACCTGATCTAGATGACCCTTCCTAAGCTCTAAGACGCCCAGGTTATTGTAGGCCTCAGCATGGTCGTTGTTAGATACCAAAGCCAGCCGGAAACTCTGAAGGGCCAGGCCGGTGTCCCCAATTCCCTAAAAACAAAGAGGGGAATTGTGGGAAAAATAGAAGCGAATTCAAACACTGCGCACCATTGGCAGGCTACCACAGACACGTCATCATACAAGTATTCCGGAAAAACTTGGCGTCCGCATGCCAAGTGGTATTCCTGTTGCACAGACTAGGCAGCGTTTACATTTTTGACAAGCATGATTTACGTTCAAACTTTCTTTACTGCACATGTTTTTTGTTCAATTCCCAGTGGCCTGAATACAACCCCAAGCTATTACTTCAAAGGCAGCGCAGCTGCATGGGGCCAACTGATTATCATTCAGTGAGAGAACGAGCTGTTGAAACCCCCCTCAGTTGGCCAGGGTAAAATGAGGTTGCCTCCCGCTTCCCACTGAAGCCTCTTCTAGAGCTTACCACGGCAACCTGTCCTATGTTGTACCAAATGTCGGCCGTCACTAGGTCGTTGTTGGACAGTGACAGGGCACGCTCAAACGTGCTCAGTGTCATGTCGTACTGCTGGGCGTAGAAGCAGCACAAGCCCAGGTTGTTGAACAACTCCGCATTGTACACGCCCATCTGCAGTAGACGCCTGCAGACGAAAGTGATTCAAGGAAATAAGTTTGGGTAGAACTCCCCGAGGCAAGGGTTAATCCAGTAATTGCTCAGTTCACAACCAAACGTTCGGCTTTGTATATTTTGACTGTTGATTCTTTGGACACTCGCGATAACTTTTAAGTACTCCTTACCGGCAAGGAGTCAGGCTGGGACAGATTTTAATTTAGCACCGAGTGCACAAGGGCCACGAGCTGGACCAAGAGAGGGCGCAATTTTCCCAGCAACGTAGGCTCCTTTGGTTGGAACTGCACTTCACTGGATCACAAACGACTAAGAAATGCAAGCGTTATGGACGCGTCGCTACCAGCAAAATGAACACTCCTGACCAACATGGCTCTTTTCAACCAAGTGAGAGGGACGCTTCTGCTCAAGGCAGATTAAAGACCAAACTTTTCCACAGAAATCAGTCAAGCACGCTCAGCATATCCCACATGCCAAACTTGCATGAACTTGTGCAAGCCACCAAAGGCCCGTCATTCCATCTCTTGTTCCAGCGGATTATTCAGGGCCACATACCTGTAGTAACGCAGTGCTATCTCTGGTTGGTCCGTGTAGAAGTGGTGGTTAGCAATGCAGGCTATGGCCTCTACGTGGGTGTTGTCGTGTTGTAAGACCAGCTTATAGAACTTGACGGCATTGGTCATGTCATTCAGGCCCTGAAATGTAAATGATTGTTATGACAGAATGTAAGTTTTCAGTCAAGTGTGATACACACAAGGATTTGAGGCACATTTTCATAAACATGCTTTCAGTGCCCCTCACCCCATCAATTTGAAACTGTAGTGGAGTGAGATGCAGCAAAGAGATTCGGATACGGAGCAGACCAAACAACTTACATGTGGAAAGGTGGCCAAACTTCCAGTACTCTGGCATTGAACATTACAACAGTGTTTAAAGATTAGGAGAGACTAAAAAGCAACAGTTGAAACAACTTGCTGTAGATTGCTTGCTAGCTACACGGTGACCTAAAATACGAATGCAGAAAGTTTCAGAGGGCCTGATTTTTCAACCCCAGGGGGATTTTATCAAAGGCAATCAAAGATAAAAAAAACTTTGCCTTTGAAAATGACTTAAGCTAGGATCCAAAACTCAAGCCCTCTAACCTTTTCAAAAAAAGTCAACTGTGTTAAAGGACAAGTGTTCTAGAAATTATCTTCGCAAGGTCTTGGTGAAACACTTCAACTTGAATTTCCAAAAAGGCTGCATCACTAATTTCCACAATGTAATTTTTCTCATAAATTTTGTCTTCACAAATTGAAGTAACTGATAAAAAATATGGCTCCCAGGAAGGTCTGAACTGCAAGAATCAAACTTAATACTGACATCATTATATATACCTCCCATTTGCCCTAGCGTGACATATGAAAAGACCATTAACACTTCATAGCCTGACCTCGTATATCCTAGCTATGCCCGTTAGGAGAGTCGTCTCCCCTGGGTGCTTCTCCAGTCCGTGCTTGAAGATTTCGATGGCGGTCAGCGGCTGGTCCAGACGCACGTAGACCTTGCAAAGGTACAGGTAGGTGTCTACCATCTCCTGCTGCTTCAGGGCCGATTTGAACTGCCGCTCTGCGTCGCGGTACAGTCCTAGCCTGCAAATGGAAGGAGTCTGTCTGGATGAGGGCAGGGCTTCATCTGTTCGGCCTACCTTCCATGTGGTCGCAACAGTAAGCAAGATAAAGATGCAAACAGATGGCTTGCAATGCCATTCTGCCCAAAATTTGATACATAATTCCGTCTGAATTCCAAAAATGTTCACATGAAATACAGTTTTAGGTCACGGTGGTAATAACCCTTCTTGAAACTAAAGTGGCACTTCAATTTGATGCATTTTACTTAGTGGCCAGCTATTCTGTTGACAATTGAGGTTTCATTTTTCAATCTTAAGGAGAAAAATGGCCCAAATACATTATACTCAAGTAAGAGAGATATCATTGTATGCCTTTGTATGGGGCTACTCCAGCAAACAAAGCAATTTGCTAAGCACAGATATTTGCTTATCAATGAACAAATAATGTAAGTTTATGAGTGTAATGGGAAGAATCATTTCTCGAGGTGACGGACTGAAAGTTCTACTCCATCAGATGAAGCCAAGGACAAAAGACCTTTAGAACTGTCATCAGACGAAACTGTTCTTCGATTGCACAAATGTGAGACATCCGTGATTTGTTTTATACAAACTTAAATAAATCATTTGTAAACTTTGTGCACAAGTCTCTGTGTTACTTGGTCAGTCCGAAGTAGAAACGCAACGCAAAGTTCATGCAAAAACAGACAATCCAGCGTATCTTTCTATCATTTGATAACCTACTCAGTTTGTTTCTATTACAGAAGCATCTGACAGAAGATAAAATGTTATCAGTGTTTCACAAATACTGGTACTGCCCCAAAAATTGTGTGTTTGTGTGCAGAACTCAAATGCGCCGACCAACTGCACGCACGCTGTTCAACTTTCTTTCTGTGCATGGAGAGAAGCGAGTGTGCATGCTGCACATTGGCACAGTACGCCAGGATAACCAACGGGCATAACCCATGGTCCCTCCGCTGATGATACCAAATGATTCATGACACGTGATCGGTGACCCGTCAATCAGATAACAGGGATTTATTTAGGTTCTGTACAAAAAGCAGGTACCCTGCCAACATGGCACGGAATGCATGTTATCTGTCCCATCACGTACAATCACCATCACTGGTTGTTGCAGATGTGGGAATGGTTCTCAAGCCAACAATGTTTGCTTGAAACCTCCATATGCTGAGCTACAGGCTGTGTCCGAATTGCTTGGCTGCGGCTTGATATTATGCATGTGTCTATGGTATTGACTGTAGCCACTTCCCATAGAGTCAAGTGCAATATTAAGCCACAGCCAAGTAATTCAGACGCACTAATATTTTCAGCTTTGTGGATCTACACATTTGGTTCCTTACCTGTAGTAGCATTTCCCCAGCTGAACTTTCCACCACCAGTCTTTGAAGCCACATGCCTCCGTGGCTAGAGCTGCCAGCTCCAGAGCGTTGCGGACGTCGTTCTCGTGATGGAAGATGTACTCGAACAGGGGCTGGTGGTGAAAAGTTACAGTAAGTGTGATCTGCTGGTCTTTGGCATGGTAATATATTTATAGTGTCCCCTTGAAGTATTGGTCTGTGCCTTAAAAGTAACTGAGTTATAACCCACACCTTCACTGCATGAGAACTCTATGCACATACCCTGATTGATGACAGGATTGTTCATGTCAGGACGCCAAAAACTTGTGCACAATTAGCTGACAATGTCCCCAGTTCATGTATTCTGTTTTGCAGACACCAAGTGCATATGCATTGGGAAGCACATCAGGACTACACCATTCAGCAGTACACCGTCCATGCTGTCTCATAATTACGTGGCATTATGATTGTGTTCATGGTGGTATCGCTTGGATGCTTGGGACAGTCCGTGATGGAAGTCATGCAGAAAATTATCTTTGCCCTAAGTGTGAAATGACTCAGAAGTCGGCAGACCTGCTTTTGATATATGCCAATGCATCA
Organism: Acanthaster planci; assembly: GCF_001949145.1. The sequence continues at coordinate 610,855 of NW_019091405.1, read as the reverse complement.
AGCTTGCAATTTTGAATTCAATAGAAATTATTGACTTTTTCACCCAGGCAAAGTCCGCATTTAATCAGGATGTCAAACCGAGACATCACAAAGGGCCTTCTACTGCTCGGATGTCCATGAAAAATGCATCAACGATGACAAATGCCCACAAGACTCATTCTGCAGTATCCAGCTTTTTCAAATGTTTGTTCATGCTTCCGCTGGTGGGAAATGGACTTAGCTCAGGATGGTGAGCCTACTATGCACTGACCTTGGCCAGGTTGGGTCTGGCTGCGTACTTGCTGAAGTTCAGCCTTGCCAGGTTAATGAAGGGACCGTCAGGGGTGGAAAGCATGGAGGCCTGGGCAGTCAGAGAGGAATATTGAAACAGTTTGTGTCTCAAACTCACAAAATGAGTCTCAATCCCCCAAAAGAGACTGTTGAGATAATAGCCTAGTCTCTAAGATAAAGATCTTGCACAGTGCAAATCATACACAACCGTCAATTTCTTTCACCCACTTAATGTCCATACTCATCAGGATGCCAAACTGAGCAACACATGGAAACAAAGAGCTCAGTTTCCTCTGTCTCATGCAAACGACGGCAAAATTACAGAAAACAATGGCATGGCGGCTCATTTCCAGGACACAGTCAAATTAACCTTTTGAAGGATAAGCAAGATGCACTCTGCTAAAACTCCGTCACATTGTTCTGTCCAGCGCTTTCTGGATACCAAGATAAGTGGACAGAGTGTCAAGCAGTTGGATGTTTTACGGAGCAGTGCAATAATGCTTCAAGCCTGGTTCCAAATGGTCAATTGGACTTATCAAAGCATCTATCCTTTGAGGTTGAACTGTGGTCTTAAACTTAATCTGTCATTTGAACTTGCCCCAAGTGTCCAATCTACCAAAATTAGGAGCCTAAGGATAAAGAGGGGAAGGGAGACTTTGTGTACACCTGTTGTACAGGGTGAGGGGAGTTCAAAACAATGTGTGGGTATGCGGAGTGCTTATTTTCCTTTTAATAACTACCATAAAATTAATGTACTTTTTCACATTTTATACACCTAACAGGATCAGCTGTGACATATGTACAAGTATGTTAAAAATCACAGTAACTCACTTCCATTGTTATATCTTACCAGTCACAGACAAACACGTAACACGTACATGTACACAGGGCTGGGAATACAGTTGGAACCCTGCGCTAACCTTACATACCTAGCGTGGACTTGTGAACAAAAGATGTCCACGTAATGAAGGAAGGGAAGACGTTCTGTGGACTTATCCATGTCCACAGGACGTTCCCCTTCATTGGAAGAGAAGTTTAGAGGCATTTGAGGGTCAGGGTTATCTGATGTAAAAGGAAGAGGAACAGTCAAGGAATCCTTCTACAAAAATCCGGTTGAAAATCCTGTTCCCAGTTCAAGAAAAATGACTATTATCACTGAGTTTATTTAACTGCATGAAAAGAGAAGAATTTCCACACTAGGTGTGCAACGTAAGTAGGAATGTGTATGCTGTGTGTGAAAGAGGGGAGGTTCTAAGAAGTAAGTCACCATTTTGACGTACAGACTTGTTCTTTACACTCAAACACATGGTTCCATCTGAACTTACAGTTCCCAGCCTGACATATCTGCCCGAAGCGCTGGTGACAGGCCGGGCGGTGTGAGCTGTCCGAGGGGTGCGAATGGCTTGTTCCATGGTCCCCGGCCGACCAGACTGGGTGCCCGGCCGGACGAAGCCGCTCAGGGGCCGGCCAGACTGGGAGAGGGGGCGTACCCCGGCGCTGGGGGCTCCCTGACCCGTACCTGGTTTCTTCAGAGAGGTGCCCGGCCCTGTGGGTGATCAGACATTCAGAAATTAAACACAAGTTAGCGAAATGAGAGACTACGGTGTATTAACCCTAACAGTCCCAAATCCTCCAATTTCAATACGATTTTACATACACCCTTGGGGTTAGGGTTAAAGAAAGAAACACAGGACACAGAAGTACACATGAACACATCCGAAAAAGTAACCATTTTTTTTCATGAGGCCCTACACTATATTCTTACAATCCTACAGAAAAAAATCTACTACACCTTAACTGGTCTTTCCTTCCACACATTCTAATATCTCACGCTACAATACCACCAATATTAATGACGCAGTACGTAATTGCTGAGAGAGACGCATGCTAACTAGTCTAGATGATTCCCTATTATCTGCGAGGCTCATGACCTTTGGATGGAATTTTAAGGTACAACTTCCTTAAACTGGATAAATCATTGGTTAGGACCCGAGGAAAATCCATTTCTGAAGTACAGCAAAAAATATGCGATAGCCTTTGCTTAAAGATCTGCAGAGGATTAAGAACATAGATTGCGTAATGTGTACGAATGGCACAAAACAAGCATGCAGGATGCTCACACTGCAGACGAACGCACGGGAACTGCGGAGATCATTCATTTTTATGGTAGGTCCGTTCAAAAGTCGGTTTCTCTTCCTGAAGGACTTACGTGTGACTTGGGCAATGGTGTTGTCGTCCATCAGCATCTCGGCAATGCCTTCTTCATCTACCTCAACCTCGTCAACATACACCTGCTCCGTCAAGGCTCTCATCTTCAATGACCATGCTGCCTGCGGTCCAACCAACATGGTTAAAATAGGGTGAAATTCAAGGGCTGGAAGGTACCTACCGGTAGGGGTGCACGTCTTTTGGGGGAATGGTACCGAAAGCCAATGACTTAAACTTGTACATGGGCCATGTACATTTTGTAAACCTAATCAGTCAACCTCATTTTGTCGGATCCAGTCATAATTGCTATTGATCGTTACTAAGGGAATAAATGTATGCTTGGCCGGTCTTAAACCCGTGTTTAAAACCAGCTCAGAAGAATGGACGTGACTAATGCCCAAGCCACAAGCGTGGCCATTATCAGTATCCAGTCTCCTAAGACCACCAGCCAAGCACATATTTATTCCATTCATAAATACCTTTTTAGTCAGAGAGTCAAAAGAAGTCAATATATGATGGATTTCCACTGATTCTGTTCTACAATTTTACTTTCATTTTCTCAAATACCCCATTCATTTTATGGTATATTCCTTGTGCAAATTGTCCAAAAGCATAGATCTCCTTATATGGATTTGGCGCGCACGTGACAAGCCACATGCACACAGATTCTTGACCAATCAGAATCGATAAAACTGTCTCGTATCTAGGTGCCAGCGGGCATTGTCACTCAGTTATGAAATTTAACAGTCAAGTTGCACGTTGCTGAACAGGGAGACTGTCTGAGGTATTCATGAATACGTTTTACCATGCGCCAACGAACCTGGTCGTAGGGATTCTTCTCCAGCAACTGGGTGCAAATGTTGATGCAATCTTCAAATTTCCTCCGACGAAACAGGCTGTAGGCCATGTACATGGGGTCCATGCTGATGACGAGTTGGCAGTCCTTTTCACATGTAGATCGCTGGGAGATGAAAATGGGTCCTCACCAATGGTCAACTGTGCTGTAACTGTGACCAAGCCACTAAACAATCATTCATGTGCATGGGACATGGAATTGATGAATGTCATCTGGGAATGAAAAGGCAGTAACTTTTTTCTGTACCCCATATTCGCCATTGGGCAAGAATCGAACCACTTATCATTGGCTCAAACAGGACACGTCTCTTTCCCTCTGTGATTATAGGCATGAGTAGAAACTTATCACAGGCATTGTGAGGGGAAGAGACAAGGGAGCATTTGTCGCCCACCTCACAAAAATTTAAAAAGAAAGGGGAAAAAGAATGAAAAAAACAAGCAAACAAGTCAGAGTAGCAAAGGATGGCAGGGAAGAAAAATCATTGATTGGTGGAGTTGTGCCTTGATAGCATTGACCAACTTCAGTGCAATTCGACCAATTGTAATAAAACTTCCATTTGTAGGGGGAAGGAAAATAAACAGAGACACAGGTAGGAGCCACGCTGTGATTGGTCAAGCTACCGGTATCTTACAACTGACAACGATGACTTTCAACTGACATGACTGACCATTTACTGTGAGTCTTCAATTGTGGGTAGGCAAATATCAAGTAAATTTCATAGTTTTAACTACATGTACCTAAAAGATAAGCGAAATGGTAAGAGTTCCATTATGAACATCACTGATTTCTCTGTGCACTGTTTATTAGCCAGCAAATAGTGATAACATCCAAGAGAGTCAAATTAGCAGCAAAAGTACTAACCTTATCACACGTGTACATGTACATTGTGTGGAAAACTTTTTCTTCTTGTTTTCCTGTCACCCACAGATGAAAGCCGCACTGAGATTGGCCAAATTTGTTTCCATTCCAATGACCAATCATAGCTGGCTTTCATTTTGATGGTGGACAAGAAAACAAAATGGAACAGATAGGAGCTGTGTTGCGATTGGTTAAGCTGTTACACAACTGACAGTTATTGAGAGTGCTTGTTGCTGATTTTCTGTAGTGTGGATGGGCAAAATACTCATGAATTTCACCATTTTAATAAGGATATCAAGTGCATAAATTTCACACATCTTACTTCAAAAAGAAGGCGTGTATGAAATTTTGTTGCCTAGTAGCTGTAAAAGTGTAATGGTAGAGGACGTTGGCACAATCAAAACAGCCAAAAAGTGTTTAAATGGTTTATGGGAGTTGATACATGGCTATCTGTAAGATTTGTAAGGAGGGCCTGCGTGGAGCGCCCTCACAGACTGACAAAGGACAGGTTTTTGTTCCAGTATGCTTGAGAGTACTTCATTGTCATGTAAATCTAAATAACGAAACATGTCCTTTGTGAGGATGCTCCACGCACGCCCTCTATAAACATGGTCATGGAGACATGGGAGATGGGATTGTAGGAAAAGAACCGTACAGTTCAGGAAGTATTTCTTCCCCCCCCTGCCCTACCCCCGAACTGTGGGGTCGGACGTCTGCTCCGCTCCCACGGACCCCACAGTTCTGGGGTACCCCCACCCCGGAATGCCAAGCCAACGTCAAATTATATCCAAAAACCACCTGTGAAATCTTAGGACATAAACATGATAATCATTCGTGAAATTGTAAGGCTGTGCTTGTGCCCATGTGGTAAAAACGCTGCTCTTTAGGTAGGCCTGTTACGCCCCAACTATAGTATCAGTCCCAACTAGAGTGCCACATTTGGGCCGGCCCAACTACAGCGCCTGTGTGCACGCAAAGTCATATTGTTTACAAATGTCATGTCATTGGTCATAGGGCTAAATGAACAGATGAAGTGCCACATTTTGGATGAATTTTGTCAAGTGCGAGACACATTGTCTTGGATTATGTTGAGACATTTCCTACAGACATGGGTCAACAATAGTTGGGCCGGGTCAACAATATTTGGGACTTATGCTTTACTTGCAGGTGGCGTAAGAGCTGAACAGGCCTAACTTAGGTCGAGCTTGCAGGTTAACGATTGCTTATTTTAATATATTGCTGCGTTTCAGATGGCATGAGCTCCTTGCTTTATTTAATACAACTTACCTACGCGAATTTGTTAAATCATGACGATGTTGCGACAAGTAACCTTAACAACCGTAACGCTAACAATTTGTTCAGGTGAGGCTGCAGCGATGGCGATTTGCACAAGAAGAATTCGGCTTCAATAAAGGGCGCCCTCAATAGGTCACTGAGCCGAAAACTTCACCATCATGGCAATTTTTCCATCAATACAATGCGCGACAAAAAAACTTTGCGTTGTCTAAAACGAGAACACAAGAAGTTATTTTTGTTCCATTTCCTTTCCTGAGATTAAAGAGATACGGCTCAAAATTTGAAAAGGCAACTGTGGGGGTCCGAGATGATGGATCTTGTCAATTTCGAAGAACTGATTTGGGGGAAATGTTAGGAAATTTCGATCAGAAAATAATTTACATTCATAAATTCCTCTGACAATCTCCCTAACAACTTGCAACTTGACCGTGTGCTACCATTTGATAATAATCGCTGAAAAGTAATAATGCTCACTGCGTTAATCACGCGCTGGCACCTGGATACGAGACAATTTAATCGATTCTGATTGGTCAAGAGTCTGTATGCCCTTGGCTCGCCACGCGCGCGCCAAGTCCATAAAGAGGTACTTGTGGACAACTTGTACAAGGAATATCTTAAAATGGACGGAGGTGTTCGGGAAAATTAAAGTAAAATGCTGTTAACAAAATCCATCAGTTACTGACTTCTTTTGAGAGATTTGTAATTGTGGCATATATCTAGGTTGAACAGGTGCTTTGAAAGCAACACAAACATAATTCTATAAACTCGAAACCGATTGCGGTTGATATGCTTGGTACTTGTTTATGTCTTAATTTTAAGAACATATTCTTGGGATCTTAGCAAGGTTAGGAGCCCACGTTATATATATATATATAAAACACTCAGAACTGCTTAAAGTGACGACATAAGTTCTGCAGTCCGGCCTATTTAGTTAATGGCCTTTAGCCAAAAGTCGTGACGTCAAAAGTTGAGCTCGTTTCCTCTCGGATAAACCTTTTTGGAACCGGCCTAAAAGTTATGGCGTGTACAAAATCAACCTAAGGGAGATACCTCGCGTGAATCACACCTTTGCAAGACATTGAGAATACATAGTTTGATCGAAAATAATTTTATCATGTTCCAAGAAATTCTTCGGCTCCGAGAAAAAGCCGTATAAGAAATCACAACTAAAGAATGAACTGGATGCGTAAGCGTACTTACTCACTCCTAGTGAACCCAAGCAAAAAACAGAACCTTCAAGTGTTGACAGGCCCACACAATAACATTCTTCCTCTAAGAATGAAAAAAGAGTTGAGCTAAGGTGCGCTGCCTGCAGTTTTTGTTTGTTCGTTACAAATTCGCCCCATTTTGTTTGAACTAAAAGAAGCAGCATATATGAAACCACTTCCATTATTCAGTTTGGAAAAATAGTAACATAATTTTTTTTAACATGTAGCGGGTTGGATTCCCCTCCATGCCACATTAATCCTTATTTGCTGTCCCCAATTTCATTGTCAGCGTCCCGATCATGCCCTTAAACTCTCCTGGCCGTCGCATTCTACCACTCTGCACCTGCCTAGTAACTTCTGGGGGGACTCTAAGTAAAACAAAGGCGTTCCTCGAAACGCAGAGCCAGATGAATCAGAATGAATATGGAAAGACACAATGGGCACTTTTCTTTAGACACATGAATATTCTAGGAGACTAGGCAAAAGATTTCCGTGCCCAAGAGGCAGTACAGATAAAAAACACGTTTCTGGAAGAATTTGGGCAAAAACCTATCCACTCAGCTAGGGGGGACACAGACTTGGGCCAGGCAAAGAAAAGATCACCAATCGAAACCAGACTTTTCCTTTTTTTTTACAAACTGTTAAACTAATTGATCCCAAATTACAAATTTATTCCAATTTTTCTAACTAGTCAATATTATGTTTAAAATTCTCGAGCACTACCAGTACAAATGGGTAAATGTTACCATGGAAAGATCAATAAAAAAATCGTCAGACAACTGCTGACTGACGACAACTAAAACGTACGTATCCTCTCCAAAACCCGCTTGTGATGACGTCACTACATCACAGACCCGTATCTCATGACTAACAACCTGCCCGCGTGCTGTGGAAGATTGTCAGATGGTGCGGTCTTTATCTCTCGGAGAGTGGCGGCGTTAACCTTACGTCATCGCCAAATCTCCGAGGTGCAGGCTGCCAGCTATTAATATTGGAGTTAACTCGGCAGGAATGAGTCCATAGTAAACTTCAGCACGGCTATCACGCAGCACCCCCGAACAAACATCGTGACTTCATTTTAAAGGGAACTTAAACCGATATTACCGTAACTCCCTCGCAAGCCTTCAGCGTTTGCTCTTCAGCCGAAGTCGAGTCATCATGGTGAAACAATTTGGAGTGGGAAGCAATCGGACATCCGGACAAAGCAATCAGTTCTCCGAGAATGATTGAAACGAGCATAATATGCACCACCCTGCGTGGGAAATTGTATATTCTGAACTTAAGCTAACCCTCCTATGAGTTGAACTTTCAAACCCATTCGTAAAATCCATACACTTGTGTGGTAGGCGTATGGCTTCTAGAGGGAGGGTTCTAAACGAAATTTAGGCATCGAATGGGGAAACGGGGGCAGGGCACACAACTACTGGTCAATACTACTGGTCAATACTACTGGTCAGTACTACTGGTCAATACTACTGGTCAATACTACTGGTCAATACTGCTCAATGCGTTACGCACGAAAACGCGAGGGGACGTTTCTTTCTGAAGGATGGGGGAGCCTGACTCTTGAAGCCTGTTATAATACGGTTAAGTACGCACAAGATAACGTGTGCACTTGAAATTCCAGTTTAAAGAAAGAAGATGCTTTTTTCTGAACACTGTCTTATGGAAATGTCTCTCTGTATTTTGCCAGAACTTTGAGCAGGTGTTTTCATGCCGCGGCTTCGAATGTCATTTTCATCCAAACTCAATGTAATGCCGTTGTACAGAAGTTGCAATCTGGGAAAGTTGCCAATTGCCATAAAATGAGTTCGGTGAGTCTACTCTACTTCAGTGTGTACAACGCCTCTAAATTTCACTTCACACAGAAAAGCTGTGTGTTACATGCAGAAAATCCCCCAAATACTGGCTGTCCGATAATTTGGTTCTGGATACGCCTTGCTTCTATCGATGTCCCAAGTTTGCTTTAAAAATCTCCATCCTGCAGAGTCCCCCCCCCCACCGTCCACTAGACGGAGTACTGTTTGGAACAGACCCACCTGGGCCAGCGCAATCACAGCATTAACCTCAGTTAAATACAATTATCCCTTTGAGGACGTATGTCAATTTGAGTGTCCGCATTCATTATCTTCTAGCTTAATATTAATATTACTGTAATCTGTCCAATTTTCCAACCCTGTCTGGCAGTTTACCACGCGGTCGAGCCTGCCTTAAAGACCACGGCTTCCTCTGAAAAGCATACGGGAGCCCGTCCGCAGAGCAGGGGTGCAGCTGGATTATTTTTTTTTCAGGTTGCGCGGGGAGTAAAATGACGGCAACCAGGATCCTTTGAGACACTGGTTTCCGTTTTGTGGTAAAAACGACAGAAAACTCACTTTCCTTCTCGTTTTATTTTGGTTGCATTACTACTTTCTGTTGTGGGTGCACCTTGGGACGGAAGAAATTTTCAAGGAAACATTCACCCGGCCGCCACAGCTGCGCGGTGCTACTCAGTTTTGGAGACATGCCATGGACTTACGTGCAACTGTCAACTTCAGTTTCACATCCTTGTACCCTGCACCGGTAACTAGTTCAGACTATATCTCACCACCATCATTTTCTTAAAGCAACAAGTATATCTGGTGTCGCATAACGAGTTCATTTGTGCTTCTCGCTTGATTTCATCTCAGTGAAGATATTACTTACAGCTCTATGGCGATGTCTTATTAATTTTTGTCTGAATAAGAAAAAATGAGTCGATAGTTAGCGTGCCCCCACGGCGCATGTGTAATTTGGTAGAGGAATACTCCCGGTCCAGCTTCTCGATTTCCTGATCAATCATCGGTACACCGGCTAACTCATTAATCCGGTATCACAAATTAGGTTATTATCTTAAAATTAATGTTTCCGCTGGTTCTTCTACAAACAGGTTACCACGCCCACACCTACTCAGTGGAAATTGTTTGGTTTAGACTCGCAACTGACGCTGCTCACCGACGCTAGTTTGATTTTACCGCAAAACATTGCATTTCCTGCGTTCATCTGCTTCATTTTGATTCACCCACGGACGCAGAAACTTATATAACCGACCCGAGTCAATAACATCTTTCATAAGCCCAAAACGCGGTTACGAGTTCATTGCCCGCTTTTATCGTCTGAACGCGAAGGCGTAAACAGCAGTTGTCATCGCACTGCCGGATCGACTTAGTCACTGGCCAACCCCAAAATCTCCCATCTCTCAAGCACGTTTCCTGAAGGGAGAACACAAAAGAGGAAACCGGCCACATTTTCCACGGGTGAAGGTGCTTCCGAATTTACAGACGAAAAAGAAAAGGGGCTGGTGGATTTCGGTTGCGAGCCGGCGCAGGGCCCTTGCTGGGACGACCCCGTGGGACAAGCGCTGTTGGACTCCCAGACGAATCCACGCACGTACACCGCGCATTCGACCAAATAACAAAAGAGAAAGCCCTCTTGTGGGCTGATGACGCCTGAAGCTTTCTCAAGCAAGTTCAACGCGACGGTTTACCACTATTATATAACCGTTCCACCGGCTGTGCGCAAGGGTTTCGAAAACACGAGCGTAATCCGTATAAGGCGGCAAGAACTGTAAGCCCTTTTTCACTTTCGCCGAATTTCAGGCGTAAATTACACCCTGCAATTCCTCCATCATTATTTCGTGTCGCAAAAAATCTCTCCCGTTTTATTGGATGTCTGTGGGATGAAAGATGGCTGTCCTGTACACATCGGTGATTCTTAGATGCTTAGGCAGGCTGCTTCAAGGAAGTTTTGTCTCACTGATGTTAGCTGCCCTTGCTTGGGCTCTACTCAAATACAAGTGAGTAAATAATTATTATTTTTTTCATAGTTATTGTTAAAATTTAATATGCAGTGTCGAATGCCGGTTTGGGAGTTGAGGGTTGTGAAACAAGAAGTTCTTTTCTGGAAATATGACAGAAATTATGAGACGTTTCAACAGCGGAGATGCTGTGCTATCCCCGTTGCAAAGTGTGGGCTCTCTATCTTTACGTAACTCCCCCAAGAGAGAGAACCCCAACCACCGTGCTGGATATACGCTGGTCTGTGTGTTCTTTGACTTTGATTTACTTTTTACTAACCGGAGCAACTTGCAGAGAAGAGTCTACTTGCCTATAACATTATTTTGACTGCCCTTAGGGTTAGGAATGCCTGCTTTTGTTGGGACCACAAGGCAGGTATTTTGAACGAGTGCTGCTACTTCACTATACAACATTCATGACACTGACGAAAATACTTCCATGTGCTTAATCGAAGAAAGGCTTCTCATACAATTTGTCATCACGTATCTTAATATCGCAAGGATCGCGTATGGATCGGACAAAGCACGCACGCAGGCATGTATTTTTTTTACGCTTTCGGTGAGAGATTAATATCTAAATCATAAACTTTTTTAAACTTTGAAGAAAACAGCTAAAGGGTACTATGCCCTTCTCGATCGGCGGTGGTGCACGGCGTTAACATGGACAAGTTGTAACTTTTCTCTGAACAAAGAAATATATTGCCGAACTTTCAAGTTTCTTTCAACGTAAATAATCTGTTTCTCTGAATGAAAAACTCTCGGATTCCTTTGAACATCGAAAATAGTATTCCTGTACGCATACTGTGTAATTTTTGTTGGCAGCACTTGTGGTTTCCTGTGGGGTCAAACTGTATTTTCTACTTCGCTCACCTTTCCTTATGGAAACTTAATTATGGTCGGTGCAGGTGATTGAGTGGCCTGTTAATAGACTTTGAAAATCACCAAACATTGTCTCAAAATAGGGACTTGCTGACAGATTGTTATCGTATACTGTATAATTCATGATTTATTGTTGTACAAGTCTTGCTAAAAAAGTGGCCTGCCTCAACAAAAATGTGAGTTTACTCTAAGCACTTGCCTCTGGAAAGAGACACAGCTGATTCTCGTCATCTTGAAACTGCTCGTTCCTTACATTGTATAAGACGTCAAAATGGCCTTGTATGGACTACTTGTGCAAGCTATTTTATTTAATTAATTAATTAGATATAGATTGTTTCCCTGTATGTAAGTTGAAGATGTGAGTTTATTATTTACTTTACAAAATTAGTGGTCATGGGCGGATCTAGACAGAATAAATGAATATAGACTTTGCTTTAATCATAATAGACCACTCTCATTTTGCCTGCAACTTATATGGGCGACCAACGTGTTTGCAGAAATATCACCTTTTGGTTGGTTTTCAACTTTACCTTAAATTCGTTCAGAAAAAACTTTGTCCCATTTATTTTAAAGAGGGTTGTATTTTCATTTAGAATTCATTAGTATGTGTATTACTATCTGATGTTCGAATAGCTGCAAGGGATTTGTAATACTTCGTGAATTGTTCCTTTAATTTGTAGCGACGGAGAACTATAGTTTTAGCAGCCACTTACATGAAAAACACGGTTGTGACGTCAAAGCGCAGATCCTACTCAGCCTCTTCAAAATCAATGATTGGAAATGAGATCTTCAATAGAGTACCGAAGTGGATACGTCGCGCGCACAATTAGTGTGTGAATGGCATTAGCGCGAGAACCAGCGCGTGAACCAACACGTGCGCGTACTCCATTCGTTTGCACTGCACTTTCTGGTTCAAAGTGACGCCACACTTCGGTGCATGCAGAGAGAGTCTGATATCACAGTGAACCAAAAGCTAACGCGTGCGTCTGTACACAGGCAGTTTTTTCCTAGCCCCCCCCCCCCATGTTCAATGCCTCACTGAGCTGAACCGTTAGAGGTTGATCAAAGCTCTTCTTGCGTGATTGTATGTTGTATGCTGACAATGAAAACTCCATGTGAACTGGTAGGAGCAATCTAAAATTGAGTGGAATAATTTCCGTTTTGAGCAAGATTCGTGGAAGTTAAAGAGTGACACGGCGACATCGCATCCTATACTAGGCCGGTAGAAAGAGGAAAGTTTCGAAGAATAAAATGTTAAAAGTCACGATGAAAAACTTCCCTGGAAATTGGCCTTAACCACTGATGCCGAAACATTATCCTGGTTTTTTTCCACGCCCGGTAGATTTCCGAAATCTTTCTTTTTACCCTCGCGTCTCCTCCAGTCTTTCGCCGAAACTCAAGCCTTCGCTGCTTTCATAATGGTTTAATGCATCTGGAAGATAAAACCTGTTGTTTCATAAACTCTTCCATATCCTAATTTACAAATAAAATGCAGTGTTGATCGGGCCCTCCTTTGCTTTAGATCGCGCGGTAAGACACGTCTTCCCAACGGACCTATCGGCTTGCCCCTGCTAGGATACATCCCCTTCCTGGGCCGCAAGCCGTACCTGACGTTCACGCGCCTGGCCCAGCGCTATGGCAGCGTGTTCAGCGTCCAGTTGGGTGCCAAGCTCCTGGTGGTGCTGAACGGTCGGAAGGCGATCCGGGAGGCTTTGGTGACCAAGAGCCGGGTGTTCTCGGGGAGGCCACAGTGGGTCCTGAATCGAGTCAACCAGGGAAAAGGTAAGTTCACTGATGGTCTTCCTCATCAACCCTCTAAAAACAATGAACATCACCACTGCCAACCTCATCTTCATCTCTTGTTTCTAACCTTCAATCCCAAACTTCCTCCACCGACGAGGGAACAAAAAAGCGGGGAGATAAAGATAAAAGAAAGCTAGAATCATTACAAACGCTACTTTGTCAGAGTTCTTTTTTTTTAGTTAATTAACGCAACGAACTGCTACAGGATGCAGAATGCGGCTACTCGTGCCATATTCGCACAGACCAAAGTCAGTACAGATATCAACTCCAAAGTCGATGGCGTAGAGCCTTTTTCGACCTATTTTCCTCCTGAATTTACAAAAATTCCCCCCATTGCGGCTGTCCTGTCTTCTTTACCAGCATTTAATCCATCGCGGTCGCCTTTGTCACAGTGATGACTTCATCGTGGTCATTAACCACCAACGCCACTTTGTCGCTGGCGTTATCGCTGCCGTCAAGTTACCCTCATTATCGCGACCACTGATATCATCTTGCAGGTTAAAAATCCAAAATTATGATTTCTGAAGACTTACGAGCCTTCCAACGATGAAATGCTGTCCTTAGCTATTATAGTACCACCCATTAAGTTCTTAAGAATGGTTTTTAATTTCATCCTTGATGTTTAAGACTAAGGTTTAATAAGCTGACGAAACACCCCAGAAATCAGACTGGAGGAAATTTTCATCTTACATCGATTCTGCAAAACCCAAGAAATACTCTCATTTTGTAATAATTTGGCGGCTTATGAATCACTCTTTTCCCCTGTTCGGGTAGATAGAGAGAGAGATAGGGCTGGCTCTATTTTTGGTACACAACCAACCCCAACTCGTGACTATTTTTAGGCTGCGGTCAAAACCACTACACGCTTTTCCTGCATCAGCTTGATGTCTAAAGTAAATGTGACACGGGTATTTCACAATTCACGTTAGTTATTCAGTCCAGACGTGACATGCGTGACATTTTATTTGTTCGGTCCCTATATTTTCTCAAGTTCTTTGCCACTGCTTTGAAGGACTTCATACGATCCATATCTATGCTCCTGGGTGGAAGATGGTTGTTAGGAGATTTCGTCCTGGGAATTCTTCGCGGAAAAAGGTCTTTTCACAGATGCCGTTGTGTATGCATGTAGTGGTATACCTTACTTGTGTAGACACATTTGGCTGGGCAATCGGTATTATAACTGGGGTAGGTTAATTCCGGTTTCCCGTCAAGAGAATGACTTCAAGCGGTTGTATGTTTATTTGATTTTTTTTACAAATGGTTTAATATTTGTTTCTTTCTAAAGTATTTTTCTGCCTGTATAAATTCCAAGCCGGTAAGCTATAAATTGGAAAGGGTCCATTATACGTGAACTTCACTTGAGAACATGTTTGGGGTAACTTAAATGTAAGAAAACTTCCCATTTTTCTTTCAAATGTTTATAAATATCCATGTTTTTTTCAGACAAATGAGAGTGTTGTTGCGTGACGTTGTATTGTATATTGAGGATTTCTGCTCAAATTGTAAACTTTTTGGCCGTTGGAAACCTTTTCTGGGACCCGCTCATTGACCCGTAAACCGAACCACAAAATCACTAAAATGAACAAAAGTTTCGATAGTGCTTTACCCAAAATTCTGTCAATGTTAGTGCAGAAATAGCTGCAACACACTGAGGTTTCTTCTCTCGATGACATTTCACTTTTGCTCTTAATTAATATGTAAATTTGTGTTTGAAAAATTAAGTAGGCATGCACCAAAATGCCATTAAAATGCCACTTGCCAGAACACCAATTGAAAATCAGGTACGGAACACAACAGTGACTTTATTTAAACGGGAACTTTATTTAAAAACTAGTGTTGCGTGAGCCCATTTGAATCCTGGATTTGTGGTTCCTTTCTGCCCGTTTGATCTGAAAGACAGATGTCGTGCCTCTCCTTCAATCACTAATTGAAACCTCAGTCAACGCCATGGCGGTAGCGCGGACTTGGCCACTGCCACAACTCAAGGTCAAATACCACGACGGGCAACGCCACGTACGGCAGTAGTTCGGCCTACCCAAACACGCCATAAGCCTTTTGGTCCTCGGGTCTTTTCTTTGTCCTCTCCGAATTAAGTATCAATTTTGGCCGGGTTCTGCTTTTCCCCCGGATTTGAGTAATCTCGGCGTGAATACCGACAAAGTGCGCTAACCCAACGAAATGGAGAGAAGGGGGGATTTGGCTGGGATTAATGTTGAGCCCTGGATGGGGCACTGAACATGTTGTCGTGGTTTGGAACATCCTCGCTGTGGTGACAGAACCGGACTCATGCTTGGTTTCAAGTTATGTGGCTGGTGTTTTGAATTTACTGAAAAGCGTTCTGAAGAGTTCGTCCAAACATTGATCGTGTGAAAGTAGGAGCGTCTATATGGGTGTACATAACCGAGAAAATTTTCGGCTGTCATGGTAACATTTAGGTCTCATAAGACTATATAGAAAGGAAATTTTCCACAACCCTCGCGCCAGAGGGAGTGACGCCCAGCCCGACCTTCTCCAGGCATGTATGGCTGCTGTTTGTACATCAAGGTGGTCAATTAAGTGGAAAAAAAGTCTTTGAAAATTTAGTGGAAATTGGCATTTAATGATGTTAAACTTTTCTGTGACGTCACACAGTTGCTGAACGTGTTGATTATTTCAACGAATCCACAGCAATCTGTACATTCATGTGACGAACCAGATATACCAAGAATTTGGCAAGGATTGTTTGTAAATACTCAGTGCCAAAAATTAGGTAAAGTGGGGAACAAATTGAAAAGCGAAAATGTTACGAACCATACTGTACTTTGTAAGATTTTGAAGTCGCATTTACAAGGTTATTCAACAAAATACATCAAAAAAGATAATAACAAAATTAATCAAAAGTGAAAAATGTAATGTAAACCAAATGTGTACGTCGATATTTTTCATGAGTCTTGGTTTAATTCATATGCCATACTCCTCATTATGCATAGCTACCTGCTGTTTGAGAAAAGTCAGAGAATAGACTGTTGATTCGTCTACAGTTCCTCGTCCAAAATTACTTGCTAAGCCTACTTTCGCCACAGTCCACAATCTTCAACGCAGTCTCAGATTTTTCAACCAAAACGAACTACACTTTTAACCAATCAGGAATCGCCAATCAGCAAGCCAATCCCACTTGGCGGGAACACCGCCGTTTCGTGCTGTCAGTCATGCGCAGCATAGGAGAAGGAAGGACTCAGATGGAAAACAAAGTTGCTGAAGAGGTACGTCAATTATAATCGAGTTTTGCTCACCAATTTGGAAGATTTAAGCAACACATCCCAAAGATAAGACCCTCCCTTTGTTCATACCTGAAAAGGACATGATCCGGATTACTTAAAATCCTGTGGGCATCTATGTATTAATTGCTCTCTCTTTCGCTATTTAAATCTTCCATTTTTAAACAGAAGCTTCTATCTTCAAATTCTGGCTTTCACTCAGACGAAACAAGCACTGCAGTTACCCGGTTTAAACCAGGCCTTTAATGCAACCGCTCAAAAATCATTACCGGCCCAATTTGTAATCAGTCCCCGGTGAGTTCTCCCTAGCACGAGATCCCGGTTCATTGAACCAGTCGAATCTCTCCGGTGGGGTCTTTGTGCAGTAACTGCTTGATGGATGGGTCCGCTCTGGGAAGGCATGTTCTTCCCCTCATTTCTTGTCGTTCCCCGACGCGAATGTCGTCGCGCTTGTTTTTGCAATGTGTTATGTGGAGTCGCTAGGACACAACCATGTGCCTCTGCTTGTCAGTGTTCCGCACAAGACTGCTTGCTGACTGATTACCTAGACGACAAAAATCTTGCGAGCGCACAGCTTGTTACATCTATCGATCATTGGCGTAACTACGGGGGGTGTCCCCGGTGGAAATCCGTGCCCCTGGGGTGGACCTATGTATAAGCTACAGTCCATCTGCTTTCAGTGTCCTCCTGGGATCCCTCAAGAAATTTCATCCAAGTTACGCTTTTGTTACTCGTTTCTGGTCTTTACTTGACAAACTCAGATGGTGTTTTCTATACAAAAATACAGTATCGAAAGGCTGGAGCTGGTAATGAAACTACGAAAGTGCTCTTTTGTCAAAGAAACGTTAACCAATAATTATTTGAAAAGACAAGCTTGCTTGAAGGAGCGCACACTCATATGTATATATGGAACACCATACTTATGCGTTTTTTTCCGGAGCACTCTCAGAACGAACCTATTCCGTAGATAAGGAAAAGTAGGGATGATATTCAAATCTCGTACACCTACCTTCATACACCTATCTTACATCCGTTGATGTGTTCAGTGATGTGTGACACAAAGATGTCACAACTGGCAAAAGTTTCATATTAAAGCTTTTATGGGTGGCCTCAAGTTCCCCCCTTTTATAAAGTGATACGCATGGTTGCAAGACTGCTTCTCGAGCCCCAAGTTAGAACAGTGTTATTGCATGGTTTGGGCCGGTAAAACGACTTCATTTTGACGGTTCAAGATAGCACTCCATCTTCCTCAAGAAGTGGGGTGCTCTCTGTTAATCATCTTCAACTCCACCTCTCGAGAGATGCGACCAAAAAGACAGATATTGCCAATTTAATGGGATGACAATCAAATCTCATCCAACTTTCAGGTGTCCCATCTCATCGAGGAGTTTGCGTCCCACAATGGTGACGCGATGAACATGACTTATCCTGTTCAGCTGGCCTTCAGCAACGTTATCTGCTCCGTGTGCTTTGGCCAGCGCTTCAAACCCACCGACCCCGACTTCAAGCGCCTGCTGCACATGGCCGACGTCTTCTTCAGCCACCTGACCAGCGCCAGCGCCGCCAATTTCATCCCTCTGCTCTGGTACCTTCCCCTCCCCGGCCACCGGGCGGTGCGGGAGATGTACACCGGCATTTTGGACTTCGTCTCGGCCAAGGTGGACGAGCACAAAGCCAGCCTCGACCCGGACTCGCCCCGAGATCTCATCGATATCTACCTGGTCGAGATAGCTAGGCGCAGAGCTGGTACTAACCCCGATGGATCGGACTTGCCGGTGGAGAACGGTTTCAACGAAGACTACATAAAGCACGTAGTAGCCGACCTGTTCTTCGGTGGGACAGAGACGGTGAACGCGGGCGTGTTGTGGGGATTCGTGTGCATGGTCTTATATCCAGACGTCCAGGCGCGTGTTCAGGCGGAAATTGATGAAGTAGTCGGGCAGGATCGGATGCCTACAATGGCAGATCGAGCTCATCTACCTTACACACAAGTAAAAAAAATCTTTCCGTATTGAGCCCATTAACATTATCCACTTTCACTACCTGGAAATATTCCTATTTATACCCCAAAGACAAACATTTAGTCAAGAGCGAAACACCAAAACTCATAGACTTTCCAAAGAATTATCACAAAAGGGGAAACGTTTCATGCTGTTTCATTAAATTGGCAGCATTTCTAGGAAGTCTGGGCAGGCAGTTCGAACTTTCCTGGACCATAGGTTTTTTTATGGGTTCATGCCTCCACAGACGCGTAAAATCGTGTTAAACGAACACGAGAACAAGGTTTCGAACAGGGAGAATCAACACGCGAACATTGTTCGCCAACAACGTTCTCACTCCCCACTTTCTGGAGAGTGGATGGAGAACATCAAGAACAAAGATGGCGGATATAGGCAGATACCGTAACCTAATGTTGGTTTTGTTACTTAAACTAGAAAACACAATAAGGAAAAAACCCAGGGCAAATATTCATGGCTATTGGAGAGAATTAACCCTGATTATTTACATGGAATATGGATATTTGGGGATTTTATTTAATGTGAGATGGTAAATGTTATGCCATCTTTTCATTTGGTGTCAAAATGGCGACTGCTATCTTGACCTTCAGCGCAGCTGGAGTCGGCAGCTGGACTCCTTTTGCACTTCGGCATTCGTAATCCACACCCAAGAACACTGTTCTTAAGTCCCACGAGAATGGGGTTTTGAATACGCCCCGTAGACTGCTCAGCGTCACTAGATGTCGTCTCGTGTGATGACAGGAAAGTTAAAATGAGAGAGAAGGCAGCAAGATACAGATCGTCAAACATAATTTAAATGCTCAGATATAGTCAGTGTTACGCAGATATGCTCGCGAAGTTTTTTCAGGGGGGCCTCGCTTTGTCACGATACAGAAGAGGTCGTCAAAGAACAGCTTTAACAAAGAAACTATGGATCAGTTGTTGATCATCTCAATACAAAAAAAATTCTCTTTTCTCGACCTTTTATTTTTTTTCCATTTCGACAGGCAACACTGCAGGAGATCAACCGGCGCTGCAACGTCATTCCCTGCGCCATCCCACACGTGACGACGGAAGACGTGGAAATGAACGGCTTCATATTGCCCAAGGGGACCACCGTCACGGCCAATCTGTACTCAGCACACATGGACCCGGAGTGCTGGCGCGAACCCGAGCGCTTTGAACCCGCTCGCTTCTTGGACGAGACGGGACAACTCATCCGGGGGCATGATTCCTATATGCCCTTCTCTTTAGGTAAATTGCAAATAACTTGAGAAGACAGTAGGTTTGAAGGATAGGGATCCAGGCACCACAGGTCCTGAAAAGAGACTTGAAAATTCACGAGCTCGTGGGTAAGTTTAATAAAGACAAAATACTTGACCTGAAACCTACAAAACATTATTTTTTCTGATATCACTGCAGTGCACTTTTTCACCAGCCAAGCTCAGTAGGTGGTTGAGAAACTCTGTGCGGTCATTTTGACACTAATTTTGTGAAAATCGAACATACTATTCTCGCGCAGCGCCCGTTTTTTCCCGACACAATCAGGCCAAACTGTGTACCATTCTCCAGTGCCGTGATGCTCTATATACGCCAGCTGGGAAGTGTACTGTGCGTCCTTCAACCTCAAATGACCCTAACAAGAAACGTACCCGTGTGTCACACTGGGTCGACACTTCACATTTGCATTGATGAGGACGGTTTTTTTTTACATGCATGCCAAGTTTTTCAAAAATAAGGCATGGGACGGCTGAATTCTTAGGGGGGACGAAATCCGTACTAGACCTGTGAGATGGTCCAAAATAAACTATTTTCGGGGTTAAATCCATAAATTCTATAATAATGCATTGCGGCTAAGTTCAGCATCTTCTTGAAAGCAAAAAAAAAAAGGGAACGTTTCGCATCTTTCCTCAGCGGCAGACAGAAGTCTCGGATATATATATTGACTCATCATAAATCATTATGCTGAGACAAATTTAAATCACAATGATATTGCACACTCCAAAAAGGTCGCTTTTTGTTTCACTTAGCGCATGGGCAGTACAGTAATTCCTGCCAATCTTCCCCTAAAGGTTGCCGTAAACTCTCCTTGATATTGTGTGACGAGCTGTGCATTAACTGTCGATGAAGGTCCTATCATTAAATATTTCTTTATAGACCTTTGCTCTGTCACGTAAATGGTCACCACAGCTCGCCTGACTATTGATTCCTCCAATCTGATAAGTTCATGTCGGTGTAATTCAAACCAGGACCCCGCGCCTGTCTCGGGGAGCAGATGGCCAAGTGCGAGATGTTCCTGACGTTCACGGGCATCCTCCAGAAGTTCCGTCTTGAGCTGGCCGAGGGAATAGAGCGCCCTACTCTCGACGGTCTGCCAGGCATCACGCACGCACCTAGGCCGACCAGAATCAGACCCATTCCGAGGAAAATCCGAAGAGATTAGGCGGCTTTAGCATGGTTTTTAATTACATATCCCTCGGTAGGGCTTGAACGAAATCCCACCCACAATTGCCACCTTCTCCATGACGTGTACGTTGGGTAAACCAAGGGTGGATCAAGAGCCGAATTTTCCGGGGGGAGGCAATCTTTCGGGGGAGGACCACAAAGACTTTTTTTTTAAAAATTGTGTAACCTTTAACAGGCCTTTCTGGCCTTAAGGTGAGTTTCATTTGTGACCATACATTTTACATGCTTAGGGAAGAGAATGACACTGTCCCCAATATTCACTTTTTTCTCACTTTCAAAAATAAAATAAACATCTGCCCATTGGAGAGACATCCCCTCCCCCCCCGATCTGCCGGTGAAAATTTGCCGAACTTGAGCAACTCCTTTATAGACGAAGATGAATGGAAACTTAACATTATGTACGGGTGGAATTCAAGTCCGATCAAATGTCATCTCAGTTTAAATCGTTATTCCATGTAAGACATACAGCAATATCATACAATGTGTGGTGCTCCCTTGAAAAATCTGTGCACCCCCGGGTGCCCCCTGGGACATTTTATCCTTAGTTACGCCACTGTTAAAAAAGGCAATGGAACACATTGCATCACGCCCTTGGGCCATCTGTGAGGGTTGTATTAGACATGTTTTAGATTACTGTGTACCTGTTTTAATGAAAATCTTAAGCAAGAACAAGTGAATAAGTTAGAACGTATTCAAGGACGGGTGTGTCGCATTATTATTTGAGAGGATTACCAGAGTTGTAGGCTCGAGTCACTTGACTTGAGTCAGACTCGAGTCTCTACCTTTGTGACTCGTGACTTGACTTGTAACTATTAGCTGTTGACTTGTGATTTGACTTGTAAAATGACTTGTTACCACTTCTGGAGCTTTCACAAGTTATGACTATGCCTTAAACTCGCGCAATCTTCAACACTTGTGAAGCAAGGAGACATACTTTGTAGAGACTGCTATTTCAACTGAAAACCAACAAGTGTGTAAAGTTTGACTACCACCAAAAAGAAACGTTGGTTTTTAACTTAAGACATACCCAAAAGTTTGAACAGTTCAAATACCGCACAAAACGATACATTAACAGTGCACTTTCCCATCTCGTTGACGTTTTAAATATTTTGTAACGGTTTTTAACTCACGTGATGTGAATAGTTAGTAATTTAGTTGTGTAGTGTCTGCTCTTCTTAGTGTTAGTAGAGTCGAGTCATTTTAACATTGTGACTCGAGTAGAGTCATGAGGTCAAGAAGTCGAGTGGAGTCACTCTGTGTAGTGGAGTCGAGTCAAGTACCGAGCTCGAGTCAAATTGAGTCACAAATTTTTGAACACAATACAATGAAAACACAACTACATGTAAGTCATTTTTAATTTTTTTATTTTCATTTAGACATACTGAAAACATAGTAGGGTGACAGGTATCCAGCCAACTAAACTTCTGCTTTTGATTTTTTTGAGCCTCGAGTCTGATAAGCTTATACTCGAGTAGAGTCTCAATGAGAGACTCGAGTCGAGTCGAGTCGAGTCATTTACCCATCGAGAGTTGAGTCCAGTCGAGTCGTCAAAAACTTGTCACCCGAGTCGGAGTCATTGACTCGATTTATTACAACTCTGGAGTCTCTTTTGTTTGTCAATAATTTGTCTATATATAATATTAGCGTTTATGTAGATTTGTTCTTCAAATATTGTAATATTAAATAGTTGTGATGTAAACATGTACAAATCAGTTTTAACCATTAAACGTGTTTTTAAATAACCATTATTTGAATTGGATCGCAATTGAATTGCATACGAAAAATCAGGAAATAATTTTTGGTGTTAGATGGAGGTGTAGTTTGTATACGTTGGGGAAAAGTAGGATAATGCGTTTTAATCTGTTCAGCGAAAGCTTAACGGATTGTTGTTTATGGTCATGTTCAGTTCATGCAATTACATAATTGACGAATTTCTTTGTCTTAAGCCGGTTTACACAGTCCCATTTGTTCGGTATGAACCTGGGCAAATTAAAGTCGAAATACGAATGAACAACTTGGCTGTGGTCGGGTGGGTGTTAACATTAGTTCCTGGAAACTGGATAGCGACAGCAGCCCTTGTGCACGGACGGTCTCTTGGAGCCCGTCCGTTCTGATAGTGTAGCGCCCTCTTTTGTTATGAATCATAATCGCGCATGGGCTCGTCATCTAACAGGGGAAGGGGGATTTTCCATAGCCCTCAATCTTCAATCGTGTAGCGACAACTTAGTTTTTCAAAACCTGACATGAACTTCCATACATCAGTTTTATACATCTGGAAAAACGTGTGGCCCATAAAGGTTTTTCACGCGACGTAACATGACGGCCAGAGGCATCTTAGGAATTGCAAGCGAACCATGTCCCTGGAGGTGCGTGGATTTCCGTATCTATTGGAAACTTCATTGTACCCCAGAATCCTTGATCTAGTAAAATGTTGAGAGTGTAGGTTGAACGCCGACCATTAAAAATCACGTGACTGGGACAGATTGGTCAAATTAGTCAGCCCACTTTCGAATAATGAACATTTCAGCCATTTAGTGTCATTTGTAAAAATGCTCGGATCTTTGACAAATTATTTTCTATTCCAACTTTGGCTGTGTGGTATTTACTTGATATTAAACAATGAAACACAATTAAGAATGTAGAATTGTTTTTGTTTTGTTTTTGTGTGCGGGGGGTGTATTTGGAGGAGCTTGCAATTAATTATTTTCTTCTGAAACCTTTTTTTTANATGTTTGGATCTGTCATCTTCTCATTAACTTGGTATATCGAAAAAAATTGATCGATAGTTCATACGTTATGCATTACTTCAGAATTTTATTTCCTGTGCCGGCCAACCTTTTTGGTTTTAGGGGTGTGGGTTTTTAAGGTTTAAGGGACCAGTGCTTTTGATTGAGGATTTGTAAAGGAAATTTGAACAGTCTTGATTACAAAAAAGGTGGGTCCGTGCTCATATATGACTTTTTAAGAGAAAACTGAATTTCTTTGCAGTGGAGGCGTCAGGATTCCGACGTGAGAGTTGAATTAATCATCAAGCAAAGTTCATCTTAGTTCCCCAAAATCAAGTTCTAATTCATGTTTGTTCAAAAAAAAATTCGATATCAAGGTCCGCAAAATGGCAAACCTCAGTGGGTCAAGTGATGGCGCTGTTTCAACACTCCGTAAAAAACTCGAAGTGGCCAACTAGTCTAGTCGTCGCCTCCCCTTGTCCGTGATCCACGACGCGTACTTGATAAAGGGGGAACCAGGCTAATAAACTTTTTGTTGATAATAAAATTTGATGAATGAGTGGTCGTGAGTCACGATGTTTCTGGCTTTTTGTTATGACACGGATGGATGGGATGTGACTTATTTTATTCAGTGTTATGGTTAGCATCTGGGCGGACTGGTCATCACCGCTTCTGCACGAAAGTGTGCAATGCCTTGTTTTAATTCTGAAGCAATGCCGCGGCAATCAAAGTGTGATGGGCTTGGTTTGTGTCATGCACAGAATGATGTCGATCTCATCTCGTCCGGAATTGAACGTTGACGTTGAACTTGCATTGTTGTTAGAATTGTGACGAGAAAACACCCAGTTGGCAGTTGTACCGTAAGTCCATTGATAAAAACCCGAGGCGTACATGTATTTGTTGTGTGAAAGGATGTGATGTTTAGGGTTGGTTGTAACTGTGCACACAGTGTATTGGAAACTCCAGATTAGGCCTACAGCAGTTTCCTGATCGCAATCGGCGTGCAAAGAAAAAAATTGGAAATATTTGTCAGTCGCATTTTGGGAGGCCCGAGGAGGTCTGCTTTTTAAGGCAGACCTGCCTGTATATTTTTAAAACTAGTAGTGGAAAAAATGTTGCATCCTGACTCCACTTCAGCAGTTGTGTACAAAGCCTATAGGGAGTGAAGAGAATTATCTAACTGTCTAAGTCATGTAAGTATTTCCCTACAACATCGGTAAATGTTTCTCAGTCCAGAATTTGTGTCTTTCCAGCATTTCCATAATGACTGACTTTTATTTAGAAGATATATGATGAGAAAAGTGGAGTCAGGATGCAACATTTTAGTAGTGACTGATGCATCACACTGACAGGCATAGGCTTAATGAAGGTTGTATTATGCAATTGCCATCAGGCTTTTGGGATACCACTTACCAGTCGGCAGTGCACTGGATTCTCTGTGTTTTGCAACAGAAAATTATGTTCACTCATCTTTGTAGGTCCCACAAGTTATGGTGAAGGTTTTGTAGTCTACATGGGAAATGTTTAAAAAGGGATGAAGCCTATTATTAATAATACTAATATTAAGCCTGTGCTCGGGGATCTTCCTTTGGTGAGTTTTTTTCTGAAAACTACAGGTACATGTACACGTCTGCCTACTTTATTATTGTTTTTTCTTTGGGTATTGTCTGGCCTGGATAGAACAGATACCCTAGTCTCCAGATAGAAAGTGAAACCTACTCTTCAAAGTGCAGACAAAACACATCCAAAACAAAGTCGGTCCAATTGTACTCACTCTTTTTTCTTTGATATGCTCACTTGGCAAAGATGAGGCCCAAATACATGTCAATAGCAAAGTTTGAGTTCTCTGTCCAGCTTTGAAATATCTCCTTTATCTTCTTTTTAAGAGTGGACCCAAGTGAATTTCATTTGAGCATCTTGAAACATGGATCAGTTGTAAGTCTGGTGGCATGGCTGTTGAGAGTATGTATACAGATTGAGACTGGGGACCAGACTTTTGACAAGATTGTGTCAGTGCCAAGTGATGGATTATGTCACACACCGTTCTGCTTGTCTTTTCTTTCACTGCCTTTTTTTTAATTTCAAGATCTTAATTTTATACAACTGCTGGTACCAAACTTTCTAACCAGGGCCTCTTTGTCCCTAACACTCAAAATAAAGTGTTGGTGTGTGGGTTTTAGGGCGGGGAATCATATTTGCCATCCCCCCAGTCTTCAAAGGGATGTACTCGTGCCAATTATCATTGTGCATTATAATTTTCTCATTCAGACGTGATTCCTCCTCACAAAATTCATTGATACGTCGTCATGGCAACTAGCATCAGCAACGGGGGAACAACCCACGACATCCTCAGCCACCTAACAGACATCGACGTGACGAAGAACACAAAGGGCGCAAAGGATGAAGCCAAGGAGGAGGGGGCGGAGGAAGAGGAGGCCGAGGGGGTGGACTGGAAGGAACGATACATACTGCTAGAGGAACAGTTGGATAAATTCCGCCTGCAGGCCACCAAGATCCGCGCTGTGCTGGGTGAAAGGGTGAGTTTTTATTAGCTGTATTGTAGCCTCCTGCAGCCAATTATGCAAAACCTTACACAATGGCGCAGCTCCACTCATGCCACATGCTATTACATACACTGTAAGTTGTGCAACAAATTCTGACACATTGAATGAGTGTTACGCTCTGCGAACAAAATCGGAAATGGATGGTTTTACTAACTAATGATTTTCGTTGTAAAAGCTTTTTTGTTGCTCAACTTACATTGTAAAGGCTTATTGTTCAGGGAAAGAAGTGCTTGTGTTTTTTGGGTGTTGTGAAATGCTTGTTGCATGTAGGTTATGACAGAACTTAAACATTTATTGCTTGGTTCAGATGAGCAAAGAATGAAGGAAAACTTCAAAATGACAGTCACAGCTGATTCAAGAGATGCTCCCAGATGACAGAGGGATTGAATACAGTAGCTGTTCTCATCACTGATAATCAAAAACGTTGCACAGCGATACAATTTTTCCATGAAATTGCCTGCAAAAGCATTCCACTGTGACATGTGGGCCACAGATCTGCAGCACAATGCTTGTGCATGGTGCCAAGTTGTGCCAGATCTTACGAATTTGGCTGTCTGATGTCATTTCAAGGGACTGCTTGATATAAAGTATCTGAACTTAGCATAGCAGCTTGTTTTTGCTAAGTAAAAGTCAAATGGGAACCAGTGAAAATTGCATTGAAGTCACTCATATGTTTGACAGTTCAGCTAGTAATCAAATACTTGCTTGGCAAAAGCTGTTCTGCATGCTTTAAGTTCAGTAATTGCTCCAACAAGCTGGCCAGTGATGGTGTATTGCACAACCTTCATCCTTAAAGACCCTTTTTAAATGTGTTGGTTATTGTATAAATATCAAAGTTCACTTGCAAACCACTGACCATAAAATAGACTTTTCTGTGTTGGAATTCACCGACACACTACTACAGTATGCTACCATCCGTGTTGCGATGGATAACGAAAATACATGTAGTTAATCCATTCGACCGGTGACCTTTAAAATTAATGGTGTGCAGGAAATAATCAACATCCCTTCGTGCACGTAATTGGCAGATTTATTAAGCATGCAAGTTTGATCATTTGTTTTTGATCAGCCCTATTGTCCTTGACTTTTAAAGGGTTTAGAGGATCACATAGACTAGAGAGGTAGAGGGTTTTAAAGTTTGCTTATTACATGAACATGTTTCTCAGGTTGGCATACTATGTACAGGTGCCTACTTGTGCACAAAGTGGTTTTGTTTGGGGGGAGGCTGTCACAGTACATTTGACAATACCAGTAGTTGATGTTGTCTTTAACCTCTCCAGTCAAAGTACGGTCCACACTCGTTTTAAGCCCTGGTATCTCAAAATTAGTTTACATGAAGATCTACGTACATGTATGTACAACACATTCTTTTGTGAAACATAGCAATACCTGTATGCAGCTACGTACCGGTACAAAGTATGTGATGGTACATGTACATTCATGAATGTGTATACTAGTTCATGTACATGTACATGTATCTTGCTTACCTTAAAGAGAAGATGTTTTGGGTGCCTTATATACACATGTACAAGCACCTTTCAAGAACATCATTTGTGGTGCGTTTTGTAATTTCCTTTCCGTCACCAAGCTATACCTGTGTTTGATCAACACACTTTAGAGTAAGTTTCAATTCTTCTGTTAGTGTCAGAGTAAATGAAATCTACACGTACGTTTGTTGACTCTCAATGCCCTCAACAATTGAGGATTTTTGATGTTCTGAACCTGCGCACAACATGTGCCTGGCTTTTATATCTTTGACTGGTAGACTTGTTTGCTAGGGATCAGCTTGTCCTTATTGAATTTGAACATTTGGCATCAGTGTCTGCTACATGCACCGGTAGATGTTGGAGTAACCGTTTTTCTAACGGGGCAAATGGAAAATTAATGAATTAATGGAAAAAAATTATACGGTACACATGTGCACTAGACAAGAGAAAGCAGCACATTTTCTGAAAAAGAAAGGAGATTGTGTTCTTGTTTGAGATAATAAATGAAACAAAAAATGATGTCCAAATCTGTTCTCATTCAGATGTCTCACAGCCTTAACATATAAATTATTATACATGCATATTGTGCGTGTACCTGTGAGTGCATTCGGGTGTTGTTGATGACCAAACCTAAACATCCTTTAAGGATTCCTTATGAGAATTAAAGGTGAAGTCCATCATTTGTTATTCATGCATCATGTTCTTTGAGGCGACAAAGCACTCAAAATGTAAAGAAGGGTACACCTGTATCTAACGACTAACCTGATAAAGAGTTAGGCCAGCTAATGCATGTACATGTATATTGAATATTTAACTGGCCAGTATTGTGGAATGCGGAGTTCAACTTCAAATTCACTGATTCATGTTTTCAATTGTACAGTGTCCTCAACATAATCTCATCTAGCCAACTGTAGTTATGCGATGTCGTGTAACTGACAAATTACATGTATAACTGCATGTGCAATTGTGCCTCATGTCAACACTTGTGCACGCTGCCTGAAATGAAAATAAACTGTTAATGGCAATATTTTTAAAAATGTGTCCTTGGACGCATAGTTAAACAAAGCCTTCTTTCAGCGTTTTTTTTTTCTTCGAAAGGACAGCTTGCCAGAAAGAATAATTTCACAGAGTCTAGCTTCATAGCGACATGTACAGTATCTTTAACCCTAACACTCCTCAATCCTTCACCTGTTGGAGGACTGAGGAGTGTTAGGGTTAGTTTCGTCAGTTTCTTTTCTGATAGTTGCAAATGATGGAGTGCACCTTTAAAGGGAGGAAGCAATACAGCCACGAAATTACGATGTAAGCCTCGGTCAAACCTGTGAGGACCTCCTATCTATGTTCCACCTTACCTTAGATGCTGCCCTCCACAAGAGTCGTGGTGATGTGCTGGCAACAAATTTGTAACTGTCCAGTCTTGGAGACCAAAATAAAGCCGCCTGGTGCCCCTCCTTGCTGAGATATTATTAGTCAGATTTGCTTGTAGGAAATCCAGGGAAATGTCAAGAAATCGCAGGAAATAGTGAGATCAACCGGGCAGCCAGTATCACGGAGTAAAATGTGGAGTTGTGTGCGCAACACTTTTCATGATGCGTCAGCTGTCACCCATGCAGTTGTTGACATGTGTTATGAACAATTCAATTGGTTTTGACTTATCTGGAGGCATCCTGTTACTGAGTTACCACTGTTCACATTTGTGACCAGCTCCTCAAAAATGGGTATTATAGGATATTTTTTTTTCAAGATGAGTTACATGTACATATTTGAATTGATTACATTATAAGCTTTAATTCGGTGTAGGTTTGAACCCTGTGGCATTTTGTAATCTGGAGATACATGTACAATGTAACGGTCTATTCATTTTTGGCTAATCATACCAGTATCATACACATTAACAGAAATACTGCCAGAGATAAAGCCCTTTAAACACAGGAAGTGGAAAAAGAAATCAGCCAAGAAGGAAGTCTCTTAAAACCCATTGCAACAGTTAGGTTTCTTGTATGAATTGTGAAAGTATTTATCTAATAGAAGCCAAGAAACCAAGAAGTAAAAAATCACCCTGTCCACATGAAAAAGCCCTTAGCGTGAAATAACACAGCATCCTAATTAATGCTCTTTTTTGCAGAGCGGATCACATTTGTTACGTGATCTGCGAAAACCCTTCACATGGTGAGCTTTGTCATGTGGGTCCATATGGTTTAAACTTCAAATTTATGGACACGCTCTTGTTTTCAGATTATGCTTCTAGGTTGTCTACAACATAAATCTAGGTTGTCTAGAATCACACTTAAATAGACTTGAAAACAGGACAGTGTCCAGATGATGCATTTGAAGTTGATATGCACCCAAGTAGCAGAGCTCATCATGCAAAGGGTTCATGCTGATCACATCACTTGTTAACACATGCTTTCTTACACTTGACATGCTCATGCATTTCAGCAACTTTTAAACATCTTCTGGAAGCATTTCAGTGTTGGCACATGTTCATGTACATATGTGCACACAGAACTTATTTTGTGGGGACCGAAAATGTTGTAGGGAGTTTAGAGATGTCCCCTTAACTCAGTCCTAATTTGCCCAACAAAAGAAAGTGTCCCCGTGGCGAAGGACTGTCCACCCCTACTTGGTACAGGGTTGTGGGAACAATGCTCAACTATGTTATGGGACCAAGAACATTATGGGGACAAGTTTACATGTACATGTATGTCTCTGTAAAACAGTTCCTAACAAAAGAAATGGTTTGTGTCTGTGTGTACATGTGATCCTGGTCATATAGTTTCATAAATTTTAAAAGCAATACATGTATTGCCAAGCTTCGTGCATTTTAAGTTTGCTGAAGGTTATTGGATTTTTGAAATAAACTTTTTTGCATTCAGTGTATCTAGGTACATGTATGAGTCTCCTCGTGCATGTGTACATGTGGAGTTGAATCAGGGATTGCAAAATGAACAACACATATCATGGCGAATGTTTTAACCGCAGAGCAAGGAAACAGTGGGAGATTTTAGACTGCGAGGGTTGAGCGTCTCCTACACCGTGGCACAATCTCTTACAATGGCGAAGACGACTCCGACTCGGAGAGAGCTTTCATGTTTCACTATGCATTATTCAGTAAGAATAGAATATATTCTTTGCATAGGATCTTGGTGTGTGAGAGATGTACTTGCTACCGCTACGCTCAGTGCACTTCACTTTTTTGTTGTACGTTTTACATACATCTGGAAGTCATATGAAGTGTGTACCTAGGTTAACTGTACTGTACAGGGACCCAGAGTGCATTGCACATTTACATGTGTACATGTACATAGTGTTTCATGTGTTATGACAAATTGTAAAACCCACAGGATTTAATCTGTAAAGTCAGAATGATTTTTGCACTCTCACTGGACGTTGTTATATTCACATTGATACAGTGCACACGTGCTCGTTTTCCCCCCTTTCATCTTGAAAGAACAGGAAGCATTTGTTTTCTAATTTGGGAACCCCGAGGCCGGCTCGAGGGGCAATCTCTGAGAAGACCGCAGCTAAATTTACGTCAGAATGCCTCCATTAATTTGACCAAGAGCGCCGTGAACTTGAGACCAAGGCACAGCCGGTCAGCGTTAATTAATCTTGGCCGGTGTGAGCTTCCTAACATGCACAAAACTTCATCACATAAATCCTCATGGCAGGTTTGCTTGCATTGCGCATCATATCAGGAAGTGGGAAATTTACAGTACCAATGGGCTAGGGTTAGCCTGTCATCAAACTAGCCGTGTGCTGCTCGGAGAACTTGTTGGTTCAGAAACTTCAGTGTACAGCTACATGTAGTGCACATTTAGCGTGCCTGCGTGCACATTTGAATTTGTTGTAATGGATACATTAATTTGTTGTAATGGATACATGTATATGCTCTGTGCATGAAGAAGTTAAACATATGTTTAAACATATAGTTTAATATATGTTTAACTTCGGCAAATTTGCAAAATTTGCTGTATACCCCGGCATGTTTTGTTTTGTTTTGTTGTGGGGACTGTGGGTACAACCGGCACACACTTGTTGAACAATACCCGTAAGTACTTATTATTAGGATAGATTTTCATTGCCACGATTCGTCTGCAAATTTCTGACAAAAGAAATGGTTTCCTCAGTGCAGGGGGCTGGCCTGGACACTGTTCCAATACATGTCTGTAATGTGCATCGACACGTGTGCTTTCATGTAAGCTGCAATGATACGTTTGTGATTCAAAGATTCATTACTCATTTGTCGACCGTAAATATGTGGATGATGCATTCTCTCAGGAATTTTCTGATTGAAAACTGCATGTCTTGGTCACTTTGTAGTCAGTAATTGTTCATGTGCACTGGCCCTGTGCAAGCGTGAACCACGGCAAATGTTTTTCACATACTTCCATGCAAGGGACTTCTGGTGCCACCTCTGCACGTCCACAGTGCCAGCCATGGGGGCGGGCTCAAGGAAAAGGGAAAAAAGGAAAGAATTTAGGAAAATGGAAAGAAACAAAAAAAAAAAAGAGGAAAAGGGAATAAAAATCACCAACTTGGTTGCAAATGCCTCAGTCTTGACCCCCGTCCACTGTTGACAGTTGTTCAGTTTGATCCTAATGAATGCTTTCCTTCCCCTCTCCCAACCCCCCCACCCCTTTCCTGGAAAAAAGCTTGGTGATGCTCACAGTTCAAGCTACATTGATTTATATGAAGCAAGATGTGAGATGGAGAGAACCCCCCCTTTGTGTTGTTTTTTTTCCATTGGAATCTCAGGAATTCTTTTAAGACATGGGGGGGGGTGTGTTTGGTAGCAATAGTCTAGAGTGTGTATGGGGATTGGACATGTAGGGGTACCCTTCTCAGACCCATTTGTCTCATTTCTTGCTGGATGTAATTGATTTTAGGAAGTCTTAATGGCATCAGTGTGATCCCAGTACACATACATGTATGCTTACAAAACACAATAAAATCAAATGAAACCACAAGAAGACATATACAGTCCATTAATTCAAGCCCCATTGAAAACAGTATAAAATCAGCACCGTTCAGGGCCCAATAGCATGCACGCCAACATCCCTGAGATTTCTGAAACAAATAAAATTCTTGTCTGGTCACTTATCTTTCAATTTCT
>NW_019091405.1:541927-570150 GCF_001949145.1 Acanthaster planci | reverse complement strand
GTACATGTACATGTAGATCAAGCACAGCATTTTCAGCTTAAATACAGAATTACCATCCATTTAGCAGAGACACAAAACAATATTAAACAGTGTGATTGCAAATACTGTTCTTCGTACTTGTAGTACAGGAACTTAAGAAACAGACTTTGCTCTGCAGTCACGCAAAAGTCAAGTGCTGTGCTTGCACAAAGGGTAAGTAAATGTACCTGGTAGAAGCAGTACACAGTACATATTAGCCACAGAAGTTTATTAATTTGTAATTAAAGGTACCTGCTCTGAGTGGAACAACAGAGGGCATGTTTTTTTGGTACTCACTGCACAGGCGTGCCATGAGGTGTGCAAGTATATGCGGGTATGACACGGAGCACACTGAGTACTTGTAACTAATTTGTTCCAGCATGTACATGTATGGTCTCTGCGTACACACAGAACGCGTGCAAAAACCCCGCTTGTCTTTCTTTTGCCGGTTGGGGGGTGCACTTCAGCTCGGGGTAGACTGGCTCCACGTTCAGTGGCCTCAGAAGTGACAATGAGAAAGACTGCTGAATCCATTGTACCAGTGCATTTCAATACATGTATGGAACGCACACACGAAAATCCCATGGGTTAACTGCTCCCGACTCACATGAAATTCAGTAATGCATAAGTGTCACCTGCGTATTCTATGCCTACTGGATCCTTAATGCAGACTAGTGCTCGAATGGAGCATGCTGGCACAGCGGTACGCATTGCTAGTCAGAGGAGATGCCAGTACTGCAGTAGCCTGGCAGTCAAATGCCTGCACTCTTAAGCTTGATGGGTTGTGCATTTTGGCAAGCCATTGAACCCATTGGGTGAAAAAGTGACGCGTGTGTACCACACCACCTGCCCATGGCTCCATGGGTGTTGTGCCTCCCTCACGTAATGGCTTCTCATTTTGGTTGTAGAATTAGTCAATATTTATGAAGGGACAAAAGCAGCCTGTCTTGTTCACACATGGAGGTTGTAATTAGCACTTGTCGGCTTTGCCAAAGCTGTGCCAAAAGGTCACAGCCTTCTCTGATGATGAAAGGGGTACCATACTTGTAGACAGTACTTGTAGGCCGTGACCTCGAGTCATTCATTCACTCATTAGTGGCAAGTACCGGTACTCCCTGCGAGCTGCAGTCACTGTCCCCTCACCTCCACTCTCACATTTGTGCTACATTCAGCTAAGCCTATACCAATTTATGTGTCCATGAATAGTTAATGACCATTCATCATCAGCTTGCCAGGTCTGGACAGCCAGTAAATTCTGAGCCGGGGAAAAGTGACTTGGGGAAAATTATATTTTTGTTATGCTTAAATCATTGATGTGGAAAGATCTACACATGTACATGTACAATGTACATCTGTACTTGTATGTACAGTGTATGTGGTTTTTAAGTATGCTATATGTCAGTTTGTATACGGAAAGGGATTACATCAGTCATGTTTACTACAGTGCTCATGTTTGTTAAATATAATAGAGTAGTGCGCTTTTATATCCTACTTACAAGGCAGTGGTAACACAACTTAAACAGCATTTTGGCTAACCTTTTTAAATGAAAATGCTTAAAAACATCCATGTGACATTTTTGTTGTCCATGTATGCACTTTGTGTTAAGAACACTTTTGTGTATGCATCACACAACTTCTGCATTCTTAAGTAGTCATTCAGCCCCAGAGTTTTAGTGGGATAAGATGCAAATTTGTATTCCTGTTGGACAGTCTGGAGTTGCAGACTGAAAGGAGTCCAAAACCCATCTTGCGATTGCTCGGAAAACCAAGGGATGCCAGCTGTCTTTGTTTGGCCAGGAGCTACTGGTACCTGATCAATGTGCATCCCAATAAAGACTAGTGGTCGGCTGTAAAGGCTACAACGGTTTCCTTGGGGAAAGAATATGCCCCCCATCTTGGCTTCCTGCCAGCCCCCCCCCATCCCACTACAATCAGGAGTTGAAGTACATGGGTCAGCATGTGAACAATGAGGCTATGAGCCCTGGCCCGTTGCTTCATTAATTTGATCATGCGCTTCGCCTGTCAGGCTGAGCGTATTGATACTGAGAATTTTGGGCAAATTTTGCGGGGCCTTGACTTCGTTGCGTCGGCGCGACTTATTTACAGTGCGCGCGTACATTCTGTAATTTTTGTCGTGGATTGAATTGTGCCTAGAGTGCATGAAGTAATGTTCAATATGCTTTGTAACAAAAGCCTGACTAGACCTGAAAGGTAAACATACATATTTTGGCATGCATGTGTGGTACAATTGCATAAGTGCACATCCATGTAATGTGTGTACACATTGAATGGAATACTTCATTTGACTTGGTTTTTATCAATCCTCCTTGATGTATTCATCAAAAAAGCAATGAGGTACATGTACGTTACGGCACGTGCAGCTACCGTACAAACAGGGGTTTAAAATTTCACAATTTGCTGTAAATTCCAGTAAGGTGAAGCACAACTCTCATTCAAGCTAACTACCGGTACCATACCTGTACTGTGTGGTATATTGTACATGTACACTGTACATATACATGTCCGTGTACATGGGCTTGCCAAGAACATGCACAGTTCATGGATATTGTGGTGCAGGGTGTCACGAGTGGAGGCAGGGAGGGGGTCTGTGCCTCCTCCCTCTCCCCGCCGGGAAAATTAATCTAAAAAATCAAAAATTTAGAGAAAAAAAAAGAAAAACAAAATCGAAAAAGTATAAAGGGGGACGAAAATCCCCCATTTGCTTGAAAATATCCTGAAAGATGCGTAGACCTCCTTCCACTGTTAATGGTTAGTCAATTTGCTGCCAATGAGTGCTTTGAGCTCCCTCCCCTGGGAGAAAATTGTGGGGATGCCCGTGTTTAGGCACATCACTGCAATTCACACTTGGTAAAGAACATCATCTTGGCAAGAAATTTTGCTGCAACAGGAAATCTGCAGGGCAATTTACATGTATTTCATAAGCTAGTGAAAGTTCATGTATGATTTTTATTCCTTAATGACTCACTCCATCTTCACATTTACACGTACAAGCTTGAGGAATGCACGTCTGGATTGGATCATTATGCGCACCATGTATGTACCGTATTTTGTCAAAACCCACATCGGTCCATGGTCCCTACAGAATCGAGTCATTGAAACTCTGATGAATATATCAGATGTTCTCCCGTGGGATTATTTGAAAATACAGTACCAGCGATCCATTTTGTAATATACCATACGATTTTTCATACTGTTACCGGTACATGTGAATGTAATCATCTGACTCACACCATTGACAGCAGAGTACTGCACATGCGAAATTTGTGCATTTCAAACATATTTTGTTATTAAACTTAAACGGTGTGACAGTGCAGATTTTTATGCCCTGCTTGCAAGTTTGTACATGTATGGTTAGAAGTTCGTGGTAAAAGTCAACCTTCCTGAATTCTGATAACACAAGCCCCATTCTAAGTATACATGCAGCTGTCAGACAGGAAGTGGTGTTCTGTGGCCAGCCCAAACCATCAGAACAGACTTTCAATAATCAGACATTTATTTACACTTTACAGGCCAATGCTGCATTCTAGTCTAATTACGAATACCACATAAACTTCCAAACACCCCTAATCCCTCTCCATGACGGCCCCTTCTCTTTCATCTCGTGATGACAATCTACATGTAGAAAAGAACAAAGTGTACTTGCCTCTTTAAAAGTACCTGCTAAATACTACACAGGTACACATTCAGTGTATATTACAAGTTACAAATGTAGGTTCATTTACAGGCCCAGTGGCCTGATCTGCTAGACTGAGTACGCAGTATTACACGGTGTGTAAAATGCAACCAGCATTTTCCCTCAAGTGTGTCAACTGTCAAGTGTTGGCCTAGTTGCCTGCAGTGGCATTGCATATATTGTAACACATCCAATCTTAATACAACCCGAGAACGGACCATGCTGTCTGAATTACATGTATATTGAGTACCCCATGTCTACATGTAAGGGGGAGAGGTGGGAGGACATGCTGTTACTTTTGGAATTTGCAAAAATCTCCACAAAATAGGCACTTGGTAAAAGTTGAACCGTCCCTCCCCCTTTGATCATACAACTGGAAGGGGTCAATGACAGGATGATATTTCAGTAAGGAAGGAAGTTGGACCACTCTGACCACTCATGCCCGAGCTGACCACCAGACCATAGGGCTGTGACCACATGGAGATAACCACTTGAATATATTGCACTGCAGATTACATTTGAAGTTAAGCGGCAGGTTAAAGCATGGTCTGCATGATTTATAGCGGTGGTAAGGTTAATGCTTCACTGAACAATGCACAGAGGTCTTGACGTAATAGATAAATGCAATACGTGTGAATGAATGCATGTAACCTTAACTTACATGTAGGCTTGTGAATGTAGCCATTGAATATGAAATTAGGAAAATGGAGAACACTTTTGCAAAATCACACATGCAACTGTACCTGATGTACATGTACATGTACCGGTACATGTGTATGTACATGTAATTACCAGTCCATGTCGATTTGTCTTTCAATTTCTCTTTAAAAACAAAAGGTTCTCTGAAAAAAGAGGAAGTTCACATTCTTTTTATGGAATCTCACGTGTTTTTCATTCCAATAGTTTCCCATATGGTCCTCAAGAATGACTCTTTCTTCTGCTTGTGCTTGATATTGACACTGAGGACAGATTCCTCACTGGGATGTGCTCGTGGTACATGGGGTATGCCATGCGAGTGTAACGATTGGAGGGGCATGAATACGAAAGCAGGTGCGCTCACTGCACTGGCATTTTCAGTGTTTGTGGATGCGTCCATCTTTGCATCGTGACATGCTTCATGTCTTGAATTATACAATTTATGTGCAGGCACGTGCAAATGAATATTTCAGCAGGAGAATAAACTTACCAGGGCAGGCAGGCATTGATCTTTCAGGAGTTTCTAGCACTTCTACATGTACCACAGTGACTGTACTCATGCATGGTCATTGATAGTGATTCATGTATGCAATAACAGAAAATTCCAACGTGCCACCATACTAGATCAATCAGTTTAGGGAGCTGTGGCAGATCCAATCCGTCAGATTTAGAAGATTTTAGTATCAGTGATCATTTCTCCGTCAGTGTGAGCGTAAATATGCAAATCCCTTGTAATCACAGCTTTATCCTAGAATATTTTCACTTTCCCCCAGAAAGTGTCGGCATTTTGTTTCTTTTGCAGACATTGCACTGATTTCAGATGTCCAGCGCGCAGTGTGCATAAGATTAAAAAGCTGCCTAAGTATAGCCTTGGGCGTGTTTGACAGTTACTTTGTTGTAACGGTATCACTTGTCCGATAAGTCACCTGCCAAGAAAGGCCATTGATGGTGCTCCGCGGAGAACGTCACTGATGCGTCTAGGGCAGTGACATAAGAGACGGGAGGATGAGTCATCAAATGACGACAGTGCACAAGCATTCACGGGGAGGGGGGGACAGAGAACAGTATTGCACCCAGCTAAATGATTTTAATAAAGAAAATTAGTGTACCTCAGGCTGATGTGGGGAGTTGCCTTGACTGCAGCATCGTCAGGTACCTAAAGAGTACCAGTATTTATTTACTGAAGGTGACAAATTGATTAACGTGGCGATTCCTGTTTTTTACAAAGCATTGCCAAACAGTGTGGATGGATGAATGCGTTTCACCAAGTTTTTCAACCCAACCATCTGATTAGATCGTCTCTGTTTGTGGAGTGGTCTCTCCAAACCATTTGTCATTGTCTGACAAACAATGAACTACATGTATCCACACACCCAACTTGCTGCCTAGCAACCGATCTGGCATTCATCATGTCATCTCTCAAAAGATTCATCAGCCTCTCATTCATCCCACACACGTGGCAACGTACACTGTACAGTAGTTTGTACAGCAAATGTTTCCCACAAATGTGTTTTCTGGGTTTTTTTTAGAAGAATATTCATTCTTCACACTTACATAAAAAAATGATGTTCTAATGTGTATTGTACATTGTAGTACATGTATTCTTACAAATAGGTCATTAGGGAGACATTTTGTGGTAAATTCTCCGACCTTAGGGAGACATCGGTCATTAGGGAGACCTTAGGGAGACATCGGTCATTAGGGAGACCTTAGGGAGACATCGGTCATTAGGGAGACCTTAGGGAGACATCGGTCATTAGGGAGACCTTAGGGAGACATCGGTCATTAGGGAGACCTTAGGGAGACATCGGTCATTAGGGAGACCTTAGGGAGACATCGGTCATTAGGGAGACCTTAGGGAGACATCGGTCATTAGGGAGACCTTAGGGAGACATCGGTCATTAGGGAGACATTTCCATGTCTCCCTAATGCCCCAGCTACGAGAAGGAGGCCAAATTTTACTGTCCAAATTTTGAGAGATGATAGATTAGGGTCTAAATTGAAAACATACAAAGTTTGGTTCAGATCAGATTAGGGAATATTTAATTATGGGACAGTAAAGTTTGTGCACGTTCTTATGGGAATGTCCCCCAAGTGACCCATTTTCGGTAAACAGCACATGTACCTGTTCATCTACACATGTATGGTATAACATATTTCACCAGACCTCCATGTATTGTACTTGTGTGCACATAGGTTTACATAAAACTGCAATTTCCTTTGAACGATAGCAAAAAAGGCAGATCCAGCACCATATTTCAAGGGAGACCAAAGCTCTATTTTTTTAGGGGGGTGCAAAAATGGAACATTTCTTTATGTGTGTAATTTTTATGTTTGGGGACTTGTTACATGCTGTGCGAGAAAGGGAAGTGAAATGCTCTCTAAAAGTCAATCCTTCCCTCATATTTACCAAACTTTTTTTGGCCCTGTGGGAGGGGGCATGGTCCCTGTTTCTCTCCCCTCCCCCCTCCCAACTGAACAGTATTGAAATAGAATGTTACATCGATGGGACAATGCTAATGCGATCGGCACTCACAGCAGACAGAGATTTTTCGTACCTACATGTACATGTAAGAGTGGCATATTGAGTCAGTTGCCAATCAATCGATTGCCATTTTAAAAAAGCTTTTTGGTCGCACAAGTGCATGTGTAATTCACTGACTGAACATTGTGATAGCAGCTTGCTGCAGTGTGTCTCGAGTGCCAGACAGCCCTTTCGCCATTGATCAACATTTATGATGTAATTTAATATACATTTTCAGGCGGTTTGCAATAACGTGAGCATTAATCATTGACAAGAATTCGCGGAAGCGTAAAGGGGTTACATGGACGTGACTGGTACACTTTCCCACTGTTTGTCATTTGTCACATCAGAATGGCAAGCAGATTTTTAATATTTGTTAATAAAACTTGACAATCACACAACAGCTGAACAAACACGGTTGGTTACAGTAAATGTACCGGTCAGCCTACATTTGTACATGTACATGTACTATGCATTGCAAAAAGGCCAGAAGTGTTACATTGTGCGTTTGTAATGTGAACTTGTATGTGCCAAATATTGAAAGGTTATCTGAATACATGTACGCAAGCTTATGAATGTTTTCTGAAAGCTCTAAGAATGTAAGTAGGCCTATGCAGAACTTGGTCAACTTTGTCAATGAAGGACAAACTTATTCATATCGGTACCTCCCCTGCAAAAATTCCAGCAACAACTATGAAGCCCAGATTTCTGCATTCAACTCCAAAGTGCACCCCGGGTAATTTCACTTGACAATTATTGGATTTCGAAGATTGATTCAGTCAGGCCGCATCAGTTAATTTTTTGGGTGGGCTTTTGTTTAATTCTTTAGTCAATAAATCTGCCTAATTCAGGCCACCACTTACACACCTTCTGTTGTCAATGCCTTTGAAGGATCCCAGTGCCTGAAACAGTCCAACATTTTTCTCAATTCTTTCGCAGCCAAGAAATCCTGATGTGAATTTCTGTATTCTGTTCAATGCTACATGTATATGAGCCGTTCCATGAAGCTGTCAGGCACACAAAGCCATGTTTGATGACAATTTTGCATCCATTGATGGAAAATCTCCAAAACTTCACATTAAATGTCCCAGCTTCTTGTTACGAGTGGTGTGTGGTGTTCCCTGTCATTCATGTGGTGTCAAACTGGTGCCCTGAATCTAAATTTGTTACCAAAATGGATGAAAATGGCATAGTGCCTTGTTAAATATGAATCCACATTGCATCGGACCTCCAAATGCTTTGTAAAAATTCTAGGAACAGTCATAAGAGCTACAGCCAACATGCATGAGTAAATATTCCGAAGAGTCCCTAGACCTCATCCTCAGATGTGCCCAACCGTCACAAAATTTGCCCCTAGC
This sequence comes from Acanthaster planci, assembly GCF_001949145.1. Next base: position 561,860 of record NW_019091405.1, on the reverse strand, counting down.
TTCACAGAAAGGCCCATGTTGCAACATTTTCATCACGATCATCGATCGTTGATGAATTACCAGGACCTTCTATTCCACAGCTAGTGCTTTACAGTTGGACCTTCCTCATCACCACTGTCTTTCGTTCTCATCCCTCAGGTCAAGGAAGTGACGGAGAAGCTGGCTTCCATGAGACGGGGCTCGGGAGAGAGCGAGCGGAGCCAGGCCCTCAACAAGAGGATTCAAGCCTTGGAGGCGGCCTGCCAGGAGAAGGAGGACGTGATACGACACCTGGAGAAGCAACTCACGGAGCAGGTGAGACTGCAGCTGTGTGGAAGGAGATCCTGTCTTTCTTTCAGAATGCTTGTCATTCGTGAATGCATTATCTGTGATTTGTGCCAGCTGATACTTGCATCTGTTTTGACTTGTACAGTACAATCCTTTTGAGTGACATTAGCTAAAGCCTAATGTAATCCCCTCCCCATCCCAGATTAAGCCCAAACCAGTACAAATTTGTTTCAGACTAACTAGAATTGAGACCAATGTAGTCCAGGGTAACTAAGACAAAGACAAGCGTGGCACTGGTCACCTAGAGCAAAGACGGTTGCAGCCCAGATCCACAAGAATTGATAATGCAGTGGGCCCAAGCCAACCAGAGCCAGTACAAACCCGGTCCAGATCCTTTCCACTCAGACAGACCTGGCCCCAGACTTTGCAAAGACATGTCAAAACTTCTCAGGAACAATTGCGGTGGGATTAAATTAATATCCAGCCATTTTTCACCAGGTGGTAGTCTGTAGGCTGGGAGACATAATTTAGAGAGGTCGTCCCAGTCAAGGTTGTAACCAGATCACGGGACATGGAGTTTACCTTCTTTCAGCTCTTGCCCTATAAAATCCTTGCTCTCCTGGATGGCTTCCCTTTTATCACCTTGCATGCACATGTACTGTATGGGAACTACACTTGGAAGGAGGGGGGGGCGCAAGTTGTGGGAGGAGATGGGAACCCAGGGAGCTGGGGCACCTACGTGCATACATGTACATGTAGGGGTTGGCTTACAGACCGGGTAAAGGATCGGGCGTTCTCAGTTCTTCCTCTTTTTTGTGTGATCCAAGAATTTCATGTACATGTACATGTACACCTGCTTATGGTAAGCAGTGCATCCTTAGTTTGAAAACTACCCATACACAGATAATGAAAGTAACACTCCATTTTCAAGTTTGAAAATGTTGGAAATGATACTTTCACGCGAACCCTTCATCATTTTTCTGACGATTGCCTTCCTCACGCAACCACTAAGCCAGAGACAGGCCAGCGTCTCATGGGAGCCGGGACTAATTTGCTAGGCCTACTGAGAGGTGAAAGGCAAGGGGTAGCAGCTGGCTAGTCCACAAGCCATATCACTTTACTTCCATCAGGCGCTGTTTCATAACAGAATAGGAACTAATGGTCCAGTACAAATGGCACTTTAAAGCGATGGCTAGGTGTCCAATTTTATTGTCTAAACTGCTCTGTCTTTATGTACATGTAGTTAAAAGTTATTGTGACACTTCATATATGTACAGAAGATTAAGATGGACTGTCACGATAGTTGAAATCAAGTTTTAGGTTTATGCCACTCCTACATGTACATGTATGATGTATGTAAAAGAAAATAATGTGATGTGAAAATTTAGTCTGGTAACAATGCAGAGTGAAACCTGAATTTTAACTGCCCATATGGTATTTGGGTTTAGGTTGCACAACTTATTTCCTGTAGATTGTAAGCGTTGTGATACACATCCAAATGGTTGAAGAGATTCGAATATTGCACGTATGTATTTTTAACTATGAATCATCTAAAGATACACTGTGTTGATGTATACTTTTAATTTACATCATACCCGGTAATTTATCATTTATTTAGATATAGATTTCTTTTTTAATTCTTCAAACAAGGCATACATGTATGTCAACTTTGAGGTTTAATTAAAGAAGAATTTGCTGTTCCATTTGTTAATATCACACTAGTATGCCATGGAAAAATCATGGCACTGCTAAGCTACAACAGTGATCTGTCCAGCAAAGCAAATTACAAATTCAAGAAGCTGTGGGCCCTACTGCGGGAGGCTGCATGCCCACTGGGAATTAGTTTCATGTGAAAACTTCTCCGGTTTCCAGCCTGTCAAAAGCACAGTACAAGTTGACACGTTGCAAGGCATTCGTCTTTTGTGCCTTGCAGGTTCAAACGCTCCATCCAGAACTCTACGTATTTGTGAGTGTGTACAGTGCGAACTTGGCTTTGCACAAAAGCCATGGTGTTAGAGGTTTAATTTAGAGATGTAAATCATACGTTTCATTTATTGGTGACATGTTCACTCATGCGAGTATCCATCCATGGAATTTTTCCTGAGGACATGTGTGTAGGCCTATACATAAAGCCGTTCAGTAATTTTTTTTTCACAGTAGATGCATTTACTTGTACATGTATTTGTACAGTGGTGGATCTAGTGTTTACAAAAGGGGGGAGGGGCAGCGGAGCCAAATGGAGGAGCAAAGGGGCATATTTTAGTGATGTTTGGCTTCCAAGTTTTTATTTGTTACATATAGTAGCAGTAGCGAAAATACAGAGAAAAAAAGACAGCTTTCTCCCTCAAGATTAAAAAAAAAAGTAACAGAGAAAAGTCCCCCTCCCTGATCCACTACTGTTCATGGGCCTGTGTGCAGACTCTTCAGAAAGAAGCTGTGTGTTAAAATGGAACACCATAAACACATGCATTGTACATCACATACCATTACCGAGGTCCAATCATACCTTCGCTTATGTTCACATACATGTACTGTACATGTACATGTACACTGTATGTCACTTAATAACTGTGCTGATGAATTAATGAATTAGGTCATTATATACTGTACTCATATATACTGGTATATGGAGTCCAATTGCAGTTACCCAATTTACCCTGCACAAAACTGTACACTGCTCTGTACGAACATGTACTTTAGATATTAGAAAGGTTCACGTACCAACGGCAGTGCATAAACACATTTAGTTCAACTATTATGTACATTGTACATGTAAACTTATGTGAGCGGTCAGGCATTGTTTTGCTCTATTTGCAGAAATGCATACAATCTTGCATGAGCTGTTTGAGAGTCCAAAATGGCAGCAACCAGTGAAAACCTAGTGTGTGGCTATAATACTCAAAACCAAAATATAAAAATGTAAAGAAACAATGAGAATCTTTTTATTTTCTCTTCGATGTTTTCAAATTGTGCATAGCAAGTGAGATATTGTGCCGCATGAACATGCATGGTTGATAGTGAGTTATGTATGAAATCCATAAGACAGCACCAACTGATGGCCTATCCAGTGCACTAACTGCACTTGTACATATACATGTACATACATGTACATGTACGGTGGGCCTGCCTGTTTGCTTGCAAAACTTCTCCAGTTGTTAACATGCCTCCTCTAGAAAGACTGAATAAAGTGATGTTTTGTGGTACACTACATCCATGTACATGTGGGCACATATCCCAACTGGGTGTCTGATACTTTAATGTTTTAAAATGTGAGGACGGTTAGTATAGAAAAAAGACTCTAAAAAAGATGGTAGAAAAACATGAATAATGTTTTGGGGCATTAAAAGTGCTCGGTGGACAAGCAGGTCATGAAATATTTTGAAGTTGCGCACGGGTCTCCACGCAATTACAAAAATTACGCATTATATAGTCCATGCTCATATACCGTACCAGTAGTTATGGAATTGTTTTGTTTTCTGATTGCTCCTCAGCGAGAACTCCGACTGGAGGACAGCCGATTGGTGGATACCAAGATAACTCAAATCAAGGAGTGGGTAGCAACTACTGTTACTCAGGTATTTAAACATTTTGATTTGACACACAATTTATGCCCAGCGAATCCTAATAACTTCCCAGTGGTTCAGCTGACCAAACATTTATACCGAGATGTCGCAAATGCCAGTCAAATTGAAGGGTACCAGTAAATGCAGTAGGTCTATACCGGTACGTACATGTCAGTGTTGTATCCGAGACCTTGCTGTCCAAGACCAAGACCAGGTCTCGAGACCTACAGCACTGATACATGTACTAGTACATGTACATGTATGTACTGATAACATCACACTTTGTTAGTTTCCCTATGGAGCCAGTGGGGCTCATGGTCCAGTGAGCATCATTATCAACCACACAATGCATAGCACATGTACAGTGGCTCACAAAACTTTTGCAAAATGCATCTTGGTAAAATGCAAACATTGCTGACTTTTTTTCAAAAAGACAAAAGAAAATCCCCACAAAAAATGACGAATCCTTCTGAAGGGCCAACTAGTATTCAGGAATTGAAAGAATCTTGGAAGTTTTAAATTAAGTAAGAAAAAAACCTAATCACTATTACTGCATGCAGTCATGTTAAGTAACTCTATAAAACAGGCACGATACAATATAGCATAGACGAGGTCGTCAGGATGTGACTTTTTTTTTAATGGATGTTGAAGTCACATTCCCAAATTCTAGGTCCTTTTTCAAATGCATGTCCAGGATTGACTTGTATGTGACGTAACAATAACCACCACATCTTGTTACATGTGTACGGTACTTCATTTGTTCTTTTCACAAATTCAGGCAATTTGGACGTGAGCTTGAAAGTCAGTGATTCAAAAACATTCAACGTCCATTCTGACAGAAACTATGAAGAAGCATATTGTGTCCATTTTAACAGTGTAATTCCCAGTGATAATTGCTTTGAGATTCTTGCATTCCCAAGCGGGAGTTTCTTTGTCTGAACTGTCCCACTCCCTCAGAGGAGGGGAAACATTCAATATCCTTTCACTCGGTGTCATCCTTTTGACATGTGGTATGCATTTGGCATTTCAGCGGCTATTTTTACGACGGGATGAGGAAATGTTCTGAAGTAGTCCATGTAGTCGATTTATAGCATTACACAGACACAAACCCTTAGAGAAATCCGTGGAAATGGCTGCAGTTACGCTACCTGTATGTGGTGTGCTACTGATACACTCTAAGAATGTTCCACTGTTCATTTGTTCACGTCCTCTCGATTTCATTGTGAGATATAAATAGACTTGGATATTTTCTTGGATTTGCCCATGGTTGTCACCTAATTATGTATGTTATTCATGTACATACAACTGTACATTGCCGGTGCATGTATGCACCTGTGACATTTAAATATGTCACATTTTTGGAAGTACCCATTTTGTAATGAAATATTCATAAGAGTTGTACAGAGTGCAAAATGATACCTGCATAATAAATGAATATCATGTACAATTCATACTGTGAATGGTCATCTACATCTACAGTATGTATTGCACAGAATCCTTTTAAGAACCAAATTCTCCACAGATTTCTTTAAAATATGTGCTGTAAATGCACATGTACATTGTACATATGTGCATACATGGTACATACATTGTTAGAATGTTCCAGTAGTCTGTGAAAATGGTCGTTTCCTATTCTACAAAATTACACAGAATTCTGAGAATCTCCGGAGTGACCTCAGTTATGTGTATTTGCACAGAAGAGGTGCAAACTACATGTATGTCTCTTTGTTTTGTGCCTGTCACATATTTGAAATCTGTCTTGTGCAAATTATATAGACATACACGTACCAGTATGTTGAGAATTCAGCATTTTACAGCCAGTCACATGCATCTTGGACAAATGGATTTTTAAAAGGTGTGTCTGAGCTCTTGAACCAAGCTATTATCATTCTAAAGCTGGGTAGCTCACATGTTCATGTATTCCTATGGGCCATGTTTTCAGTACAACACTGTCCCAATACCTGTGCACTGTGCAGTATACCATGGAGGAAAGTGTAAAACTATCAATGCTCACAAAGAGATATATTTCCCAGTTGCATTGATGCCTTGAGCACTGACGCAGGAGACATGTCATGCTAGCTGAGCATGTACAAATGAGTTATCAGCCTGCTTACTATCATGACAGTTCCATGTTGTCGATAACGGTGCCGGTTCTGGGCATTCAAACATGGCCACAGGACTTGATGATTGCTGTCCTTTACGTGCTGATACAGGTGTAGAGTGAAAACACCTGTGGGCATAGATTGACGAGGTTTCTGATTATTTTCTGATGCATCTTATGGCACGCAGTCCAAGCAGGCTACCAGTATGGATGGAGATTGCCACAGCAGCAGTGCTCAGATAGCAGGGGTCACTGAACTTGCGAGCTTTTTGTCCAGGATTCCAAACCTTTGCTGTAATAGATACATTTACATGTATGCTCACAACTGGGAAGCTATTATGTGTTTCCTGTTGGTTGACTTGGGGTGAGGGGGGTATCATCAAGGCGGTTAGGCCTGCATGGGAGATCTACATGTACTTAATTTAAAAGACCCTGCCCATTTCCTGAGGACAGTGGAGCCCCTTTGTTTCTCCAGCGTTCAATTCTCTGATCTGCCATGGCACAACCTGTGGATACCCTGGGTGTGATCTACTGGTTTCTCCATACATGTACACTGTAGAGTCTATATTTTTCAAGGGTACACAAAGGAAGATGGAGACTGTACAATGTACAAGTACAGTAGGAGGGGTGACTCTTTTGTGACTCGGAACCAGAAAGCAGAAAGTGAAAAGACTTTTTTTTCCAGATTTTCTTTTTTTTGGGGGGGAGAGATAGGTCAGAGACCTGGAAGTTGCAGAGGACCATCGCAAAAGCAAAATGATAACATCCAAAAATAAAATCAAACTATGCACTTATTTAACATTTGAAGGAAATGGGCAGGACCACAAAACATACATGAAAAGATAGTGTTTTGCCAGCTCAACTTCAACTTCAAGAACCTACTTTGTCTACCGCATGCAGAGCGATAGGCTCTCTGTGGATGTCTTTGTTCCCAGCCTCAATCAGACCTATTGTGTCCCAGTATGGAGACTCCAAGGATAAATCAATTCTGCCCTCTGTAGATCCATTGTTCGAGTTTCCCTTCTGCCTGAGAGTCCCCTTCTCCAGCCTCCACCCTGCCAAGTGCAAACAGACCAAGGCCTCTTAATCATTTGACAGTCTGTGTTTATTTTTTCGTTATAATTTAGCAATAAAGGAGATGGCGGCCTGGGCAACATACGCTTGCAATATTTTCACCAGACTGACTCATGGGACAGTTATTGTCTGGGTACACGTATTTGCTGTGTGTTGAATGGGGGGAACGGTATCAGAGGTCCCATTTGGATAATGAGAACATTGCGCTGTCAATCACAGAGACCGCATGAGTGACGGCTGGCGTATTAAGTCTCATTGAAGTCAGAGGAAAGACGGTTGCAACCTGATAGCACAAAGCGCTGACTATCTTGCATCTGTCTGCGTCCCGGCCTTGGCAGATGGGTATAATCCTGTTAGAATCCGGCTGCCGTGAGGCTTCATCTTCTATTTTAGTCCTGTCAATAAATGAGACATGTCATGTACACATGTGCGTGTACACTGTACATGTACATGCATAGGGTATACAAAGATGCTGCAAGGCAGGATGTCCACAGTCACAATGCAATTAAGAATGAAGCTTTGAAATTGATCCAGCCACTCATTTCAGGCCCTGTTTAACACGTTTGTGGCACTAACACAGTTTTAATTACCACATGTTATTTTCGGACAGAAACTTGGCTTTCCGGATAGTGAGAGCTTTAACATTATTATCTCATTTCAAATTGTGTATCTTTTTCCAATGTACAGTACAGTAATATAATTTTAGTCACTGTACATAGGAAAAGATAGATGCAGGTACGGTATTATGTACATCTATACATTGCGGAAGAAAAAGCCACCTCTGGCATCAAACGTTTTTAGTAAGCAGCTACACTGCACACATGAAGTCAGGTAACTGCTCAGGTAACTGCTCAGGTGACATCACTGTTTTGCCTATTTGGATAAATTAGCATAAAACAAGCCTTTCAACATCCTTACACCTGGTGTAGTTACTTTTAACATGAAGAAATTTTGAAGAGGATGTTTCATTCAAGACTTAATAACACTCTGTTGTATCAGACCTGCAAAACGTTGCGAACATTTGTAATGGGACATCATATTGTTCTGAGGGACACATTATGGATAAATGAGCATGCTCAGTATGAAGTACAGGTCAATTTTGGTGCATGTGTATATACTGGAAAGACTTCTTAAAAAATTTTCAGCTTACATTGACAGAGAAGCAATATGAACATAAAATTGTGAAAGTTTGAACACATCTCAACAGACGCTCTGTGTTGAAATTTGAAAATCTGAATGCACTTTCAGGTTTGCTTTTATACTGCATGTGTGCACATGTACTTTGTACCATTAGCATTGACCAGCCTTCAGAAGACAAGTCTAACACCATATTTAGATTTACTTTCTTGCTTGGTTTTTCAGCTCATGGCTGAGCCATTCCCCGAACAGATCCACCTGAAGACTGTCTTTAATTGGAAGCAGGATAGGGAGAAATCATGTACTTGTACTCTCCTCTCAGACAGCAGATGGACCTGTCATGTTGGCAGGCCAGCCCTTATCCTTGTCATTGTTTGTTGATCTCTAATAATAAACCACAGGCTTTTCGCTGGTCTGTTTTATAGTCAGTGTGAAATTGGCTGGGGGGGAGGGGAGATTCAGTGTTGGTTGCTAGTTGCCGGACTGGAGGCCAGGGATTTGGTTGCTGAGTGATTTGTGAGGCCCGTCAAACTTTGGTATCGGTGGAAATTGAAAATTTGTCTCTGCCAACAGTTGAATTATTTATGACAAAGGAGAGAGTGGATTTTGGTGAGAAGTGGTCTGGCCCAGGGCATGAATGGAAAAAAAAAACAGAAGAAACCTGTAAGATGAAAGAAGTTCTGCTGGATGAATCGTGCTGCTAAAGACCGCTTGTCTAATTTCAAAGATTAATTTAAAACTGAGACGAATTGGTCAGACACATTCACCCTAGCCGCCTGGGCATCTTTGTGAGGATGCTTGCTTCCCCAAATCCTCTAATCCCAAAATAGCGACTGTACATGTAGTGGCTAGTAGGCATACCCAATGCCATGAGATTGCATGAAATGTGGTCCAACAAAATGAGTTGCGACAAGGCTCTTTCTGAAAGAATCTTTCACTGTGTAAATTGATACGAACCCTCAACTTTTGCCACTTTAATATTGTCCAATTCCATCAAGATGCCAAATTGAGTGATAATGTACATGTACATATATATCAAAACAAAAAGCTCAGTTTTAGAGAGCTTTCTAATGCAGATTTAAACAAAATAACGGTAATGAAAACTTGCCTAAAGACTCATTTTGTGGGATCCAGTCACAACTTGACATTGCATCTAGGAAATTAGGGTTAAACGTCCTTCAAGCAGCCTGTAAGTAGAGCAATCCACCCACTTCTTCCCCCATGCAGTCCTGCAAGACCTTCCGAAACTTCCCGATGAAATTCAAAAATCTCATTTGGTTAGGGTTAATAGTCTTCTTTCAAGGAGTAAATGTCTCGTGCATATAACCCATCTATCTTTCATTCTGAGAATCTACAGGTCTTTGAAATAGCAGGGAAAAAAGGACTGCCATAAAGTCTACAGCATACCTTTATTGGTACAAAAATATAATCTAATTGTACATTGGTGTTTGATTTCAAACTGTGAAATAAAAGGTGACACAAGTGAATGATTTGTCTAATTACATTACCCATAAGTTTATTATTTTTTCCCCATGCAGTTGGAGGAAGAGAACAGATGTTTGCGAGCTGAAAATGTGCTGCTAAGCACTGGACGGGAAAGCTTAGAAGGTACATTTACCACTGAAAAGCACAAAATGTTCTACTTGCACAAAAGTGTGACTTTTGTTTTTTCAAATTAAAAAAAAAGGAACAAACCTAGGGCGTTATTTGAAACAAAACCCTCATTGCGTATGCATAAAAGCATTCCTAGAATTCTGACTCATCTCTGTGTGTGCACAGTACATGAACATAGGAATGCAGCAATCTGTCATGGTTGCATTTTCATTACTGCCTGATGTTGGCCCATAATTGAAATTAATTGACCATCAGAGCAAATAGAAATGTGCAAGGCAGGTTTTAGTAACCCATTCATTCTGCAGGTTCATGTAGCATGAATCCAGGCATGCATTTTAGGACGCAACTCTGGAATCAGACACAGTTCTCTTTAAATTAACTTCTGATATTGAAGTGTTGAGTGTTAAAGCTCGCCAGATAACCCTCAGAAGGGAGTCCTGTTACAGGGCCATGTGGTCAAGTGGCTAGGGTTTGTAGCTTAGGGTGGGGGGTTCAAATCCTGGCAGGCGGTTACGTGTTGTGACTTGGGCAAGTCACTTCACCCCTCTGAGTCTCTCTCGACCAATCTGAGGGGACACTGTTGCAGTGCACTGGCAGCACACTCTGTCACATTAAACTTGAGGGACACACGCTTTTGGCAAATCACAACATCCCATTGATAGAGGAAGCAGGTTATATACATGTCCAACCTGCATATGAGTTTTGCCACCCACACAGTAAATACATACAAATGCTTTCTTTTTCTTTTGTTTTTCCAAAACTGTCCAGATTTGGAAATTGTGTCAGCGCTAGCTCACTGTCAGCATTGTCAAGTTCTCTGGAAGCAGAATTGTCTACTGTTGAGTGGCAATTCCACAAAACTTTGTTTCATAATTCCATGTTAAGTTTTCAAATCGATTCTGGTCATTAGAGGCACACTGTGCACGATTCTCATGTCGATTTGCAGTTCTCTATGTCTTTTTCTCCTCAGTCAGTGTCAATATGCCACCAAGTAGTTTTCATAGCTTTTGTATCTCACTTTCAGAGGGCACAGACCAAGAACCAAGTCAAAAACCATCACCACCTCGGCCTACATCAGTCCTGTCCGAACCGCCTGAGATTCCAGCTCGCCCCACCTCGTCTAGCATCAGGGAACACCTCCAGAGCATCTTGGATGAGAGCAGATCGGCCGGAGATGCCCCCAGGAGGCCCAAACCCCCGGCGCGAAACAGGAAGAGCCCCGACGAATCCCACGTCTCAGCCCTGATCCAGGTTCATGAGGAGTTCATCAAGCAAGGGGAGGAGAGGCCCCTGAGGGATGAGACCTTCAAGTGTGCAGCCTGCGAGAGGCGCATGAAGCTGCAGGACTCATGGATGGTGGTCCGGGAGGAGGTGAGCAACAACACCTGGCCCCGCAGGCAGCCCCACCACGCCCATGATCTCACCAAGCAGCACAGCTATGACGAGCATGGCCCAACGGTGAGCAACATCACGTGTGAGCCAGAGCCACGCCGGGACCTCATCGTGCACTGCGAGTTTTGCGGTCACGACGGGGTGCCGGTGCACGTGGAGTCGGATGAGGAGGAACCAACACCAGGGATGCTGTCCTCAGATCAGTTGCTTGGCAGTCAGGCATCCCTGATGTCTTTGTCGGATAGTTCTCTTGCCCTGCAAGCTCCCCCGCCCACCCCTGCGTCCCCAGGCACTGGAGGAGCTAAGAGTCTTGCCCACAGCTTGATTCAAGCCAATGATAACCCCACAATAACCAATAATAACAACGACTCACCCTCATCAGATGCAGTAAAGCTGCCGGGTACCCTGGAAGCTCTCGCTGACTCAGTGTCGGCAACAGCCAAGGTTCTTCACCAGTCGTCCAACAGGAACAACAACCAGACTCCATCCTTTTCGGAGGCTATGGTTGATCACACCCTAGACTCCTTAGAAGATGCAGCCCAGTCGCAGATGGACACAGAAACTACTGCAGAGGACGACGACGACGAGGTTTTCCTCAAAGATGGGTTTGTGCCCGAGTCAAGGAACAGCGACTATGCCGACCTTTTCCAGGAGGAGATTGAAAGCAGGCCCCCAAAGAAATCCGAGAGCAAGTACCAGAGCCTGACCTCCTTCAACACCACCGTGGTTTTGGGGAAGGACGACGACGACTACGACGAACCGCCTGATGACTTCTTCAGCATGGACAGTCCCGAGGAGTCCGTTAAACCGGACATGAAGATGGTTGAAAAGAGCAACCCCACCCCACCTCCCCCTCCTCTGCATAAGATGCCACCTTGGGTAAGAACAAGAGTCAGCTGTGGACTTCCTGCATTATTTACTCCCGATTAAATACTTCCATGCATTGATTATTCAGAATTTGGGGGGGGGGAGTTGACTATCTCAAACCACTGTGACAATAAAGGCTTCCATTAATTCAAAAGATTGTCCAAAAGTCTGTTTACTTCTTAACATGCTATTTTAAATTGAAAAGAACATTTCAAAGTCGAGTGCAGCTTGAAACCTCTTCCTTTATTTATCATTTTACCATTTTAATGATCGTGACTAGATTATTATGTCTGATTTTAGCAACTAGTCACATGATCCAGAACACCGTACACTTTTTTTAAAGTAATTCATTCCAGACTACACCTCTTCCATATATACTCAGTCAGCTACTGCAGACAGACTTGGCGAACTCCTGATATGACAACATTCAGCAAGTGCACTCACAAGTGTACACATACACTGTGTATACTGACGAGTGATTGTTAACTATAGAAATCAGAAATGGTCAAAACTACAGCAAACGGTTCTCTTCCAACAGTAACTTCCTTTCAGATTCTGTGCCAGTTGTGCACACACAAAGGCATGATATTCCTCTTGTGAAACCAAGTAGCTCCTCAAAGTCAAATTTTGCACAGAATTGTGGGGTTTTTTTTAAACTTCTCTTTATCGACAAGTAGTACATTTTCATATTTGGTTTGGTTTGCAACAGGAGAACCGTATCTACACAATTGCAGACAGAGGGATGACCTTATCGTCTTGCATCAACAACATGGCCAGCCCATCTAAAAGTAAGTGCTGTACCGGTAGTTGAATCTCCATAGGGTCAAAGAAACACAGCCATGGACCTTGTAAAATGTACAGTGCTTAATTTAAAAGACCAGGGCTAAAAGACCAGGATGAGTTTAGAACACAACGCTGTCGAAAATGTAAAATAAAGAAAAGAAACTATTTAGGGTTTTATAAGTAAACTGATTTATTTCAACCATACAAAATATAAGCAATTCAACAATTGAAGGAGCGCTGTTGGTTTCCCAAGATTCAGTTTTTGAGTTGCAAGTCACTGTCCGTGTCATGTGACAGCACTGTAACCAGTTAAAATTTTTCGAGTACCAGTGCTTGATTGGGAACTCTAGAATTCACAAGTGCGCAGTGTCTTCGCATGCGTCTGATTGCAAAGTTGACGTAGTAGCTGCTATTAGTGAACCACATGTGACTGTATTTCAACCAACCAGAATAAAGAATCAGCAAGAGGTGTGTTATAAGAGTGGCTATGACAGTCTTCCAGTTCATTGTACTCAATGACTTTTCTTAGCAAAATGACGTTCAATCATGTCATGGAAGTTTTCATATTTAGTCTCAGAAAGTCCTGGGAAAACTCATGGAAGTTGGATTCCAGATTGGTCTCCAGGTCTCTAGTCAAAGCAGAGAAGTTTGTCTAGAAGATTTACGTGCTTAGTGCAAATCAGCTGAAAACCAGTGATGAGAAGTATGCAGTTCATGGCATTTTGACCGGTATTCAGCTTTTGCTGAGCGATACTGTCTTTGCTTAGCAAAGCTCCCTTGCTCGGTAGCTCTTTGGAAAATAGCCGCTAGCCAAGCCAGACAGATCTCCTCAACAGACCTTGAGGTGCTTCAGTTAATTTGCAGGCCAGTGTAATGGCATCCACCCGTCGGAATTTCTCAGTGGACCTCTTGTTTATCTGGGGAGGAGGAGACTCCAATTGGGAGAGAAGGGGGGAGGCTTGTTTTCCCACGTGGTGTTGAAAGCAGAGGAAACCTTTCATTTTCCCAGGATGTCGTTTAAAAAAAGAGCCGTCTCAGCTGATAAGAAAAAAGTTATCCGTAAACATTCTGGTCTCATGGGTATTAGAGTGCCTGTGCACAGGGTCCTGACTTTGCCCCCAGTTTTTTTGCTAACAACTCAGGTATCGGCCACAAAAAAAGGTAGTCCAAAAGAAAAATAGTTTAGCTGTGTTCATTTCAGTCAGTGTAGATTTCTCCCTGGAAATACTTAGTTAGCATTAATTGGCATTTGGGCAAACCATGTGGGTGATAAAGTAAGCTATGGTGTACACTTCGTGGGTAGTGATCGGTGTTGTTTTTTGGGGGGTGCACGCATTCTTCAGAAGATAGACGTTAGTGGCCTTCTTGCGTTTGTCAGGTAAGATGAGCAGAGTGGTGCATGCTGTCTTGATAACTGTTTTTAACACGTAAAGTTGACCAGTGCCATGTTTTCTTCCCTTATTGGCACGAAGAAATCTTTACACAGTCTTGCAGTCGCTCGGTCTCTTGAATGCAGTAGCTTCCAAGTGTTTCCATGGAGACACTTGAGTTTTGTCAGTCTGTCGGTCTGTTTTTGACCTAATGGCAGTTCATGGTACATGTACATTGTATTAGTATGTGCATATATGCGTCCTTTATAAGGGGTACAATGGGAAACACTCTTAATGGTACATTTTGAAGGGATTCAAGGCCACAAAGTTTTATTATGAGTCCGTAAAGCATGGCTGGTACTTTCAGTAAAAGTGGGACAAGATGCTGAGATCGTAATTTGGTTGGGTTCTGAAATGCAGGTTTTTCTAAAGAATTGATATTATGCGCAAAACGAACATGGTACTGATGGTTCTCCATTTTCCAAAATATTTTCCAGCAAGTTTTGTAATAACACTTGCCTGACAAATCACCAACAGTATCAAGTGTCACAACATAAGTTTTCATTTCCCAGTTGGTTACATGTGAAATCACAATATAAATACTGCCATTTGTAACCAACCAAAAATATCTGTTTACCCACATGCCTACTATTAAAGGTAACATCATACTTGCAAATTCACCAGAAAAGGTGTAATCTGCCAGAAATTAGGCCAGTTTTAGTATTTCATTCACAGTTATATGTTACATGGCAGCTCTGCCCATGAAAGACCAGGGGCCAGTTTCATAGATCTGCTCATTTAAGTGGGAAAAAACTTTGCTTAATAAACAAAGGTACCAGCTCAAACTCTATCTAATTGTCATGCTAACCCCAAAAACAGCTTCGTACAATGCCAAGACAATATACATCACATGGAGTTTTGGCTGGTTTTACCTGATTTATCAAGTAAGGTCTTCTTGTGCTTAAGCAGATCTTGTGCTTAAGCAGCTCTATGAAATTGGCCCCTGTTTACTCCCTGTGATATATGCAAGAGGACATTTTGGAATCAGTGGAGGTCCCTGCAGATCTACCAGACTGCAGATGACAGAAAAATAATCTCACCATAATTATAAAATACATTGCATTTGTCCAAAGCTGTTGTGTTTCTCCCCTCCAAAGCTTGTCCTGCCCCTATATGCCAATCTTGGGAAGGCTCTAGCACCGCAGCCATGTACAAAGACATGTCCGTACCGGTTTATACCACTCTCAGAGGGGTAAGTATTCCTTGACCTCAGTTGCCCCCCCTCCTGTTTTTGATCTTCAGTGGTATATTGAGTTGAAAACTGCAAGGTCTTTTTTGTCAAGGTCATACCTCATTCATTATGCATTATATTGATCGAAGCCATTTAGTCTGGTTTGTGTTCTAATCCTGTTGTGTTATTGATAAATAACTAACTTCCACATTTATTAGACATACATAAAGGAAGAAATGCAAGATTTTCTTTCATTCTGAAAAGCTGAAAAAAAAAACTGAAAATGCTGTGTGATTATTGGATATATGTGAAATTTTTAACATCTGCTGAAGAGCCCAGGATGCAAATCTCAGCAGGTTTTAAGGAAAAATGCTGTTATATTTGCTTTTAGTGAAGTCCGCCTTCCTTTCAAATTGGAATGAAAGCAGAGTTCTCAGGTTGTCATTTAAAAATACACCAGCTTGCTTTTAATGCTGTACTTCACAGGAAATTATATCAGTTTTATGTTTTTCTCTCACAGATCCTGTTATTCAGAGAGAAAAAAACAAACTTTCCTTTCTACTTATTTATGCTATTTAAATACACATTTTCCTGCCCCCCAACTTGAAAACAAGTTAAATCCAATTAACGCACTACAGGGAGAAAGACTCCCAGGAGAGTACTTCTGCATCCTCGGTGGCATCCGTCCAAACCTCACACAGCCTTCAACTTTTTTTATTGGCTGAATCCACCCACAATTTTTTTTTATGTTTCCTGGTTTCCTTCACCTCCATCCCTCATCCCCCCCTCCTCTCTTTCTCTCAGCATGCTGACCAAATACGCAGCACGCCATTCAGTGGGGATTCCTCGGACTCCTCAGATGAGGAGCACTGCCTTGGAGGTGGCGGCAAGCTCTCCCAGCACATCCAATCGGCCGTGGGGACGCTGGGAAGGAGGCCCTCCCCAAGCGCCTCGCCGGCCAAGAGTGGAAGCAAGATCGGTGGCAGTGGCGGTGGCGGCGGCGGCAGCGCCCTCGCAAGTGGGAGCCCGTCCCGGAAACTCATTGGCATTGGAGGCACGCCCTCCACCCCAATGCTGGGCCTAAAGAGGGGTAAATAACACAAAGCCTCACATCGTCCCTTAATAACTGTCCCTTTCTTTCTGGCAGATCCAAGTGCAAACTCCACTTGTTCAGGTGCATGTAGTAATCATGCTAAAGGGGTGATAAGTGTTCATCATGAGTACTGAATGCAAACTTGGCCACATGGAGACTTGCTGATTGGAATCAGAACTGTGTTTGACTGGACTTGTGCCTCAGGCTTCTGATAATATCTTACGTTATGAATGTCGCCATAGTTGAAAACGTCGTCTGAATGCTTTCTGATGATGCTAGATACTCAGTCGTAGTGTGATATACTTGAAGTACAGAAGTCAGACATCTCCTACTCTGATGAGCCACTTCGACAGAGTACAGAAGCATGACGTCATTTGAACCAGGAAGCGTAGTGCAAACGAATGAAGTAACGTCGGGCACGTGTTGGTTCACGCATTGGTTCTCCTGCTATTGCCTACTACGCGCATAATTGTGACTTATTCACTTTGGTACTCTATAAGAAAAGGTCAATCAAGAACAGCGCACCTGGCATCATGCCCAGCTCCCACACGCTCAGAGCATATTAGTCAGCATGCTGCCGCAATAGGGCAGACCTCACACATGTTGCTGTTCTTGAATGACATGCATGACTTACGTACATGTACTTCATTTTGAGCATGCCCTGTTGACTAGCTCACTACTCTTCCGGAATCAGTTCATAGGAAGCCCGGTGCCTATTGCAAATATGCAGTACTAACATTGAACTTAAAGTGCATATTTTGTAAGACTTTTATTGTCGGAAAGAGTGGATGGGTTTCCTATTCTGAACCCTTATTGTCAAATTGATAACTTTGGTGCAATTGCATATTGCTTGCATGTGGTGTTGTACAACATTTGTGACTCAACCTGACAAAATCAGTCACAAGTCACCAGAGCCACTTTTGAGTTAAAAAGTGCAGAGTACAGAAGGGTGAGGTCATTTGAACCAAAAGAGAATCTTGTGGAATATGAATCAAAAGGAACTCTCCACAGTTTTCACTCAAATAATATCAGCTTTCATTGTGGCTCAGAATGCGAACACTTTGTGTCGTGTTTTTACGTCAAGCCAAGAAAGTAGAACAGGGACCTGTACAGAAAGAGGGTTTATTCAGAGTTTTTGAAACAAATAGATGAATGCTTCATGTTTTTGCAGTGGCAAGACTAATTTATTTGATGACATCAAGAAATCATTCTTACTATTGCATTCATAAACATTCACGGTTTTAAACTAGAGTCAATTGTTTAATATTTGGAACCCATATAGAGGATTTTGAGTCACATGATTTTTGAGTCGGCGTTCAATTTGCACAGATGCGTGTGGAAATGTGCATGCCTTCGAAGTCTCTCGACATTCTGACTTACATGAAACTGCCAATAGAAATACACACTTTCGAAGATGCAGGCACCTCCACAGACATGGAATGCTCCCTGAAATGCCTATGCCCGTTAAGTTACATCACATGAAAAACCTCTATATCCGTAAGAATAGTGAGGTGACAAGTCATTTTATTGCCAAAGTATTAGCTTTGTTAAAAGGTACAACACTGCATGTGTGTCTTGTTATTAAATCTTCAATGAACATGACAGGTGCACAATACAGGGCTTCTCAACCAATGGCATACATGTACCTCTCTTTTTTGAATGCCAGGTGTGTCTGCCCAGTCAGGTAGCTCAGAGGCAGATTATGCAATACCCCCAGATGCAATCTCTTGCAGTGACAGTACAAACTCGGATGAGCCTGAGCCCAAACTACTCAAGACTTGTGCGGCCTTTACTGCCGAGAACGTCCGTAAGGTCAGTGTGTCTAGTCATGCTACCGCTATCTTCAACTCTGGTCTCGAGGGCTTTACTTCTCAAATATTTCATTGACATACCAGTAGGACACCAGCAGCCGATTTCACGAAACTCGTCTTATCTTGCAACTCATCTTAGAACTTGGGACGAGTCCCTGCGATAAGATCGATCTTAGCTAAGACCCGTCCTAGGATCGATTTCACGAAACGCTTCTTAGGCAAGACGCATGCATAATATCGTTAAATATTTTGCTCATTATTGGATGAGGATGACCCGTGTCCTGTGCGCGGCTGTGTCGTGTTTGATAAATTTTTTTCCTGCGATACGCGCAACAGCCGTTGGTAGCTTTGCACAGTAAATTCAAGATGGCTGATTGGGTGAAAAACACCCGGCAAAAGTTCGTCTGTTCTACTTCAACACACGTAAGTATATACATGTACGTTTCTAGATAAATTTGGTAGGTTTCAGTGTGTTCCTCGTCATCGTTTATGTTGTGTGCAGTCGGGTCGCATGAATCGTTAGATTGCAATTTCAAAAGAAATTATTTCGAGCCCATTCATTTGGAATTTGGAAAACTGAGAAAATACATGAGGCCATTATCACAGTTCTTCAAAACTTTTACAGTGTTGATAAGTTGAAAGCCTCTATGCGGTGCATTTTTCTTACAGTCACTTTTGTTGGCATGTTAAACTCCTCTTTGATGTACGAAAACTGGTTGAAACCTTTAAACAGCTAATTGGTGTGAAAAGTGTAATTTTTATAAGATTTGGAAAAATGACTAGGCTTTTCCAAACAGTCAAGGAGGGGTTGCAGTCATGTACATGTAAATAGAAGCACGCGCTGTTCGTGTAACATTCTTTAGTGTATAACATTTTGAACCTAGAGTATGCCCTTTGAAAACATTTCTCAGAAAAAGTTGCTAATTTCCATTTACTTAAATGCCAAAGGAAAATGGAAAATTGTTATTGTCAAGTAGAAAAAGAGATTTTTGTGTACAATTTATGCAAGATTGATTTTTGTTGCCTTGATCTGCATTACTGAATTCTACTGAATTTGTAAATTCGAATTAGCATTAACCTCAAAGGCCTTTTATACTAGATATAAGTGCCTAAAATAAATTGAAAAGGGGTCAATTGAAAAAAATGTGCAATCTCAGGGATTCTAAAAAAAAATTCCATTACATGGGTCCTTTAAATTGAATTTTGAAAAAAAGTTTTACGTTATGAATTCATAACCAGTGTTACGTTTTGTGTAATATTTCATGAAAGGAAGCATGGATACAACAGATTAAGTCAGACTAAATAGAAAAATGATGAGATTTGACTATAATTGCATCTGAATCAAAATGGAATCAGTGATTCCAACAAAAAAGTAAACTTGAATTTTGTTCATTTAAAATAATTGTTTTTTCTTGTCAATGATACTGACTACTGAAACAAATCTACTCGGATTTTCCAATTTCAAGCTTCACCCAGCTGATCCCCAAAAGCTTTTCACAGTTTATGTTACTGCAGTCAAATTGACCGGTGCTTTTCAGTGGTTCTTTTTTACGGTGTGAAACAATTATTTTGCTGCGCTTCTGAAACATACGCCAATTTAAATCTATGGCTCTAAAAATCTGACCTGACT